>OU342742.1:114578767-114649744 GCA_910589775.1 Avena eriantha | reverse complement strand
AAATCTCTCAAAGGCGTACTTGGACCTATGGGCCGTGCAAATTGCCCTGGAACCCCAATAGTCGCAATAGCTCATGAAATGGCCATAAACACGAAAATGATGAGTTTTGGACATACTCCCAATGACGTATCAGGTCTTATTGGCCATGCAAATCCCATTGAGCCCCAAACTGTGGAAATAGCTCATGAGACGACCATAAAATAGGAAAACAACGAGTTTTTGGTCATAACTGTCAAACTTGAGTCTAGTCTTACTGTCAATGCGAATCCTCTTGGAACGCCAGTATTATGGGTAACACACTCACGAAAAAGGCCATAATAAACAAAAATGGCGAGTTGTTGGTCATAACTATCAACATGTATCGGGTCTTACAAGCCATGCGAATTGCCCCGGAACCCAAAATTGAGGGAAATTGCTCATTGAAAATGGCCACAAACATGAAAATGATGATAGTTGGTCATACGCTCAAACTTGTATTGGGTCTTATGGGCCATGCCAAATTGCCCTGGAACCCCAAAATAGGGGGGCAATAGCTCATGAAAATGGCCATAAAACACGAAAACCACGAGTTTTTGGACATCACTCCCAAACTTGTATCGAGTCTTATCGTCCATGCAAATTGCCCAGGAACCCTAAACTATGGCAATAACTCATGAAAATGGCCCTAAAACACCAAAAATGACGAGTATTTGGACAATCTCTCATATGTCGTATCAGGGACTAAAAGGGCCATGCAAAGCACCACTGGACCCCAAAAATGTAGGAATATAGCTCAAGAAAACGACCATAAAATACGAAAAGAACGAGTTTTTGGCATAACAATCAAACATGTATCTAGTCTTACGGTCAATGCAAATCCTCCTAGAACCCCATAATGTGGGCAATATCTCATGAAACACGGCCATAATAAATATATGACGAGTTTTGGTCATATCTCTCAAACATGTACCGGTCTTACGGGCCCTGCAATCCACATAGAACCCCAAAAAGTGGGAAATATCTCATGAAAAAGGCCCCAAGACACACAACCACGAGTCCTTTGGTAAAATCTCTCAAAGGCGTACTTGGACCTATGGCCGTGCAAATTGCCCTGGAACCCCAAATAGTCGGCAATAGCTCATGAAAATGGCCATAAACACGAAAATGATGAGTTTTTGGACATAACTCCAATGACGTATCAGGTCTTATTGGGCCATGCAAATCACCATTGAGCCCCAAAACTGTGGGAAATAGCTCATGAGAACGACCATAAAATAGGAAAACAACGAGTTTTTGGTCATAACTGTCAAACTTGAGTCTAGTCTTATGGTCAATGCGAATCCTCTTGGAACCCCAGGATTATGGGTAACAGCTCACGAAAACGGCGAGTTGTTGGTCATAACTATCAACATGTATCACGTCTGACAAGCCATGCAAATTGCCCTGGAACCCCCAAAATAGTGGGAAATAGCTCATGAAAATGGCCGCAAAACACAAAAATGACGAGTATTTGGTCATATCGCTCAAACATGTATTGGATCTTATGGGCCATGCAAATTGCCCTGGAACCCCAAAATAGGGGTTGCAATAGCTCATGAAAATGGCCATAAAACACGAAAACCACGAGTTTTTGGACATCACTCTCAAACTTGTATCGGCTCTTATCGGCCACGCAAATTGCCCAGGAACCCCAAAACTGTGGGCAATATCTCATGAAAATGGCCCTAAACACAAAAAATGACGAGTTTTTGGACAAATCTGTCAATGACGTATCAGGACTTAAGGCCCATGCAAAGCACCACTGAACCCCAAAACTGCAGGAAATAGCTCATGAAAACAACCATAAAACACGAAAACAACGAGTTTTTGGTCATAACTATCAAACATGAATCTAGTCTTACGGTCAATGCAAAACCTCCTAGAACCCCATAATTGTGGGCAATATCTCATGAAAAACGGCCATAATAAATAATAACAACGAGTTTTGGTCATATCTCTCAAACATGTACCGGGTCTTACGGGGCCTGCGAATCCACATAGAACCCCAAAAGTGGGAAATATCTCATGAAAAAGGCCCTAAGACACACAAACCACGAGTTTTTGGTAAATCTCTCAAAGGCGTATTAGTACCTAAGGGCCATGCAAATTGCCCTAGAACCCCAAAATAGTGGGCAATAGCTCATGAAAATGGCCATAAACACGAAAATGGTGAGTATTTGGACATAACTCCCAATGACGTATCAGGTCTTATTGGCCATGCAAATCACCATTGAACCCCAAAACTGTGGGCAATAGCTCATGAGAACGACCATAAAATAGGAAAACAACGAGTTTTTGGTCATAACTATCAAACTTGAGTCTAGTCTTACGGTCAATGAAAATCCTCTTGGAACCCCAGGATTGTGGGCAACAGCTCATGAAAACGGCCATAATAACAAAACGGCGAGTTGTTGGTCATAACTATCAACATGTACCGGGTCTTACAAGCCATGCACATTGCCCAGGAACCCAAAAATAGTGGAAAATAGCTCATGAAAATGGCCACAAAACAAGAAAATGACGAGTATTTGGTCATATCGCTAAAGCATGTATTGGGTCTTATGGGCCATGCAAATTGCCCTGGAACCCCAAAAAAGAGGGGGCAATAGCTCATGAAAATGACCATAAAACACGAAAACCATGTGTTTTTGGACATCACTCTCAGACTTGTATCGGGTCTTATCGGCCATGCAAATTGCCCAGGAACCCCAAAACTGTGGGCAATAACTCATTAAAATAGCCCTTAAACACAAAAAATGACGAGTTTTTGGACAAATCTCTCAATGACGTATTGATACATTGCAAATGTATCTATAATTTTTGATGTTGCATGCTTGGTTTATCCACTTTCTTGTGTTTTGTTCCATCTTTGGAGTACTTTTCATATGATTTCTTGGACTAACCTATTAACAAGACCCACAGTGCCAGCTGCCTGTTTTCTGCTGTTTTGGTTCCAGGAAAGTCCCAAAATGAATATTCTCGGAATTGGACAGGACAAAACCCAAAGTGCCTATTTTTCCGGATGTCATCAGTGCCAGAATACGAGACGGAGAAGGGTCATCCTTGGACTACGGATCCATGTAGTAGCTAGATGGTTGGTTCTCCTCCTTTGTGCTTTCATGTTTAGATCTTGTGAGCTCCGTTCCTGATCAAGATCATCTATTTGTAATTCTACATGTTGTGTGTTGCGGGGATCCGATGGATATTGAGATGCTATTCAGATTGATTATTGATTCTATCATGTCCTTGTTATTTGAGATCTTGCATGCTTTCCGTTGTTAGTAGCTATCTTGGCCAAGTAGATGCTAGCAACTCCAAGGGTTAGTATTTATGATCGATAGTGGGTTCATGCCTCTGGTAATCTGGGGAAGTGACAGAAATCTCTAAGGTACTAGATGTGATGTTGCTACTAGGGAGAAACAACAATCCTTTGTTCATAGAACAATCGTATTGTTTACTTTACACACAGTTCATAAAGCAATAATCTGTTGCTTGCAACGTAATACTAGCGGGGGTTCGGATGATAAACTGAAGGTGGATTATTAGTCATAGATGCAGTTGGATGGCGGTCTATGTATTATGTTGTAATGCCCAATCAAGTCTCAAAGGAGTCAAGCTGATTAGTATATGCATGTATTGCTTTCTCGGTGTTTTTCAATTGCCCCGCTGTAATTTGTTCACCCAACATGTTATCTATCTAAGGAGAGCCACATCTAGTGAACTATGGATCCCGGTCCTTTTTCTTTATATACAATCTACAATCTTTTACTGCTTTGTCTTTACTTTATGCAAACTTTTACTTCTTTCCATTCGATACGTTTAATCCTTTGTTTTCCGCAAAACACAGTCAGATTGACAACCTCATCGCAAGTTGGGGACAAAGTTCTGTGGTTGTGTTGTCCAGGTCTCCACGTTGCTTCTAGCACCCGTAGTGCGCCCTGCCAAAGCTCAGCTAGTAACACCTTTGGGGTGTTTCCTTGCTCCTACTAGTTCGATTAAACCTTGGTTTCATAACTGAGAGAAAACTTACTGGTGTGCTCATCATACCTTCCTCTTGGTGTTCCTAACGAGCTCTACGTCGAAAGTCGAGCGCATCACGTATCAGGACTTAAGGGCCATGCAAATCACCACTGAACCCCAAAACTGTAGGAAATAACTCATGAAAACGACCATAAAACACGAAAACATCGAGTTTTTGGTCATAACTATCAAACATGATCTAGTCTTAAGGTCAATGCAAATCCTGCTAGAACCCCATAATTGTGGACAATATCTCATGAAAACGGCCATAATATATAATAACGACGAATTTTGGTCATATCTCTCAAACATGTACCGGGTCTTACGAGCCCTACGCATCCACATAGAACCCCAAAAAGTAGGAAATATGTCATGGAAAAGGCCCTAAGACACACAAAGTACGAGTTTTTGGTAAAATCTCTCAAATGCGTATTAGGACCTTATGGGCCATGCAAATTGCCTTGGAACCCCAAAATAGTGGGCAATAGCTCATGAAAATGGCCATAAACACGAAAATGATGAGTTTTTGGACATAACTCCCAATGATGTATCAGGTCTTATTGGCCATGTGAATCACCTTTGAACCCCAAAACTGTGGGCAATAGCTCATGAAAACAACCATAAATAAGGAAACAAGGAGTTTTTGGTCATAACTGTCAAACTTGAGTCTAGTCTTACGGTCAATGCAAATCCTCTTGGAACCCCAGGATTATGGGCAACAGCTCACGAAAACAGCCATAATAAACAAAACAACGAGTTGTTGGTCATAACTATCAACATGTATCGGGTCTTACAAGCCATGCAAATTGCCTCGGAACCCCAAAATAGTGGGAAATAGCTCATCAAAATGGTCACAAAACACGAAACTGACGAGTATTTGGTCATATCGCTCAAACATGTATTGGGTCTTATGGGCCATGCAAACTGCCCTGGAACCCCAAAATAGGGGTGCAATAGCTCATGAAAATGGCCATAAAACACGAAAACCACGAGTTTTTGGACATCACTCTCAAACTTGTATCGGGTCTATCGGCCATGCAAATTGCCCAGGAACCCCAAAACTGTGGGCAATAACTCATGAAAATGGCGCTAAAGCACAAAAAATGACGAATATTTGGACAAATGTCTCAATGATGACTTAAGGACCATGCAAATCACCACTGAACCCCAAAACTGTAGGAAGTAGCTCCTGAAAACGACCATAAAACACGGAAACAACGAGTTTTTGGTCATAACTATCAAACATGTATCTCCTCTTACGGTCAATGCAAACCCTCCTAGAACCCCATAATTGTGGGCAATATCTGATGAAAACGGCCATAATAAATAATAACGCCGAGTTTTGGTCATATCTCTCAAACATGTACCGGGTCTTACGGGCCCTGCGAATCCACATAGAACCCCGAAAAGTGGGAAATATCTCATGAAAAAGGCCCTAAGACACACAAACCACGAGTTTTTTGGTAAAATCTCTCAAAGGCGTAATAGGACCTAAGGGCCATGCAAATTGCCCTGGAACCCCCAAAATAGTGGGCAATAGCTCATGAAAATGGCCATCAACATGTAAATGAGAAGTTTTCAGACATAACTCCCAATGATGTATCAGGTCTTATTGGCCATGCAAATCACCATTGAACCCCAAAACTATGGGCAATAGCTCATGAAAACGACCATAAAATAAGAAAACAACCAGATTTTGGTCATAACAGTCAAACTTGAGTCTAGTCTTACGGTCAATGCAAATCCTCTTGGAACCCTAGGATTATGCGCAACAGCGCACGAAAACGGACATAATAAACAAAAACGGCGAGTTGTTGGTCATAAGTACCAACATGTACCGGGTCTTACAAGCCATGCAAATTTCCCTCGAACCCCAAAATAGTGGGAAATAGCTCATGAAAATGGCCACAAAACACGAAAATGACGAGTATTTGGTCATTTCCCTCAAACATGTATGGGGTCTTATGGGCCATGCAAATTTCCCTGGAACCCCAAAATAGGGGGGCAATAGCTCATGAAAATAGCCATAAAACAAGAAAACCAGGAGTTTTTGGACATCACTCTCAAACTTGTATCGGGTCTTATCGGCCATTCAAATTGCCCAGGAACCCCAAAACTGTGGGCAATAACTCATGAAAATGGCGCTCAAACATAAAAAATGACGAGTTTTTGGACAAATCTGTCAATCCCGTATCAGGACTTAAGGGCCATGCAAATCACCACTGAACCCCAAAACTCTAGGAAATACCTCATGAAAACGACCATAAAACACGAAAACGACGAGTTTTTGGTCATAACTATCAAACAAGTATCTAGTCTTACGGTCAATGCAAATCCTCCTAGAACCCCCATAATTATGGGCAATATCACATGAAAACGGCCATAATAAAAAATAACGACGAGTTTTGGTCATATCTCTCAAACATGTACCGGGTCTTACGGGCCCTGCGAATCCACATAGCACCCCAAAAAGTGGGAAATATCTCATTAAAAAGGCCCTAAGACACACAAAGTACGAGTTTTTGGTAAAATCTCTCAAAGGCGTATTAGGACCTTATGGGCCATGGAAATTGCCCTGGAACCCCAAAATAGTGGGCAACAACTCATGAAAATGGCCATAAACACGAACATGAGAAGCTTTCGAACATAACTCCCAATGACATATAAGGTCTTATTGGCCATGCAAATCACCATTGAACCCCAAAACTATGGGCAATAGCTCATGAAAACGTATCTAGTCTTACGGTCAATGCAAATCCTCCTAGAACCCCATAATTGTGGGCAATACCTCATGAAAACGGCCATAATAAATTATAACGACGAGTTTTGGTCATATCTCTCAAACATGTACCGGGTCTTACGGGCCCCGCAAATCCACATAGAACCCCAAAAAGTGGGAAATATCTCATGAAAAAGGCCCTAAGACACACAAACCACGAGTTTTTGGTAAAATCTCTCAAAGGCGTATTAGGACCTATGGGCCATGCAAATTGCCCTGGAACCCGGAAATAGTGGGCAATAGCTCATGAAAATGGCCATAAACACGAAAACGATGAGTTTTTGGACATAACTCCCAATGACGTATCAGGTCTTATTGGCCATGCAAATCACCACTGAACCCCAAAACTGTGGGCAATAGCTCATGAGAATGACCATAAAATAGGAAAACAACGATTTTTTTTGTCATAACTGTCAAACTTGAGTCTAGTCTTACGGTCAATGCAAATCCTCTTGGTACCCCAGGATTATGGGCAACAGCTCATGAAAACGGCCATAATAAACTAAAACGGCGAGTTGTTGGTCATAACTATCAACATGTATCGGGTCTTACAAGCCATGCAAATTGCCCTAGAACCCAAAAATCTTGGGAAGTAACTCATGAAAATGGCCTCCAAACACGAAAATATGAGTATTTGGTCATATCACTCAAACATGTATTGGGTCTTATGGGCCATGCAAATTGCCCTGGAACCCCAAAATAGGGGGGCAATAGCTCATGAAAATGGCCATAAAACATGAAAACCACGAGTTTTTGGACATCACTCTCAAACTTGTAACGGGTCTTATCGGCCATGCAAATTGCCCAGGAACCCCAAAACTGTGGGCAATAACTCATGAAAATGGCCCTAAACCACAAAAAATGACGAATTTTGGACAAATCTCTCAATGATGTATCAGGACTTAAGGGCCACGGAAATCACCACTGAACCCCAAAACTGTAGGAAATAGCTCATGAAAACGACCATAAAACACGAAAACAACGAGTTTTTGGTCATAACTATCAAACATGTATCTGGTCTTACGGTCAATGCAAATCCTCGCAGAACCCCATAATTGTTGGTAATATCTCATGAAAACGGCCATAATAAATAATAACGATGCGTTTTGGTCATATCTCTCAAACATGTACCGGGTCTTACGGGCCCCGTGAATCCACATAGAACCCCCAAAAGTGGGAAATATCTCATGAAAAAAGGCCCTAAGACACACAAACCGCGAGTTTATGGTAAAATCTCTCAAAGGCATATTAGGACCTATGGGCCGTGCAAATTGCCCTGGAACCCAGAAATAGTGGGCAATAGCTCATGAAAATGGCCATAAACACGAAAATGATGAGTTTTTGGACATAACTCCCAATGAAGTATCAGGTCTTATTGGCCATTCAAATCACCATTGAACCCCAAAACTGTGGGCAATAGCTCATGAGAACGACCATAAAATAGGAAAACAATGAGTTTTTGGTCATAACTGTCAAACCTGAGTCTAGTCTTACGGTCAATGCAAATCCTCTTGGAACCCCTGGATTATGGGAGCAGCTCACAAAAATAGCCATAATAAACAAAAACGGCGAGTTGTTGGTCATAACTATCAACATGTATCGGGTCATACAAGCCATACAAATTGCCGTAGAACCCAAAAAAAGTGGGAAGTAACTCATGAAAATGGCCACAAAACACGAAAATGATGAGTATTTGGTCATATCACTCAAACATGTATTGGGTCTTATGGGCCATGCAAATTGCCCTGGAGCCCCAAAATAGGGGGGCAATAGCTCATGAAAATGGCCATAAAACATGAAAATCACGAGTTTTTGGACATCACTCTCAAACTTATATCGGGTCTTATCGTCCATGCAAATTGCCCAGGAACCCCAAAACTGTGGGCAATAACTCATGAACATGGCCCTAAAACACAAAAAATGACGAATTTTTGGACAAATCTCTCAATGATGTATCAAGACTTAAGGCCCATGCAAAGCACCACTGAACCCCAAAACTGTAGGAAATAGCTCATGAAAACAACCATAGAACATGAAAACGACGAGTTTTTGGTCATAACTATCAAACATGTATCTAGTCTTACGGTCAATGCAAATCCTCCTAGAACCCCATAATTGTGGGCAATATCCGATGAAAATGGCCATAATAAGTAATAACGACGAGTTTTGGTCATATTTGTCAAACATATACCGGGTCTTACGGGCCCTACGAATCCTCATAGAACCGCAAAAAGTGGGAAATATCTCATGAAAAAATCCCTAAGACAAACAAACCACGAGTTTTTGGTAAAATCTCTCAAAGGCGTATTAGGACCTATGGGCCATGCAAATTTCCCTGGAACCCCAAAATAGTGGGCAATAGCTCATGAAAATAGCCATAAAACACGAAAACCACGAGTTTTTGGACATCACCCTCAAACTTATATCGGGTCTTATCGGCCATGCAAATTGCCCAGGAACCCCAAAACTGTGGGCTATAACTCATGAAAATGGCCCTAAAACACAAAATATAACGAGTTTTTGGACAAATCTCTCAATGATGTATCAGGACATAAGGCCCATGCAAAGCACCACTGAACCCCAAAACTGTAGGAAATAGCTCATGAAAACGACCATAAAACACAAAAACAACGAGTTTTTGGTCATAACTATCAAACATGTATCTAGTCTTACGGTCAATGCAAACCCGCCTAGAACCCCATAATTGTGGGCAATATCTCATGAAAACGGCCATAATAAATAATAACGACGAGTTTTGGTCATATCTCTCAAACATGTACCGGGTCTTACGGGCCCCGCAAATCCACATAGAACCCCAAAAAGTGGGAAATATCTCATGAAAAAGGCCCTAAGACACACAAACCACGAGTTTTTCGTAAAATCTCTCAAAGGCGTATTAGGACCTATGGGCCATGCAAATTGCCCTGGAACCCGGAAATAGTGGGCAATAGCTCATGAAAATGGCCATAAACACGAAAACGATGAGTTTTTGGACATAACTCCCAATGACGTATCAGGTCTTATTGGCCATGCAAATCACCACTGAACCCCAAAACTGTGGGCAATAGCTCATGAGAATGACCATAAAATAGGAAAACAACGATTTTTTGTCATAACTGTCAAACTTGAGTCTAGTCTTACGGTCAATGCAAATCCTCTTGGTACCCCAGGATTATGGGCAACAGCTCATGAAAACGGCCATAATAAACTAAAACGGCGAGTTGTTGGTCATAACTATCAACATGTATCGGGTCTTACAAGCCATGCAAATTGCCCTAGAACCCAAAAATCTTGGGAAGTAACTCATGAAAATGGCCTCCAAACACGAAAATATGAGTATTTGGTCATATCACTCAAACATGTATTGGGTCTTATGGGCCATGCAAATTGCCCTGGAACCCCAAAATAGGGGGGCAATAGCTTATGAAAATGGCCATAAAACATGAAAACCACGAGTTTTTGGACATCACTCTCAAACTTGTAACGGGTCTTATCGGCCATGCAAATTGCCCAGGAACCCCAAAACTGTGGGCAATAACTCATGAAAATGGCCCTAAACCACAAAAAATGACGAATTTTGGACAAATCTCTCAATGATGTATCAGGACTTAAGGGCCACGGAAATCACCACTGAACCCCAAAACTGTAGGAAATAGCTCATGAAAACGACCATAAAACACGAAAACAACGAGTTTTGGTCATAACTATCAAACATGTATCTGGTCTTACGGTCAATGCAAATCCTCGCAGAACCCCATAATTGTGGGTAATATCTCATGAAAACGGCCATAATAAATAATAACGACGCGTTTTGGTCATATCTCTCAAACATGTACCGGGTCTTACGGGCCCCGTGAATCCACATAGAACCCCCAAAAGTGGGAAATATCTCATGAAAAAAGGCCCTAAGACACACAAACCGCGAGTTTATGGTAAAATCTCTCAAAGTCATATTAGGACCTATGGGCCGTGCAAATTGCCCTGGAACCCGGAAATAGTGGGCAATAGCTCATGAAAATGGCCATAAACACGAAAATGATGAGTTTTTGGACATAACTCCCAATGACGTATCAGGTCTTATTGGCCATTCAAATCACCATTGAACCCCAAAACTGTGGGCAATAGCTCATGAGAACGACCATAAAATAGGAAAACAATGAGTTTTTGGTCATAACTGTCAAACCTGAGTCTAGTCTTACGGTCAATGCAAATCCTCTTGGAACCCCTGGATTATGGGCAGCAGCTCACAAAAATAGCCATAATAAACAAAAACGGCGAGTTGTTGGTCATAACTATCAACATGTATCGGGTCATACAAGCCATACAAATTGCCGTAGAACCCAAAAAAAGTGGGAAGTAACTCATGAAAATGGCCACAAAACACGAAAATGATGAGTATTTGGTCATATCACTCAAACATGTATTGGGTCTTATGGGCCATGCAAATTGCCCTGGAACCCCAAAATAGGGGGGCAATAGCTCATGAAAATGGCCATAAAACACGAAAATCACGAGTTTTTGGACATCACTCTCAAACTTATATCGGGTCTTATCGTCCATGCAAATTGCCCAGGAACCCCAAAACTGTGGGCAATAACTCATGAACATGGCCCTAAAACACAAAAAATGACGAATTTTTGGACAAATCTCTCAATGATGTATCAAGACTTAAGGCCCATGCAAAGCACCACTGAACCCCAAAACTGTAGGAAATAGCTCATGAAAACAACCATAAAACATGAAAACGACGAGTTTTTGGTCATAACTATCAAACATGTATCTAGTCTTACGGTCAATGCAAATCCTCCTAGAACCCCATAATTGTGGGCAATATCCGATGAAAATGGCCATAATAAGTAATAACGACGAGTTTTGGTTATATTTGTCAAACATATACCGGGTCTTACGGGCCCTACGAATCCTCATAGAACCGCAAAAAGTGGGAAATATCTCATGAAAAAATCCCTAAGACAAACAAACCACGAGTTTTTGGTAAAATCTCTCAAAGGCGTATTAGGACCTATGGGCCATGCAAATTGCCCTGGAACCCCAAAATAGTGGGCAATAGCTCATGAAAATAGCCATAAAACACGAAAACCACGAGTTTTTGGACATCACTCTCAAACTTATATCGGGTCTTATCGGCCATGCAAATTGCCCAGGAACCCCAAAACCGTGGGCTATCTCTCAATGACGTATCAGGACATAAGGCCCATGCAAAGCACCACTGAACCCCAAAACTGTAGGAAATAGCTCATGAAAACGACCATAAAACACAAAAACAATGAGTTTTTGGTCATAACTATCAAACATGTATCTAGTCTTACGGTCAATGCAAACCCTCCTAGAACCCCATAATTGTGGGCAATATCTCATGAAAACGGCCATAATAAATAATAACAACGAGTTTTGCTCATATCTCTCAAACATGTACCGGGTCTTACGGGCCCTGCGAATCCACATAGAACCCCAAAAAGTGGGAAATATCTCATAAAAAAGGCCCTAAGACACACAAACCACGAGTTTTTGGTAAAATCTCTCAAAGGCGTATTAGGACCTAAGGGCCATGCAAATTGCCCTAGAACCCCAAAATAGTGGGCAATAGCTCATGAAAATGGCCATAAACATGAAAATGGTGAGTTTTTGGACATAAGTCCCAATGACGTATCAGGTCTTATTGGCCATTTAAATCACCATTGAACCCCAAAACTGTGGGCAATAGCTCATGAGAACGACCATAAAATACGAAAACAACGAGTTTTTGGTCATAACTGTCAAACTTGAGTCTAGTCTTACGGTCAATGCAAATCCTCTTGGAATCCCAGGATTATGGGCAACAGCTCACGAAAACGGCCATAAGAAACAAAAACGGCGAGCTGTTGGTCATAACTATCAACATGTACCGGGTTTTACAAGCCATGCCAATTGCCCTGTAACCCAAAAATAGTGGGAAACAACTCATGAAAATGGCCACAAAACATGAAAATGACGAGTATTTGGTCATATCACTCAAACATGTATTGGGTCTTATGGGCCATGCAAATTGCCCTAGAACCCCAACATAGGGGGGCAATAGCTCATGAAAATGGCCATAAAACACGAAAACCACGAGTTTTTGGACATCACTCTCAAACTTATACCGGGTCTTATCGGCCATGCAAATTGCCCAGGAACACCAAAACTGTGGGCAATAACTCATGAAAACGGCCCTAAGACACAAAAAATGACGAATGTTTGGACAAATCTCTCAATGACGTATCAGGACTTAAGGGCCATGCAAATCACCACTAAACCCCAAAACTGTAGGAAATAGCTCATGAAAACGACCATAAAACACGAAAACAACGAGTTTTTGGTCATAACTATCAAACATGTATCTGGTCTTACGGTCAATGCAAACCCTCCTAGAACCCCATAATTGTGGGCAATATCTCATGAAAACGGCCATAATAAATAATAACGACGAGTTTTGCTCATATCTCTCAAACATGTACCGGGTCTTACGGGCCCTGCGAATCCACATAGAACCCCAAAAAGTGGGAAATATCTCATGAAAAAATCCCTAAGACAAACAAACCACGAGTTTTTGGTAAAATCTCTCAAAGGCGTATTAGGACCTATGGGCCATGCAAATTGCTCTGGAACCCCAAAATAGTGGGCAATAGCTCATGAAAATGGCCATAAACACGAGAATGTTGAGTTTTTGTACATAAGTCCCAATGACGTATCAGGTCTTATTGGCCATTTAAATCACCATTGAACCCCAAAACTGTGGGCAATAGCTCATGAGAACGACCATAAAATACGAAAACAACGAGTTTTTGGTCATAACTGTCAAACTTGAGTCTAGTCTTACGGTCAATCCAAATCCTTCTGGAACCCCAAGGTTATGGGCAACAGCTCACGAAAACGGCCATAAGAAACAAAAACGGCGAGCTGTTGGTCATAACTATCAACATGTACCGGGTTTTACAAGCCATTCAAATTGCCCTGGAACCCAAAAATAGTGGGAAATAACTCATGAAAATGGCCACAAAACACGAAAATGACGAGTATTTGGTCATATCACTCAAACATGTATTGGGTCTCATGGGCCATGCAAATTGCCCTCGAACCCCAAAATAGTGGGGCAATAGCTCATGAAAATGGCCATCAAACACGAAAACCACGAGTTTATGGACATCACTCTCAAACTTATGTCGGGTCTTATCGGCCATTAAAATTGCCCAGGAACCCCAAAACTGTGGGCTATAACTCATGAAAATGGCCCTAAAACACAAAAAATGACGAGTTTTTGGACAAATCTCTCAATGACGTATCAGGCCTTAAGGCCCATGCAAAGCACCACTGAACCCCAAAACTGTTGGAAATAGCTCATGAAAACGACCATAAAACACGAAAACAACGAGTTTTTGGTCATAACTATCAAGCATGTATTTACTCGTACGATCAATGCAGAACCTCCTAGAACCCCATAATTGTGGGCAATATCTCATGAAAACGGCCATAATAAATAATAACAACGAGTTTTGGTCAGATCTCTCAAACATGTACCGGGTCTTACAGGCCCTACGAATCCACATAGAACCCCAAAAAGTGGGAAATATCTCATGAAAAAATCCCTAAGACACACAAACCACGAGTTTTTGGTAAAATCTCTCAAAGGCGTATTAGGACCTATGGGCCATGCAAATTGCTCTGGAACCCCAAAATAGTGGGCAATAGCTCATGAAAATGGCCATAAACACGAGAATGTTGAGTTTTTGTACATAACTCGCAATGACGTACCAGGTCTTATTGGCCATGCAAATCACCATTGAACCCCAAAATAGTGGGCAATAGCTCATGAGAACGACCATAAAATAGAAAAACAACGAGTTTTTGGTCATAACTGTGAAACTTGAGTCTAGTCTTACGGTCAATGCAAATCCTCTTGGAACCCAGGATTATGGGAAACAGCTCACGAAAATGGCCATAATAAACAAAAACGACGAGTTGTTGGTCATAACTATCAACATGTACCGGGTCGTACAAGCCATGCAAATTGCCCTGGAACCCAAAAATAGTGGGATAACTCATGAAAATGACCACAAAACACGAAAATGACGAGTATTTGGTCATATCACTCAAACATGTATTGGGTCTTATGGGCCATGCAAATTGCCCTAGAACCCCAACATAGGGGGCAATAGCTCATGAAAATGGCCATAAAACACGAAAACCACGAGTTTTTGGACATCACTCTCAAACTTATATCAGGTCTTATCGGCCATGCAAATTGCTCTGGAACCCCAAAACTGTGGGCAATAACTCATGGAAATGGCCCTAAAACACAAAAAATGACGAATTTTTGGACAAATCTCTCAATGACGTATCAGGCCTTAAGGCCCATGCAAAGCACCACTGAACCCCAAAACTGTAGAAAATAGCTCATGAAAACGACCATAAAACACGAAAACAACGTTTTGGGGTCAATGCAAATCCTCTTGGAACCCCAGGATTATGGGAAACAGCTCACGAAAATGGCCATAATAAACAAAAACGACGAGTTGTTGGTCATAACTATCAACATGTACCGGGTCTTACAAGCCTTGCAAATTGCCCTAGAACCCAAAAATAGTGGGATAACTCATGAAAATGGCCACAAAACACGAAAATGACGAGTATTCGGTCATATCACTCAAACATGTATTGGGTCTTATGGGCCATGCAAATTGCCCTAGAACCCCAACATAGGGGGCAATAGCTCATGAAAATGGCCATAAAACACGAAAACCACGAGTTTTTGGACATCAGTCTCAAACTTATATCAGATCTTATCGGCCATGCAAATTTCTCTGGAACCCCAAAACTGTGGGCAATAACTCATGGAAATGGTCCTAAAACACAAAAAATGACGAATGTTTGGACAAATCTCTCAATGACGTATCAGGACTTAGGGCCCATGCAAAGCACCACTGAACCCCAAAACTATAGAAAATAGCTCATGAAAACGACCATAAAACACGAAAACAACGTGTTTTTGGTCATAACTATCAAACATGTATTTACTCTTACGGTCAATGCAGAACCTCCTAGAACGCCATAATTGTGGGCAATATCTCATGAAAACGGCCATAATAAATAATAACAACGAGGTTTGGTCAGATCTCTCAAACATGTACCGGGTCTTACGGGCCGTACGAATCCACATAGAACCCCAAAAAGTGGGAAATATCTCATGAAAAAGGCCCTAAGACACACAAACCACGAGTTTTTGGTAAAATCTCTCAAAGGCGTATGAGGACCTATGGGCCATGCAAATTGCCTTGGAACCCCAAAATAGTGGGCAATAGCTCATGAAAATGGCCATAAACACGAAAATGATGAGTTTTTGGACATAACTCCCAATGATGTATCAAGACTTATTGGCCATGCAAATCACCATTGAACCCCAAAACTATGGGCAATAGCTCATGAGAACGACCATAAAATAGGAAAACAACGAGTTTTTGGTCACAACTGTCAAACTTGATTCTAGTCTTACGGTCAATGCAAATCCTCTTGGAATCCCAGGATTATGGGCAACAGCTCACGAAAACGGCCATAAGAAACAAAAACGGCGAGCTGTTGGTCATAACTATCAACATGTACCGGGTTTTACAAGCCATGCCAATTGCCCTGTAACCCAAAAATAGTGGGAAACAACTCATGAAAATGGCCACAAAACATGAAAATGACGAGTATTTGGTCATATCACTCAAACATGTATTGGGTCTTATGGGCCATGCAAATTGCCCTAGAACCCCAACATAGGGGGGCAATAGCTCATGAAAATGGCCATAAAACACGAAAACCACGAGTTTTTGGACATCACTCTCAAACTTATACCGGGTCTTATCGGCCATGCAAATTGCCCAGGAACACCAAAACTGTGGGCAATAACTCATGAAAACGGCCCTAAGACACAAAAAATGACGAATGTTTGGACAAATCTCTCAATGACGTATCAGGACTTAAGGGCCATGCAAATCACCACTAAACCCCAAAACTGTAGGAAATAGCTCATGAAAACGACCATAAAACACGAAAACAACGAGTTTTTGGTCATAACTATCAAACATGTATCTGGTCTTACGGTCAATGCAAACCCTCCTAGAACCCCATAATTGTGGGCAATATCTCATGAAAACGGCCATAATAAATAATAACGACGAGTTTTGCTCATATCTCTCAAACATGTACCGGGTCTTACGGGCCCTGCGAATCCACATAGAACCCCAAAAAGTGGGAAATATCTCATGAAAAAATCCCTAAGACAAACAAACCACGAGTTTTTGGTAAAATCTCTCAAAGGCGTATTAGGACCTATGGGCCATGCAAATTGCTCTGGAACCCCAAAATAGTGGGCAATAGCTCATGAAAATGGCCATAAACACGAGAATGTTGAGTTTTTGTACATAAGTCCCAATGACGTATCAGGTCTTATTGGCCATTTAAATCACCATTGAACCCCAAAACTGTGGGCAATAGCTCATGAGAACGACCATAAAATACGAAAACAACGAGTTTTTGGTCATAACTGTCAAACTTGAGTCTAGTCTTACGGTCAATCCAAATCCTTCTGGAACCCCAAGGTTATGGGCAACAGCTCACGAAAACGGCCATAAGAAACAAAAACGGCGAGCTGTTGGTCATAACTATCAACATGTACCGGGTTTTACAAGCCATTCAAATTGCCCTGGAACCCAAAAATAGTGGGAAATAACTCATGAAAATGGCCACAAAACACGAAAATGACGAGTATTTGGTCATATCACTCAAACATGTATTGGGTCTCATGGGCCATGCAAATTGCCCTCGAACCCCAAAATAGTGGGGCAATAGCTCATGAAAATGGCCATCAAACACGAAAACCACGAGTTTATGGACATCACTCTCAAACTTATGTCGGGTCTTATCGGCCATTAAAATTGCCCAGGAACCCCAAAACTGTGGGCTATAACTCATGAAAATGGCCCTAAAACACAAAAAATGACGAGTTTTTGGACAAATCTCTCAATGACGTATCAGGCCTTAAGGCCCATGCAAAGCACCACTGAACCCCAAAACTGTTGGAAATAGCTCATGAAAACGACCATAAAACACGAAAACAACGAGTTTTTGGTCATAACTATCAAGCATGTATTTACTCGTACGATCAATGCAGAACCTCCTAGAACCCCATAATTGTGGGCAATATCTCATGAAAACGGCCATAATAAATAATAACAACGAGTTTTGGTCAGATCTCTCAAACATGTACCGGGTCTTACAGGCCCTACGAATCCACATAGAACCCCAAAAAGTGGGAAATATCTCATGAAAAAATCCCTAAGACACACAAACCACGAGTTTTTGGTAAAATCTCTCAAAGGCGTATTAGGACCTATGGGCCATGCAAATTGCTCTGGAACCCCAAAATAGTGGGCAATAGCTCATGAAAATGGCCATAAACACGAGAATGTTGAGTTTTTGTACATAACTCGCAATGACGTACCAGGTCTTATTGGCCATGCAAATCACCATTGAACCCCAAAATAGTGGGCAATAGCTCATGAGAACGACCATAAAATAGAAAAACAACGAGTTTTTGGTCATAACTGTGAAACTTGAGTCTAGTCTTACGGTCAATGCAAATCCTCTTGGAACCCAGGATTATGGGAAACAGCTCACGAAAATGGCCATAATAAACAAAAACGACGAGTTGTTGGTCATAACTATCAACATGTACCGGGTCGTACAAGCCATGCAAATTGCCCTGGAACCCAAAAATAGTGGGATAACTCATGAAAATGACCACAAAACACGAAAATGACGAGTATTTGGTCATATCACTCAAACATGTATTGGGTCTTATGGGCCATGCAAATTGCCCTAGAACCCCAACATAGGGGGCAATAGCTCATGAAAATGGCCATAAAACACGAAAACCACGAGTTTTTGGACATCACTCTCAAACTTATATCAGGTCTTATCGGCCATGCAAATTGCTCTGGAACCCCAAAACTGTGGGCAATAACTCATGGAAATGGCCCTAAAACACAAAAAATGACGAATTTTTGGACAAATCTCTCAATGACGTATCAGGCCTTAAGGCCCATGCAAAGCACCACTGAACCCCAAAACTGTAGAAAATAGCTCATGAAAACGACCATAAAACACGAAAACAACGTTTTGGGGTCAATGCAAATCCTCTTGGAACCCCAGGATTATGGGAAACAGCTCACGAAAATGGCCATAATAAACAAAAACGACGAGTTGTTGGTCATAACTATCAACATGTACCGGGTCTTACAAGCCTTGCAAATTGCCCTAGAACCCAAAAATAGTGGGATAACTCATGAAAATGGCCACAAAACACGAAAATGACGAGTATTCGGTCATATCACTCAAACATGTATTGGGTCTTATGGGCCATGCAAATTGCCCTAGAACCCCAACATAGGGGGCAATAGCTCATGAAAATGGCCATAAAACACGAAAACCACGAGTTTTTGGACATCAGTCTCAAACTTATATCAGATCTTATCGGCCATGCAAATTTCTCTGGAACCCCAAAACTGTGGGCAATAACTCATGGAAATGGTCCTAAAACACAAAAAATGACGAATGTTTGGACAAATCTCTCAATGACGTATCAGGACTTAGGGCCCATGCAAAGCACCACTGAACCCCAAAACTATAGAAAATAGCTCATGAAAACGACCATAAAACACGAAAACAACGTGTTTTTGGTCATAACTATCAAACATGTATTTACTCTTACGGTCAATGCAGAACCTCCTAGAACGCCATAATTGTGGGCAATATCTCATGAAAACGGCCATAATAAATAATAACAACGAGGTTTGGTCAGATCTCTCAAACATGTACCGGGTCTTACGGGCCGTACGAATCCACATAGAACCCCAAAAAGTGGGAAATATCTCATGAAAAAGGCCCTAAGACACACAAACCACGAGTTTTTGGTAAAATCTCTCAAAGGCGTATGAGGACCTATGGGCCATGCAAATTGCCTTGGAACCCCAAAATAGTGGGCAATAGCTCATGAAAATGGCCATAAACACGAAAATGATGAGTTTTTGGACATAACTCCCAATGATGTATCAAGACTTATTGGCCATGCAAATCACCATTGAACCCCAAAACTATGGGCAATAGCTCATGAGAACGACCATAAAATAGGAAAACAACGAGTTTTTGGTCACAACTGTCAAACTTGATTCTAGTCTTACGGTCAATGCAAATCCTCTTGGAATCCCAGGATTATGGGCAACAGCTCACGAAAACGTCCATTATAAACAAAAACGGCGAGTTGTTGGTCATAACTATCAACATGTACCGGGTCTTACAAGCCATGCCAATTGCCCTGTAACCCAAAAATAGTGGGAAACAACTCATGAAAATGGCCACAAAACATGAAAATGACGAGTATTTGGTCATATCACTCAAACATGTATTGGGTCTTATGGGCCATGCAAATTGCCCTAGAACCCCAACATAGGGGGGCAATAGCTCATGAAAATGGCCATAAAACACGAAAACCACGAGTTTTTGGACATCACTCTCAAACTTATACCGGGTCTTATCGGCCATGCAAATTGCCCAGGAACACCAAAACTGTGGGCAATAACTCATGAAAACGGCCCTAAGACACAAAAAATGACGAATGTTTGGATAAATCTCTCAATGACGTATCAGGACTTAGGGCCCATGCAAAGCACCACTGAACCCCAAAACTGTAGGAAATAGCTCATGAAAACGACCATAAAACACGAAAACAACGAGTTTTTGGTCATAACTATCAAACATGTATTTACTCTTACGATCAATGCAGAACCTCCTAGAACGCCATAATTGTGGGCAATATCTCATGAAAACGGCCATAATAAATAATAACAACGAGTTTTGGTCAGATCTCTCAAACATGTACTGGGTCTTACGGGCCCTACGAATCCACATAGAACCCCCAAAAGTGGGAAATATCTCATGAAAAAGGCCCTAAGACACACAAACCACGAGTTTTTGGTAAAATCTCTCAAAGGCGTATTAGGACCTAGGGGCCATGCAAATTGCCCTGGAACCCCAAAATAGTGGGCAATAGCTCATGAAAATGGCCATAAACACGAAAATGATGAGTTTTTGGACATAACTCCCAATGATGTATCAAGACTTATTAGCCATGCAAATCACCATTGAACCCCAAAACTGTGGGCAATAGCTCATGAGAACGACCATAAAATAGGAAAACAACGAGTTTTTGGTCATAACTGTGAAACTTGAGTCTAGTCTTATGGTCAATGCAAATCCTCTTGGAACCCCAGGATTATGGGAAACAGCTCACGAAAATGGCCATAATAAACAAAAACGACGAGTTGTTGGTCATAACTATCAACATGTACCGGGTCTTACAAGCCTTGCAAATTGCCCTAGAACCCAAAAATAGTGGGATAACTCATGAAAATGGCCACAAAACACGAAAATGACGAGTATTCGGTCATATCACTCAAACATGTATTGGGTCTTATGGGCCATGCAAATTGCCCTAGAACCCCAACATAGGGGGCAATAGCTCATGAAAATGGCCATAAAACACGAAAACCACGAGTTTTTGGACATCAGTCTCAAACTTATATCAGATCTTATCGGCCATGCAAATTGCTCTGGAACCCCAAAACTGTGGGCAATAACTCATGGAAATGGTCCTAAAACACAAAAAATGACGAATGTTTGGACAAATCTCTCAATGACGTATCAGGACTTAGGGCCCATGCAAAGCACCACTGAACCCCAAAACTATAGAAAATAGCTCATGAAAACGACCATAAAACACGAAAACAACGTGTTTTTGGTCATAACTATCAAACATGTATTTACTCTTACGGTCAATGCAGAACCTCCTAGAACGCCATAATTGTGGGCAATATCTCATGAAAACGGCCATAATAAATAATAACAACGAGGTTTGGTCAGATTTCTCAAACATGTACCGGGTCTTACGGGCCGTACGAATCCACATAGAACCCCAAAAAGTGGGAAATATCTCATGAAAAAGGCCCTAAGACACACAAACCACGAGTTTTTGGTAAAATCTCTCAAAGGCGTATTAGGACCTAGGGGCCATGCAAATTGCCCTGGAACCCCAAAATAGTGGGCAATAGCTCATGAAAATGGCCATAAACACGAAAATGATGAGTTTTTGGACATAACTCCCAATGATGTATCAAGACTTATTAGCCATGCAAATCACCATTGAACCCCAAAACTGTGGGCAATAGCTCATGAGAACGACCATAAAATAGGAAAACAACGAGTTTTTGGTCATAACTGTGAAACTTGAGTCTAGTCTTATGGTCAATGCAAATCCTCTTGGAACCCCAGGATTATGGGAAACAGCTCACGAAAATGGCCATAATAAACAAAAACGACGAGTTGTTGGTCATAACTATCAACATGTACCGGGTCTTACAAGCCTTGCAAATTGCCCTAGAACCCAAAAATAGTGGGATAACTCATGAAAATGGCCACAAAACACGAAAATGACGAGTATTCGGTCATATCACTCAAACATGTATTGGGTCTTATGGGCCATGCAAATTGCCCTAGAACCCCAACATAGGGGGCAATAGCTCATGAAAATGGCCATAAAACACGAAAACCACGAGTTTTTGGACATCAGTCTCAAACTTATATCAGATCTTATCGGCCATGCAAATTGCTCTGGAACCCCAAAACTGTGGGCAATAACTCATGGAAATGGTCCTAAAACACAAAAAATGACGAATGTTTGGACAAATCTCTCAATGACGTATCAGGACTTAGGGCCCATGCAAAGCACCACTGAACCCCAAAACTATAGAAAATAGCTCATGAAAACGACCATAAAACACGAAAACAACGTGTTTTTGGTCATAACTATCAAACATGTATTTACTCTTACGGTCAATGCAGAACCTCCTAGAACGCCATAATTGTGGGCAATATCTCATGAAAACGGCCATAATAAATAATAACAACGAGGTTTGGTCAGATTTCTCAAACATGTACCGGGTCTTACGGGCCGTACGAATCCACATAGAACCCCAAAAAGTGGGAAATATCTCATGAAAAAGGCCCTAAGACACACAAACCACGAGTTTTTGGTAAAATCTCTCAAAGGCGTATGAGGACCTATGGGCCATGCAAATTGCCTTGGAACCCCAAAATAGTGGGCAATAGCTCATGAAAATGGCCATAAACACGAAAATGATGAGTTTTTGGACATAACTCCCAATGATGTATCAAGACTTATTGGCCATGCAAATCACCATTGAACCCCAAAACTATGGGCAATAGCTCATGAGAACGACCATAAAATAGGAAAACAACGAGTTTTTGGTCACAACTGTCAAACTTGATTCTAGTCTTACGGTCAATGCAAATCCTCTTGGAATCCCAGGATTATGGGCAACAGCTCACGAAAACGGCCATAATAAACAAAAACGGCGAGTTGTTGGTCATAACTATCAACATGTACCGGGTCTTACAAGCCATGCCAATTGCCCTGTAACCCAAAAATAGTGGGAAACAACTCATGAAAATGGCCACAAAACATGAAAATGACGAGTATTTGGTCATATCACTCAAACATGTATTGGGTCTTATGGGCCATGCAAATTGCCCTAGAACCCCAACATAGGGGGGCAATAGCTCATGAAAATGGCCATAAAACACGAAAACCACGAGTTTTTGGACATCACTCTCAAACTTATACCGGGTCTTATCGGCCATGCAAATTGCCCAGGAACACCAAAACTGTGGGCAATAACTCATGAAAACGGCCCTAAGACACAAAAAATGACGAATGTTTGGACAAATCTCTCAATGATGTATCATGACTTAAGGGCCATGCAAATCACCACTAAACCCCAAAACTGTAGGAAATAGCTCATGAAAACGACCATAAAACACGAAAACAACGAGTTTTTGGTCATAACTATCAAACATGTATCTAGTCTTACGGTCAATGCAAGTCCTCCTAGAACCCCATAATTGTGGGAAATATCTCATGAAAACAGCCATAATAAATAATAACGACGAGTTTTGGTCATATCTCTCAAACATGTACCGGGTCTTACGGGCCCTGCGAATCCACATAGAACCCCAAAAAGTGGGAAATATCTTATGAAAAAGGCCCTAAGACACACAAACCACGAGTTTTTGGTAAAATCTCTCAAAGGCGTATTAGGACCTATGGGCCATGCAAATTGCCCTGGAACCCCAAAATAGTGGGCAATAGCTCATGGAAATGGGCATAAACACGAAAATGATGAGTTTTTGGACATAACTCCCAATGACGTATCCGGTCTTATTGGCCATGCAAATCACCATTGAACCCCAAAACTATGGGCAATAGCTCATGAGAACGACCATAAAATAGGAAAACAACGAGTTTTTGGTTATAACTGTCAAACTTGAGTCTAGTCTTACGGTCAATGCAAATCCTCTTGGAATCCCAGGATTATGGGCAACAGCTCACGAAAACGGCCATAATAAACAAAAACGGCGAGTTGTTGGTCATAACTATCAACATGTGCCGGGTCTTACAAGCCATGCAAATTGCCCTGTAACCCAAAAATAGTGGGAAACAACTCATGAAAATGGCCACAAAACATGAAAATGACAAGTATTTGGTCATATCACTCAAACATGTATTGGGTCTTATGGGCCATGCAAATTGCCCTAGAACCCCAACATAGGGGGGCAATAGCTCATGAAAATGGCCATAAAACACGAAAACCACGAGTTTTTGGACATCACTCTCAAACTTATACTGGGTCTTATCGGCCATGCAAATTGCCCAGGAACACCAAAACTGTGGGCAATAACTCATGAAAATGGCCCTAAGACACAAAAAATGACGAATTTTTGGACAAATCTCTCAATGATGTATGATGACTTAAGGGCCATGCAAATCACCACTAAACCCCAAACCTGTAGGAAATAGCTCATGAAAACGACCATAGAACACGAAATCAACGAGTTTTTGGTCATATCTATCAAACATGTATCTAATCTTACGGTCAATGCAAATCCTCCTAGAACCCCATAATTGTGGGCAATATCTCATGAAAACGGCCATAATAAATAATAACAACGAGTTTTGGTCATATCTCTCAAACATGTACCGGGTCTTACGGGCCCTGCGAATCCACATAGAACCCCCAAAAGTGGGAAATATCTCATAAAAAAGGCCCTAAGACATACAAACCACGAGTTTTTGGTAAAATCTCTCAAAGGCGTATTAGGACCTAAGGGCCATGCAAATTGCCCTAGAACCCCAAAATAGTGGGCAATAGCTCATGAAAATGGCGATAAACACGAAAATGGTGAGTTTTTGGACATAAGTCCCAATGACGTATCAGGTCTTATTGGCCATGCAAATCACCATTGAACCCCAAAACTATGGGCAATAGCTCATGCGGATGACCATAAAATAGGAAAACAACGAGTTTTTGGTCATAACTGTCAAACTTGAGTCTAGTCTTACTGACGAGGGTTTAACTCATCAATGCCCATTGTTATGGACTTGGGTTTTGGAGAAGGAGGGAGTGCTGGAGACATCTATTGGCTAGCAAACAAGCACACAGGGGACAAAGGATTTACCCAGGTGCAGGCCTCGTAGAGGTCCCTACTCCTGCTTGTCTGCTGGTGGAATTATCGAAGGAGTCAAAAGTTACAATGGTGCGCAGATGCAATCTGGCGAGGGTTGTGGAAACTAGGGTTGCGTGTGTGCTTCTCGCTGCCCCCTCCTAGCCTTTATATAGATAAGCTAGGTCTCGGGTAGCAGGTCGAGTCGGTTACAAGTTAGGGTTTTCCCCTTCAAACTTTCTATCTTTAGCTTCTTCTTGTCCTTCAAGCAATCGAGAGTCCGCAGGTTACTCGAGTCCTTTCATCTGGGCCTTGGCGACACCGTGGGTCTGTACGTATTTAGACCGTATATACCAAGCTCGAGTACCTATAGGGTATACCCATGTCAGTAGCCCCCGAGTATCCAGTGGAATCGCAGATTCGACTGGGTACTGTTTGAAGTCTTCGAGCGCCTGAATGAGTACATTTTCGACTGCTTTCATTTATGTCATAGGGATTGTTGATATATGTGCCTGATATAGCCGAAGTATCAGTATCAGTTAACCACCTTAGGGTGAAACAATGCAATCTACTCGAACTCGAGTCCCCAGACTCGAATCCGGAAAAGTGCTGGCGTAATTCGACTCAGCCCGCGGAGGTTTTACAGGAGTCGGATTCTAGTTATATGGGTGTGAGCACTTAACGCGTCCGTCAAGGCATGTTCATCGTGCCTGCAGGCACAGATATTTTTCTGGTAGTGCGCAGTTAAATGCGTTGCCAGGCCTTTTTCAGGCCTTACCTTCACGCTGTAAGCATGACATCCGAATTTTATCATCGCGGAGACGATTCGGGCGACCCCGGAGACGTAGTCTCTTTGTAGGGAAAATTATGAGGCGGTGTCACCATGATCTGCGAGTGCGGATGTTATCAACACACGGTTTTTGTACAAATAATCATAGGGTGCGCGGCCAGCGCTCCCTATGGGAGTAGCCCCCAAGTGCCTGGTTGACTCGAAGACTCGAGCAGGGACTAAAGAATGTTTGTGACTGCTATCATCTTTGCTTGTTTGTTTCACTCAAAGACTCAGGCAGGGACTAAAATACATTTGCGACTGTTGTCGTCTTCTGCTTGCTTTTTTTAGTAGAAATTTTTTCCGGCGCTCCCAATGGGAGTAACCCATGTCCATAGTCAAACCATGTTTCGAGTGGTTGGGTTTGAATTTGATTGCCTATATCCCTGCAATAAGAAAATAAAAAATCGTAGGGTGCGCGACCAGCGCTCCCTATGGGAGTAGCCCCCGAGTGCTTGGTGGAGTTGAAGACTCTAGCAAGGACTAAAGTAGTCGAAGTTTTCCACTACATAGCTGTTGATGACGTCAGTGCTCACGCTTGCATGACCTCAATTGCCCGCGTGACCGATTTTGACGGGACGTGACGAGCGGTGGGTCCCACTTTCTGACTTTGATTTGACTGGGCATGCGTAATCTTATTATTAACTATGCCTCCTCGATTTCCGCGCGTAATGGGAGCAGTGGAGGGACGGTTCGCGCTTCCTCTTCTCCACGTGTCGAACGCGATGCGTGTCACGCGCCTAGTAGGGTTTTTGTGAGCTGTTGGATTGCATCTCCGAGGAGTTAAGTAGCGGTGCTACGGCGGTAATTTTCCATCTGCACTCTTTTCTTCCTCGCTGCCATCGCCATTGCTGCTGCTCATCTGCTTTTCCCTGCGCTCATCTCCTCCTCAACTCTGGACCACCTTCGCTCATTTCCAAGTTATTTTCTGCGTTCTCATCGCCGCCGCGCAATGGGAAAGAAGAAAGGAGGCGCCACCACTGAATCCGCAGCCACCGTCGCTGCGACGAAGAAGTGTGGCCCCGCTGCTGCGAGCACCAGTGCCGCCACTGGCAGCAAAAAGAAGGTCGCGGGCACCCGCGTGACCAATGGCGCGTGGCGCCCCTCTATCATCAAGGCAAAAAGAAGTTCGTGGGCACTCCGTCTTCTTCGCCAAGACAGATTTATTTCTGCAGCAGTCGCTGATGCGCGCGTCCCCAGCGGTGAGACCATTCCTGTGCCTCCCGCCGGTTTTCGAGTGATGTTTTTTGCATTCGTCATTTGCGGCCTTTCTTTGGCTCTCCACCCCTTTCTTAGGGGTCTCCTCTTTTTCTACGGGCTCCAGCTCCATCAGCTGTCCCCAAACTCAATTCTTCACATCTCCTGTTTCATCACTCTTTGCGAGTGCTGGCTCAGAATCGGGCCGCACTTTGGCCTTTTCCAACGCTTATTTAAGCTAAAGCGTCAGTCCGCATCTGGCTCTCTAGTTTACGACGTAGGTGGTTGTGGAATCCATGTCGACCTGTCCGCCACCTACTTCGACATCAAGCTCGCCAAGTCCGTCCAGGGATGGAGGGACAAATGGTTCTATGTTCGTGACCAGAAGGTCAAGGATGAGCACTTTGGACTCGCGCCTTTCGATCCCGCGACTCCCTGCAAGAAGATGCGTTCTTGGAAGAACGTGTTCATGCCTTCCGAACTCGTGGAGACAGACGTGCTATATCAACGCGTCTGCGACCTCGAGAGTCACCTAGGCGCGGAAGAGGGAGGCTGCGCCCTTATCAGGACTTGGCTGCGTCGTCGCGTCCAGCCTCTCCAGGCCAGAGTCCATCCCATGTTTCAATGGGGTGGCGCTGATGATGCCACTCGCGTGTCTGCCGATGGCATGTCCGCGAGTCAGGTAGATAAGAGGGTGCGACTGGTTACGAAGTACACCTTTAAGGATGTGCTTCAGAATGAGCCGGTCGTTCCTCCTTTCGATGCTTCGAATCCTCCTCCTGAGGTACAGTTGTGCTACGCAGTAGCTTACTTTCGCGATTGCTTTTTCTGTTGCTTACCTGTTCTGTTTGCTGATCTTCACTATCTGTATGCAGGATTAGGCGGTGTCGCCTTGTATGCCTCCTCTCCCAGAGGGTATTATTCCTCGCGAAGCTTTGGAAGAGGACGAGTCTGAGTCGACTGTCCCTTCTGGTGTGGAAGAGGAAGCCCCCGAGTCCGAGAGCCCGGATACTAGCAAGCGTTCGTGCAACAAGGACTCCGATGCGTCGACTCTAGAAGGCACAACTGTTGGCGCGGAGTCACCAATTCCCGCCGTTCCTGTGAGGGCTGTGGCACCATCTTCTCGCAAGAAGATGCGATTGCCGAAGGAGTCTTCGTCAGAGTTCGCGGAGGCCCCGTTTAATCTTGACAATTTTGACTGGTAAATTTGCGAGTTCACTAGATCTTTTCTGTTTTCTTCTTGTTGGCTTTGTGAATTTGGTCTTGTAGCCAAGAGGCGTTGTCATCTTCTGGTGACGTCGAGTTTGTGAAGGAATCTGGAGTCGCAACCTCAAGGGCCAACGTAGAGGTCGAGCGCGCCCTTCTCCTTCCGCGGTGGCCCACTCCAGGCACAATTCTTCGAGCTCTCCTCATGTAGGGGAGCATCGAATAGTTGCTCGGATGACGGTTCAGCAAACTTCTTCGGAGTCTCTAGAGGACCATGTAAGTACATCTTTCTTTCTTTTTTAGTGTGGCAGTCAACGCCTTCTGTTGCCCTCTTCTGACTCCTTGTTTTGTGTGACAGCTCCTTGTAAAGGAAGCTGCGCAAGTGGCGGAGCAGGTGATGGCGATGGGTCACCAGCATGCAATGCGGGAGACGTGTCACCACGTGGTCGAAAGTGAGTGCTTCTACACTTAATCTTTTTGTCTTCTCGCTGTTTTGGTGTAATCGACTGATAGCCAATTATTCACTGCCATGTAGCTGAGCATAATGCTTTACTGCGCAACGTCGCCACGTTGGAGAAGACATTAGCCGCAGCTGTGCGCGCGACGAGGCAATCGCGGCTCGTGATGATGCCTAGAAGCGTGAAGAGGATCTGCGCGCCTCCTTTTCGGCCAGGGAAAAGTTGTTCGAAGAGCAACTGTTCTCAGTCACCAAGGCCCTCTCAAGTATCTTTACTGGAGATATTTTATTGATGTTCCTATCTGCATCTAGAGTTTTGCAGGTGGCACTAGAAGTTTGATCCATGTGTGTATTTTCTGTGTAGATGCTGGCGACTTGAATTTTGACCCGCAGGCCCTTCATCGCCTCCGAGAGGACCGAAGCGCCGCCATCCAGGATACATTGTCCAAGGCCAAGGTCGCCCTTAGTCACCTCCGAGTGGAGTTGATGCTGAAGGCGGAGCTGGTCGATAATATGGACAAGCTGGTGGAGTCACTCGCCGGGGGTGTGCCTGCTACCTACAAGAACTCCCTCCGGGCGGCTGGTGCGACGATGTCACTTGCCATGGTGCAAGCCCACGGAGTCGAGATAGATCCCTCTGTAGTGTCGAAGGCGATGCCTGTTGGCGCGGATGGTCAGCAGGTAGTCTTCGCTCCCTTTGCGACTTCTTGTGCCAAATATGGCCATTCCTTGATAAATACTATTGCCAAGTATTCGGAGGAGCTCCAACGTGCGAAGAAGGCAGCGGAAGCTTTGGCCTCAGGGGCCGGCGGATAGTCAGTGGCATCTGATACTGCCACGGACTTGATGAAGCCCCGAAAGTCGTCGAAGTTGAAGAAGCCAGCTGCTCCATAGTTAGCTTGTTGTAATAATTGATCAGTTGCCTTTTTAGCCTAAGGACGTGCCTGCTAGCCAGTGTGTTTGTAAACACTTATGCTTATCCTGAATGCATCTGTTCCCCTTGCCTTTGTGTTAATTTGGTCGCCTTAATTGCCTTTGCCTTGACTTGTGGTAGGGTGCATCGAGTGGTCCTCTGGGGGGAAACCAGGATTCACAATGTCTTGATGAGACAGTGGCACCGCCGTGCTCCAGGGTAGAGGAGTTTTCCTTGCTATCGCGACTTCGTGATCGCGTGAAGGAGCTGGAGCGTGAGTTGCCCCTGATCCGTGGTAACGTAGACGTGTAGAAGTCAAAGGCGGAAAAATCTGTCGCCCGCGAGCAATATCTGCTTGGCAAGGTGACGCAGCTGGGCGACCAGTTTAAGTGTTAGTGTGGTCGTCCTCATCTTTTCCTTTGTAGTTAGTCGCAATGGTACGTTGTACTCATGCTGTTGGTGCTGCTTTGTGTAGTTGTTAGCGCACGCCATCCGCAGGAGGAGAGGGATAGGATTGCCATCCGCCTTCATGATCTCACCTAGGAGCAATTTCAAGAGAGTGGATACTTCTGGGTAGATCATGATCGTGCCACTGCATTGGCGACCCTGCAGGATTGCGCTTCGTGAGTGCTGCTCTTCTTGAAGAAGTCGTGTTTGAAGAACATCTATCGGGCGATGTTCCCGTTGGATGACACTCCATCAAGCCTGTTGGCTCTTCTGGCCAGATTTCAAGATATGTCCGCTGTTCGCGAGTGCGTGAGGCAGCAGTTGGTGGCTTGTGCCAAGGCTGCCCTCTCGATGGTGCGATTGCACAGGCCTGACATGGATGTCGCCGCCATGGCTTCCGGTTCGCCAGCGCCGCCAGCCGGATCTGCTTGGAATATGGTGTCGCACTATCAGGCGGTGGACCGTCCAGCAGAGGAGATTGTCGACTTCTTCAAGGAACAAACCAATGTTCTTCTGTTGCAGCAGTAGCCAGATTTGTATCCTGCACATAAATGTATTTGTGTTGTAAAGTTCATGTATAGGTTGTAGATATTTTATTGTTGAATGTGTATAAACAGCTTTGTTGGCATGAGGGGCGTTGCACTACGCGAGTCCTTTTCGTTAGCCTGGCCATCCCTTTGTCAACCTGCCAGGTGCGTTGCAGCTGGGTTTAGTTTACGTTAAGGGGTTTGATTGATGTGCCAGCTACTCAGGATATCGCGTTTATTGGTTCGAAGAACAGATGTATGTAGGGTGGCGCAACCCCCGAGTAAAAAATGACAGAAGTGAAAAGAAAAATCACAGAGTTTTGGTGCACTTAGCTTTTATTTACTTGAAGACAATACGAGGTATAATGTGTGGCTAAGTAGCCTTGGCTAAGTAGCCTTATTTGCGATGTAAAAGTAAAAAAAAACAGCTAGGGGTAGAAGCGTCGCAGTTGTGCTACGTTCCAAGGGTTGGAGTATTCGACTCCTATCTCTAAATCTTGAAGGCGATAGGCGCCACCTGGGATTACTTCTGTAATCACGTATGGTCCTTCCCAGGGGGACTCGAGCTTGAGATGCCCCTGCTGCTTCAGTGGAAAGACCATGTCACCTCGGACGAAGGATCTGGGGCGAAGCCTTCTACTATGGTAGTTGCGTAGGTTCTGCTGGTAGATCGTGGATCATTCTGCGGCAATTTCTCGTGCCTCGTCGAGGAGGTCGATGGAGTCTTTGAGTGCAAGAGATGATAATTTTTTGCTGTAAGCGACTACGCGTGGCGCCTTGTACCGAACTTCGGCGGGTAGTACTGCTTCTGCTCCGTGCACCATAAAGAATGGTGTGTAGCCCATGGCACTATTTGGAGTTGTTCGTAGGCTCCAGTGTACGGATTGGAGCTCATCTGGCCAGCAACAGGCGGCCTACTAGAGTGGTTGAAGGAGTCGCTTCTTGATGCCGCTTCAGACGAGCCCGTTTGCTTTTTCCACCTAACCGTTGGTCTGTGGATGCGCGACTGAGGTGTAACTGATGTTGATCCCCAGGTTTCCACAGAATTCTAGGAACTCTTTGGATGTGAAGTTCGTCAGTGATGATGCTGTGCGGCACGCAAAAGCGGTAGACGATGGACTCGAAGAACTTGACCGCGCTGTGACCTGATTGCTTGGTCACTGGCATGGCCTCAATCCACTTGGTGAATTTGTCGACTACGTCCAAGAGGTAGACATAGCCTCCATGCGAGGACCTTGGGAGCTTGCCCACCATGTCGAGCCCCCATTGTGCGAAGGGCCAGGCCAATGGAATAGGCCGTAGTTCTACGCCTGGTGCGTGTGGCTTGTCCGTGAATCACTGACAAGCGTTGCACTTTTGGACTATGTCCTTGACGTCGCGCATGGCCGTGGGCCAGTAAAATCCATCTCGTAGAGCTTTGGCGACGAGGGCACGACTGCCGGCGTGGTGCCCGTAGGTTCCTTCATGGATGTCGAGGAGGACTGCTCTTCCATCGGCCAAGGAGACGCATCGTTGTAACACGCCTGTGATGCTGCGTTTATACAATTCGTCGTTGATAATGGCGAATGCCTTGGAGCGCCGCGCGATGTGCCGTGCCTCTGTCGGGTCGTCCGGTAGGCGCTTACTGAGGAGGTACGTAATGTACGGCTGCTTCCAGGATTGTTCGATCATCATGATGCTCATTGGGCCCTCGAGTCCTATGTCTAGCTCCAAGTCATCGAGTGCCATTGGCTCATTGGGTGGCGTAGCCCCCGAGTCCGTTGCTGCGCTTGTTTTCTTCTCTGCGGCCTTTGGCTTGATGGAGCGTTCGCAGATGCGCTCGAGAAATACCCCAGGTGGTATTGGGGCGCAGGTAGAGCCTATGTTGGCGAGTGCGTCTGCCTCCTCGTTGCTTTCACGAGCTACATGTCGCAACTCGCAACCATCGAAGTCTCCCTCGAGTGTATCGTAGAGGTCGCGGTATGCGATCATGTTGTCATTTAGTGCGTCGTACTCATGCATTGTTTGGTTGACGACCAGCTTGGAGTTGTTGGAGATATGCCCAAGAGGCAATAATAAAGTGGTTATTATTATATCTTTATTTTATGATAAATGTTTACATCCCATGCTATAATTGTATTATTAGGAAACACTAATACATGTGTGTTTTGTAAACATAAAAGAGTCCCTAGTAAGCCTCTTGTTGAACTAGCTTGTTGATTAATTGATGATCATGGTTTCCTGATCATGGACATTGGATGTGATTAATAACAAGGTTATATCATTAGGAGAATGACGTAATGGACACACACCCATAGTAAGCGTAGCATAAAGATCAAGTCATTAAGTTCGTATTGCTATAAGCTTTCAAATGCATAGTAACCTAATCCTTCGACCATGAGGTTATGTTAATCACCATCACCGGATGGATACTTTGATGACATCAAACACCGCTTCGTAACTAGGTGGTCATAAAGGTGTCATTGGGTATTCTGAAAGTATGTGTTGAAGCGCATGAACCAAGATTGGGATTTGTCCATCCATATGACGGATAGATATGCTCTGGGCCCTCTCGGTGGAATGTCATCTAATTAGCTTGCAAGCGTGTGACTGGGTCACAAGGGATGACATATCACGGAACGAGTAAAGAGTACTTATCAGTAACGAGGTAGAACTAGGTATGTAGATACCGACGATCAAACCTCGGATAAGTATAGTATCGTGTGACAAAGGGAATTGGTTTCGTATGTTAATGGTTCTATCGATCACGAAGTCATCGTTGAGTATGTGGGAGCCGTTATGGATCTCTAGATCCCGCTGATGGTTATTGATAGGAGATGTGTCTCTGTCATGTCTGCATATTCACGAACCGTAGGGTGACACACTTAAGGTTCGAAGTTGTTTTAAGTAGATATGGAATGTGCGTTGGAGACCGAATGTTGTTCGGAGTCTCGGAATGGATCCGGGACATCGCGAGGAGATCCGGAATTCTCCGGAGAATAAGATTCATATATAGGGGATCATTTTCTGAGTTAGGAAATGTCCCGGAGTGTTTGTATGGAGATTCTAGAAGGTTTCGGAATATTTTGGAAGGTTCCAGAGGATTTCTTGGAATTTGCTTGAAAACCAAGAAAGGGTCAAAGGAAACCTAGTGGGGCAAGACACGGATTTGTTGGGGAGGAGGACTCCTCCCCCCTTCCCACCGCCGGCCATAGGAGGGGAGTCCTACTAGGACTCCCCCTCCCCAGGCGCGCCTCCCCCCCTTAAATAGAAGGGCAGGGGCGCCCCCTCCAAGCCCGCTCTCATAACTCCCAATCTCTGCCGCCTCTCTCCTCCACCTTTCTTCTGCACAGGCATAGGCGAAGCCCTGCAGAATTCTCTACACCACCACCACCACCACGCCGTCGTGCTGCTGGGATTCCGTGGAGAAGATCTACTACCTCCGCTGCTCACTGGAACGGGGAGAGGAAGGTCTGCTTCGACTCTGCACGTGTGACCGACTACGGAAGCGCTGCCGAAACGCGGCGCCGGAAGGATCGTCAACTTGACCGACTGCGGGAGCGCTGCCGGAACGCGGCGCCAGAAGGATCGTCCACACGATCTTGAGATCGGCAAGTGATCGACTACATCAACCACGAGATCTAATCTCGTTAACGCTTTCGGATCTACGAGGGTTAGTTCCTATCTATCTCGTTGCTCATGTCTAATAGATTAGATCTTGGCTTTTATCTAGATTAGATCTGGTTTTTGTTCGTTCTTGCGGTAGAATTTTTTTGTTTTCCATGCTACGAACCCATCAGTGGTATCAGAGCCGTATCTATGCGTAGATCTGTTGCACGAGTAGAACACAATGGTTTTGTGGGCGTTGGTGCTTGTGCCTTCTTTTGCTTTGTGTACTTTGCATCTTGCGGCATGGTGGGATGAAGCGGCTCGGGCTAACATTACATGTCATCGCACAGGAGACTTGCTCCACGCTTGACGTGTAACTTGCTTTGCACAAGTGGCTTTGCGGGTGTCTGTCTCTCCCACCATAGTATAGATCCAATTTACACTTTGCAACTTGATAGCACTTGTATCAACGTTGTGGTTCAGTGTCGTAGGTTAGATTCATTCTTGTTCGAAAGCCCCAAACCACGTAAAACATGCAAAGAAAATTAGAGGCGTCTAACTTGTTTTTGCAGGGGTTTTGTGATGTGATATGGCCATCATGTGATTATGATTATATTTGATGTATGCAATGATCCTTGTTGTAATTATGACAACCGGTAGGAGCCTAATGGTTGTCTTTTAATTCTGTTAAGACCTGCGTGTCTATTCGTCTTGTAATAGCTTTATTCCAAGTAGTTGTAATAGTTACTAGTGATGGACAACCATGAAGCGGCGCCACTGACCTTGACGCAATGCTGGTGATGATGGAGATCATGTTTGTGCTTTGGAGATGGATATCAAAGGCGCAAGAAGAAAGGGCCATATCATATCACACTTATTATGAATTGCCTCTGATGTTAATCCTTTATGCATCTTGTATTGCTTAGATCGCGACGATAGCATTATAAGATGATCCCTCTCACTAAATATCAAGTAATAAAGTGTTCACCCTTAGTTGGCACCGTTGCTAAGACTCGTCGTTTCGAAGCATCTCGTGATGATCGGGTGTGATAGACTCTACGTGTGCATACAACGGGTGCAAGCCAGATTTGCACATGCGGAAACTAAGGTTAACCTTGACGAGCCTAGCATGTACAGACATGGTCTCGGAACACGGAATACCGAAACATAAAGCATGAGTCATATGGATGATATGATGAACATGTTGATTGTTCGCCTTTAAAGCTACATCATCTCACGTGATGATCGGACTTTGTGTAGTGGATTTGGTTCGTGTAATCACTAAAACAACTCGAGGGATGTTGTTTTGAGTGGGAGTTCGTTTGTAATTTGGATTAGTCGAACTCAATTTATCATAAACACAATCAAAGTGAATTTGCATAGTTTGTTGTAGTCATTGGCATCCGTTCACCACCTTACGCTTAGTTATAGTTGAGATAGTAGAGCTATAGAAATTTTGGATATTTGCTTTACAAACTGGCATCGTATTGTTTTAAGTGTCAATCTAAAGTTTAAAAGTCTTGTTGCAAACTTTCAGCAAACTCCGTTTACTCTGTGAAGTTTAATAAATAGTATTAAATCAAGAGTAACAATTCCAGTGTTAGTATCTAATGTATCATGTTTGCCTCCATGATTCTTGATACTCAAAAGATTGCTTTTAATATCAAGTTTATCTAAGAGTTGAAAGCAATGTTTCAGAAACCATCATATGTGAAAGGTATTGCGATATCTAAAACAATGTGTTGGTTACAACATGATAGAGTATACGTCCTCATATTTGATGAGAATTTATGAAGGTTGGAGACGCTAGTCGTCCTAATCCTCCAAAAGGTTTTGAAAAAGAAACATTATACTCGCAATTCACCTTTATAAGCTATAGCAGCTTGATCATGAAAGTTGTCATGATAAGGATGAATAGAAGATGTAAGTAAAATGTTTACTACACTAAAAGATTACTAAAGAATGGATTTTTGAAAGAACACCAAACATTTGATGATGGTGATCCACCTCAAAGTGCAAGTCCAAAGGTATTGGTATTTGACTATATACGCTTTGTACCATGTGTCATGTTGATGACACCACTATTGATGTTGATAGATTCTTTTAAAAAAGAAAAGGAATTGCTGAAAGAGAATCTATAAAATGTTTGGCAGAAAATAAAAGGTTGGAGATGTCCAACATAGGCATATAGAAGATATACATGTTATGGTTGTATTCCTTGCTTGTTAAACAATGTGGTTCTCCGGTATTGGATACCGAATTGGTTGGTATGAAGTGTCATACAGGACAACACAATTCATGAACTGCAATGGGCTAAGTAACTAGCAAGAGAATATGTGATGATGTTCATCGAAAACAAACAAAGGGTTGTTGTGTTGCTCGTTAACATCAAAGCTTGCCTTCAAGATTTGTTTCAATAATTTTTATTTTGATCAGGTATTATGACGACAAAAGGTTGTTCAAATAATTACCGTATTCCATAATAGATGGATGATATACAAGTCTGGTTGGAGAAATAACGACCATAAAACTAATGCTAAAATGTCGCAAGACAAATGATTGAAAGATCACTTGCGAAGTGACATCGCCGTTTAAATTATATTGAAAGGATATATGAAGAAACTCCATATTGATGGATTTTTGGAGTCTTTGATTTGGATCAAATGACGCTTGTGATACTTTCCTGGAGATAATTAAAACTCCGTTCGTAGGCCAAGAGAGGAACGGACGACTAACTGATTGGAATTTGTGCATATTGATGTATATAGTCCATTATGTGTAGTCGTGGGCGATGGATTTCAACTTCATATGCTTTCTCCAAAGATTTGAGTGAGTATATGTATATACTTACTCAATAAGGAAGAAGTATGAAACATTTGAAAAATGTTCAAAGACTTTCAAGATGAAGTGGAAAATCATTGTAACAAGAAAATAAAAGAGTTTATGATTGGATCATAAAGAAAGATGTTTGAGTTACAAGTTTAGCAAAACACCTAAGATTTGAGGAATCGTTCAATGGATTTGCATTTCCCAAAACACCATAGGAGTATGGAGTGTTCAAGATATGTAATGAAACCTTGTTTGACATGGTAAGATCAAAGGTGTCATTTATAAAACTGCCATTATACATTAAAGATTAAAGCTTTAGTGACTACCGCTTTTACACTGAAAAGAGCTCCATCGTGATCCGTTGAAATGACACCATATAAGTCATGGTTTGGGATAAAACCCGAATTGTCTTTTCTTAAATTTTGGTATGTTATTCATAAGTAAAATGTTTACAACCAAAGTCGGATAAGCACGTCTTTGTAGGTTATCCCAAAGAATTTTTTGGGAATTTCTCCATAACACTGAGGACAAAAGAGTTTGTTACTTGGAACGTCAAGTTTCTTGAGAAGGAATTTTTCGTGAAAAGTTAAGTGGGAGGACAATAGAACTTTGATAAGGTTGTTGAACCTTAGCTATATGTGCTAAGTAGCGCAGCACCGGAAAGTGTCCCGGTGACGGCCACAATGCTCATGGCTCTCTGATTACAAAAGGTGTGATCTCGGAGATTAGAGTTCCTATAGAACCATGTGGGTCGGTAAGAATCAAATAGTAAGATTTGATAAGCAAGTTGTTATTGTTTTGACAATGATGAACCGACTACATGCAAAGAAGCGATGATGGGCCCTGACTCCATAAAATGACTAGAAGTCATGGAATCCGTGATAGCATCCATACACGAGAAATCAAGTTTCTGAACTTTGAAGACCCTCCGGAAAGGCGTGAAGCCTATCGGTCGTGTTTGGACATATAAAGAAATATACATGGATGTTTCAAATCTATGAAATAGTCGACATGTCGGAAAGAGTTTACGACAATGTTCAAGGAACTGACTATGATAAGATTTGATCTTTCATAGCGATATTTAGTCTGGACAGATTAATGTAGCAACCACTACATATATTTTGGTATATGGTAGTTGAACAAACAAAACAAGTTCTTCTAATAGAATGGTTACCTAGGACGTGTAAATGACATGATCCAAAGGGTTTTGTTAATTCAAAGGATGCTAAAAGGGTATGCAAAACTTCAATGGTTGAAGTAAGCATAGCGGAGTTGGAATCTTCACCATGATGAAACTGTTAAAAGAGTTTAAATTCATCGAAGATGATGAAGATGCTTGCATTTGCAAGAAATTAAGTGGGAGCGCTGAGACATATTTCTAATACATTATGTAGAGGACATATTGTTGATTGGAAATGATGTATCTTGTATTGACACAGGTTAAGAATTTCATTTTGATGAAAGACTTAGGCATAACCCAAGAATTAGGCATCAATGTCTATATGGATAGATTGAGGCGCTAATATGGTTTTGCCAAATGTACGTAGATAAGACGTTGAATGAGTTCAATATGGAAACAACAAGAAAGGTTCTTGACGCACGGAAAGGACTGAATCAAGATTCGAGTGTGTTGACACGAGATTCAAGTGTTTTGACACTTGGTGAAATCACAAGAATATTTTGATCAATCATTTTTGAGATGTACACATCCAGATATGTCCTGTGCTCTAAATTTTATGAGCATATACCAGAATGATTCATAAGATGATCATTGGACAATAGTAAAGATATTCTTATGAGCTTTGGAAGAACTAAGAATATACCATGTATAAGTGACAAATAGTTAAAGGTAGTTCATTGTAAAGCGTCCCATAGATACTAATTTTGTCACAAGATACAAATTAAATTTATCTCAATTTAAACTATGGGTGGCACAATGTAATGGAAAGGAAGTTCCATAACGGATTTGGTTGAGTACCAAAGTTAAAACATTCTAACATATACTACAACAAAAGGCTAAGTATATGACTACTATTGTAGCAGTAAATGAGGGCATTTGCGTCAAGTAGTTTGTTACCAAACTAGGTGTGGTTCCTAGCGGGCTAATACTATGAAGATATATTGTGTGACAATAATATCAACATATTTTGAGCCGAAGGAACTAAAGGTCTCACCAAAGGACCAAATTTATACAATGCCATCTCATGGGAGAATGAGTAATGCGTAGAGCCGCAAGGACATGCAAATACACATGGACCTGGAAGTGTCAGATCCGAAGATTATGTTTACCACTAGCAATAGTGTCTATACAACACCAGAAAGCCATAGGTGTTGAAATGCACAAGTTTTTAACTAGATTATTGACTCTAGTGCAAGTGGGAGACTGTTGGAGATATGCCCAAGAGGCAATAATAAAGTGGTTATTATTATATCTTTATGTTTATGATAAATGTTTACATCCCATGCTATAATTGTATTATTAGGAAACACTAATACATGTGTGTTTTGTAAACATAAAAGAGTCCCTAGTAAGCCTCTTGTTGAACTAGCTTGTTGATTAATTGATGATCATGGTTTCTTGATCATGGACATTGGATGTGATTAATAACAAGGTTATATCATTAGGAGAATGATGTAATGGACACACACCCATAGTAAGCGTAGCATAAAGATCAAGTCATTAAGTTCGTATTGCTATAAGCTTTCAAATGCATAGTAACCTAATCCTTCGACCATGAGGTTATGTTAATCACCATCACCGGATGGATACTTTGATGACATCAAACACCGCTCCGTAACTGGGTGGTCATAAAGGTGTCATTGGGTATTCTGAAAGTATGTGTTGAAGCGCATGAACCAAGATTGGGATTTGTCCATCCATATGACAGATAGATATGCTCTGGGCCCTCTCGGTGGAATGTCATCTAATTAGCTTGCAAGCATGTGACTGGGTCACAAGGGATGACATATCACGGAACGAGTAAAGAGTACTTATCAGTAACGAGGTAGAACTAGGTATGTAGATACCGACGATCAAACCTCGGATAAGTATAGTATCGCGTGACAAAGGGAATTGGTTTCGTATGTTAATGGTTCTATCGATCACGAAGTCATCGTTGAGTATGTGGGAGCCATTATGGATCTCCAGATCCCGCTGATGGTTATTGATAGGAGATGTGTCTCTGTCATGTCTACATATTCACGAACCGTAGGGTGACACACTTAAGGTTCGAAGTTGTTTTAAGTAGATATGGAATGTGCGTTGGAGACCGAATGTTGTTCGGAGTCTCGGAATGGATCCGGGACATCACGAGGAGATCCGGAATTCTCCGGAGAATAAGATTCATATATAGGGGATCATTTTCTGAGTTAGGAAATGTTCCGGAGTGTTTGTATGGAGATTCTAGAAGGTTTCGGAATGTTCTGAAACGTTCTAGAGGATTTCTTGGAGTTTGCTTGAAAACCAAGAAAGGGTCAAAGGAAACCTAGTGGGGCAAGACACGGATTCATGGGGGAGGAGGACTCCTTCCCCCTTCCCACCGCCGGCCATAGGAGGGGAGTCCTACTAGGACTCCCCCTCCCAGGCGCGCCTCCCCCCTTAAATAGAAGGGCAAGGGCGCCCCCTCCAAGCCCTCTCCCATAACTCCCAATCTCTGCCGCCTCTCTCCTCCACCTTTCTTCTGCACAGGCATAGGCGAAGCCCTGCAGAATTCTCTACTCCAGCACCACCACCACGCCGTCATGCTGCTGGGATTCCGTGGAGAAGATCTACTACCTCCGCTGCTCGCTGGAACGGGGAGAGGAAGGTCTGCTTCGACTCCGCACGTGTGACCGACTGTGGAAGCGCTGCCGCAACGCGGCGCCGGAAGGATGGTCAACTTGACCGACTGCGGGAGCGCTGCCGGAACGCGGCGCCAAAGGATCGTCCACACGATCTTGAGATCGGCAAGTGATCGACTACATCAACCACGAGATCTAATCTCGTTAACGCTTTCGGATCTACGAGGGTTAGTTCCTATCTATCTCGTTGCTCATGTCTAATAGATTAGATCTTGGCTTTTATCTAGATTAGATCTGGGTTTTGTTCGTTCTTGCGGTAGAATTTTTTGTTTTCCATGCTATGAACCCATCAGTGGTATCAGAGCCGTATCTATGCGTAGATCTGTTGCACGAGTAGAACACAATGGTTTTGTGGGCGTTGGTGCTTGTGCCTTCTTTTGCTTTGTGTACTTTGCATCTTGCGGCATGGTGGGATGAAGCGGCTCGGGCTAACATTACATGTCATCGCACATGAGACTTGCTCCATGCTTGACGTGTAACTTGCTTTGCACAAGTGGCTTTGCGGGTGTCTGTCTCTCCCACCATAGTATAGATCCAATTTACACTTTGCAACTTGATAGCACTTGTATCAACGTTGTGGTTCAGTTTCGTAGGTTAGATTCATTCTTGTTCGAAAGCCCCAAACCACGTAAAACATGCAAAGAAAATTAGAGGCGTCTAACTTGTTTTTGCAGGGGTTTTGTGATGTGATATGGCCATCATGTGATTATGATTATATTTGATGTATGCAATGATCCTTGTTGTAATATGGAAACCGGTAGGAGCCTAATGGTTGTCTTTTAATTCTGTTAAGACCTGCGTGTCTATTCATCTTGTCATAGCTTTATTCCAAGTAGTTGTAATAGTTACTAGTGATGATGGACAACCCTGAAGCGGCGCCACTGACCTTGACGCAATGCTGGTGATGATGGAGATCATGTTCATGCTTTGGAGATGGATATCAAAGGCGCAAGAAGAAAGGGCCATATCATATCACACTTATTATGAATTTCCTGTGATGTTAATCCTTTATGCATCTTGTATTGCTTAGATCGCGACGATAGCATTATAAGATGATCCCTCTCACTAAATATCAAGTAATAAAGTGTTCACCCTTAGTTGGCACCGTTGCTAAGACTCGTCGTTTCGAAGCATCTCGTGATGATCGGGTGTGATAGACTCTACGTGTGCATACAACGGGTGCAAGCCAGATTTGCACATGCGGAAACTAAGGTTAACCTTGACGAGCCTAGCATGTACAGACATGATCTCGGAACACGGAATACCGAAACGTAAAGCATGAGTCATATGGATGATATGATGGACATGTTGATTGTTCGCCTTTAAAGCTACATCATCTCACGTGATGATCGGACTTGGTGTAGTGGATTTGGTTCGTGTAATCACTAAAACAAGTCGAGGGATGTTGTTTTGAGTGGGAGTTCATTTGTAATTTGGATTAGTAGAACTCAATTTATCATAAACACAATCAAAGTGAATTTGCATAGTTTGTTGTAGTCATTGGCATCCGTTCACCACCTTACGCTTAGTTATAGTTGAGATAGTAGAACTATAGAAATTCTGGATATTTGCTTTACGAACTGGTATCGTATTGTTTTAAGTGTCAATCTAAAGTTTAAAAGTCCTATTGCAAACTTTCAGCAAACTCCGTTTACTCTGTGAAGTTTAATAAATAGTATTAAATCAAGAGTAACAATTCCAGTGTTAGTATCTAATGTATCATGTTTGCCTCCATGATTCTTGATACTCAAAAGATTGTTTTTAATATCAATTTTATCTAAGAGTTGAAAGTAATGTTTCAGAAACCATCATATGTGAAAGGTATTGCGAAATCTAAAACAATGTGTTGGTTACAACATGATAGAGTATACGTCCTCATATTTGATGAGAATTTATGAAGGTTGGAGACGCTAGTCGTCCTAATCCTCCAAAAGGTTTTGAAAAAGAAACATTATACTCGCAATTCACCTTTATAAGCTATAGCAGCTTGATCATGAAAGTTGTCATGATAAGGATGAATAGAAGATGTAAGTAAAATGTTTACTACACTAAAAGATTACTAAAGAATGGATTTTTGAATGAACACCAAACATTTGATGATGGTGATCCACCTCAAAGTGCAAGTCCAAAGGTATTGGAATTTGACTATATACGCTTTGTACCATGTGTCATGTTGATGACACCACTATTGATGTTGATAGATTCTTTTAAAAAAGAAAAGGAATTGCTGAAAGAGGTTCTATAAAATGTTTGGCAGAAAATAAAAGGTTGGAGATGTCCAACTTAGGCATATAGAAGATATACATGTTATGGTTGTATTCCTTGCTTGTTAAACAATGTGGTTCTCCGGTATTGGATACCGAATTGGTTGGTATGAAGTGTCATACAGGACAACACAATTCATGAACTACAATGGCCTAAGTAACTAGCAAGAGAATATGTGATGATCTTCATCAAAAACAAACAAAGGGTTGTTGTGTTGCTCGTTAACATCAAAGCTTGCCTTCAAGATTTGTTTCAATAATTGTTATTTTGATCAGGTATTATGACGACAAAAGGTTGTTCAAATAATTACCGTATTCCATAATAGATGGATGATATACAAGTCTGGTTGGAGAAATAACGACCATAAAACTAATGCTAAAATGTCGCAAGACAAATGATTGAAAGATCACTTGCGAAGTGACATCGCCGTTTAAATTATATTGAAAGGATATATGAAGAAACTCCATATTGATGGATTTTTGGAGTCTTTGATTTGGATCAAATGACGCTTGTGATACTTTCCTAGAGATAATTAAAACTCCGTTCGTAGGCCAAGAGAGGAACGGACGACTAACTGATTGGAATTTGTGCATATTGATGTATATAGTCCATTATGTGTAGTCGTGGGCGATGGATTTCAACTTCATATGCTTTCTCCAAAGATTTGAGTGAGTATATGTATATACTTACTCAATAAGGAAGAAGTATGAAACATTTGAAAAATGTTCAAAGACTTTCAAGATGAAGTGGAAAATCATTGTAACAAGAAAATAGAAGAGTTTATGATTGGATCATAAAGAAAGATGTTTGAGTTACAAGTTTAGCAAAACACCTAAGATTTGAGGAATCGTTCAATGGATTTGCATTTCCCAAAACACCATAGGAGTATGGAGTGTTCAAGATATGTAATGAAACCTTGTTTGACATGGTAAGATCAAAGGTGTCATTTATAAAACTGCCATTATACATTAAAGATTAAAGCTTTAGTGACTACCGCTTTTACACTGAAAAGAGCTCCATCGTGATCCGTTGAAATGACACCATATAAGTCATGGTTTGGGATAAAACCCGAATTGTCTTTTCTTAAATTTTGGTATGTTATGCATAAGTAAAATGTTTACAACCAAAGTCGGATAAGCACGTCTTTGTAGGTTATCCCAAAGAATTTTTTGGGAATTTCTCCATAACACTGAGGACAAAAGAGTTTGTTACTTGGAATGTCAAGTTTCTTGAGAAGGAATTTTTCGTGAAAAGTTAAGTGGGAGGACAATAGAACTTTGATAAGGTTGTTGAACCTTAGCTATATGTGCTAAGTAGCGCAGCACCGAAAAGTGTCCCGGTGACGGCCACAATGCTCATGGCTCTCTGATTACAAAAGGTGTGATCTCGGAGATTAGAGTTCCTATAGAACCATGTGGGTCGGTAAGAATCAAATAGTAAGATTTGATAAGCAAGTCGTTATTGTTTTGACAATGATGAACCGACTACATGCAAAGAAGCGATGATGGGCCCTGACTGCCAAATGTACGTAGATAAGACGTTGAATGAGTTCAGTATGGAAACAACAAGAAAGGTTCTTGACGTATGGAAAGGAATGAATCAAGATTCGAGTGTGTTGACACGAGATCGAGTGTTCTGACACTTGGTGAAATCACAAGAATATTTTGATCAATCATTTTTGAGAAGTACACATCCAGATACGTCCTATGCTCTAAATGTTATGAGCATATACCAGAATGATTCATAAGATGATCATTGGACAATAGTAAAGATATTCTTATCAGCTTTGGAAGAACTAAGAATATACCATGTATAAGTGACAAATAGTTAAAGGTAGTTCATTGTAAAGCGTTACATTGATACTAATTTTGTCACAAGATACAAATTAAATTATCTCAATTTAAACTATGGGTGGCACAATGTAATGGAAAGGAAGTTCCATAATGGATTTGCTTGAGTACCAAAGTTAAAACATTGTAACAGATACTACAACAAAAGGCTAAGTATATGACTACTATTGTAGCAGTAAATGAGGGCATTTGCGTCAAGTAGTTTGTTATCAAACTAGGTGTGGTTCCTAGCGGGCTAATACTATGAAGAAATTTTTTGTTTTCCATGCTACGAACCCATCAGGAGTCGCCATATATGATGAGCCTCTTTGCACCGCAGGCTTTTGCCATCCTCATCTCGTGCAACGGGCCTCGTATTCAGCCTCGTTGTTGAGGCTGTGAGCTGCATTCGCAGGATGTATTTCAGCTTGTCCCCTTGAGGTGATGTCAGTATGACACCTTCTCCTCCTCCATCTTTCCGCTTGGATCCATTGAAGTGCATTGTCCAGAGGTAGGACATATCTGGCTTGTCCAGGAGTTGGTTTTCCATCCAATCACGAGGAAGTCAGGGAGAACTTGCGACTTGATTGTGTCGCGCTTTTCGTATGTGATGTCTCGTGGAGACAGTTCGATTCCCCAAAGCGCGACTCGTCTCGTGGCATCGGGGTTATTGAGGATATGTCCCAATGGGGCGTCGCTGACTACCACGATTGGGTGTTCCTGGAAGTAATGGCGCAGTCGCCGGGCGGTCATGAAGACGCCGTACGCCAGCTTCTGTAGTGCGGGTACCGCTGTTTTGTTGGCGTAGGACCTCGCTGAGGTAGTATACCGGGCGTTGTATGCCATGGACCTTGTTTTCCTCGGCCCGCTCGACGATGAAGCACTGTAGTAACCACTTGGTTGGTAGCGGAGATGTACAGCAGTAGTGGTTCTCTTTCTCGTAGAGTCACCAGTACTGGTGAGGTGGATAACAGGCGCTTGAGATCTTCGAATGCTTCTTCCGCTTCATTGGTCCACTCGAATTTGTCAGCTTTGCGGAGGAGCTGATAGAAGGGCAGTGCCTTTTCACCCATTCGACTGATAAATTGACTGAGGGCCGCGACTCGTCCGACTAGTTGCTGGACGCCTCTTATGTTCTTTGGATTCTCCATGGCCAGTATGGCCTTTATCTTTTTCGGGTTTGCCTCAATCCCTCTCGCGGAGATGAGATACCCGAGCAGCTGCCCAGATGGTACGCCGAAGGCGCATTTGTCCGGATTGAGCTTAATCCGGTAATGATCGAGATTGACGAATGTTTCGCGCAAGTCGTCGATTAGAGAGGCTTCCTCCTTGGTTTTGATTACTATGTCGTCGACATAGACTTGGATGTTGCGACCCAGTTGCTCCTTGAGGCAAGCCTGCTTGAACCGCTGGTAGGTGGCTCCCGCGTTTTTTAGCCCGAAGGGCATTGTGTTGTAGCAGAACACACCGAAGGGCGTTGTAAACGCGGTCTTCTCCTGGTCTTCCTCCTTCATTCGAATTTGGTTATAGCCTGAGTAGGCATCGAGGAAGCAGAGCCGCTCGCATCCAGCAGTGGATTCGATGATTTGATCGATCCGTGGTAGCGGGAAGTGATCTTTTAGGAAGTGCTTATTTAAAGAAGTGAAGTCCACGCACATCCGTAGGATATCCGTGTCCTTTGTTGGCACCAGCACCGTATTGGCGAGCCAAGTGCTTTCCTTGATCTCGCGTATGAATTTGGCCTCGAGGAGTCTGTTGATCTCCATTCCGACTACCTGCGGTCATGGCTCAGATAGTCGCCTGATTGTTTGCTTGCCTGGCCTTGTGTCGGGGTTGACGTTGAGTGCGTGCTAGGCGAATTCCCTGGGAACTCCTGGCATGTCCGCAGGACACCAGGCAAAAATTTCCCAGTGCTCACAGAGGAATTCAAAGAGCGCGAGTTCCTATGCGAGACTCAAGTTGTTGGCGATGAGGGCCCTTTTGGCCGGATCTGATGGATGGACCTGCACCTTCTTTGTGTGCACAGATGAGTCAAAGGAGAGATCAGGTGAGCTTGGCCTACTCAGGGGAGGCAGACTGTTGTCTGTCGTTTCCTTCAATCGCGCAAGCTCCTCTTGCATGCCGAAGGACTGGGAGATTCTGTTGAATTCCCTGTCGCAACTGTCGGATCGCTCAAAGTTCCCGTTGATCATGATGACGCTGTTGGGACCTGGCATTTTCATCTGCAGGTAGGCGTAGTGGGGTACCGCCATGAACCTAGCAAACGCGACGCGTCCGAGGATGCAGTGGTATTGTGAGGGCCAGTCGACGACCTCAAAGTCGATGCGCTCGCTGCCGGAAGTTCTTTGGCGTGCCGAATATGACGTCGAGGTTGATTTTGCCCAAGAGGTATACGCCTTTCCCTGGGACGATGCCGCGGAACGTTGTGTCCGATGCCTCCAATAAGGTTAGAGGGATCCTCATTGCTCGCAAGGTACTCGCGAATATGAGGTTGATGCCGCTTCCGCCATCCATGAAGACGCAAGTCATGTCGAAGCCTCCAATTTGCGCCTCGAGTACGAGGGGGCAATGACCTGGGCGAGGTACTTGAGGCAGGTGGTCGCGTTTATCGAAGGTAATGCACGACTCACTGCCACTGAGGTACTTAGTGGAGGATGGTGGCGAGTGCATGGCCAAGTTGACCTTGCGAGTGATGGCTTTCTGCACCCTGTTGGAGGGGCGCCCCTTTTGGATCATCATGGTACCCATGGCCCGTGGGTACAGTTCTCCTCCGTGGTGTTGCTTTGGTGCAGCTCCGTTCGGGGTGGCCCAGGTGGTGGTGGCGGTGCGCCATGTGCCACGGCGCCTAGAGCGGCTCCGTAGCCTCTTTCGACTGTGTTGCGGTTCATCCGAACAAATCCCTCGTGTAGCTTGAGGAACTCGCAGCAGTCCTTGAGGAGGTGGCTGGACTTTCTCTTCCAGTCATGCTTGTCGATGTAGAAGTGTACCGTGCATGGCCCGGACAGTTTGTCCTCGATGGAGGTCGCGGGTGCCTCGTCGTCAGTGCGGCGTTGCCACACTTGTGTGGTTTTCCCGGAGTCGCGGTATCCGCTGTTGCGGTATCCACTGTTGCGGTTGTCGTCGCGTCTATCAGCGTAGCCGGCTGCAACCATGTTGACGTCGTCGCGATCGTCGTAGATGCGCATGCGACACTTGCCCCGGCGGTCACGTCTGCGTTCGAGTTCCGCCTCCTCGTCGGAGTGAGCGCGGTTCTTCACCGAATCTTCTCCATCGGCCCACCGATTCGTGATCTCCATCAGGTGCTCGATGTTCTGGGGCTTCGAGCGGCCCAGCTCCTCCCTGAGCTCTAGGCGGCGGACGCCACCATTGAATGCATCAATCGCGCGGTCCTCCGAGATGTTTTCCGCGAAGTTCTTGATGATGGACCACCTTTGGATGTATGAGCGCAGCGATTCGCCAGATCTTTGCTGGCAGCATCTCAGTTCTTCGATTGACACGGGCCATTTGTACGTGCCCTTAAAGTTGCGCACGAAGCTATAAACCACCTCATCCAACGGCGAATGGATCCGCGTGGGAGGTTATTGAGCCATGCTCGGGCGGCGCCCTGTAGCTGTAGCTCCAAACATTGCATGGCAGTACTTCGACTGCCTCCATGGAGCCTGAGGGAGGAGATGTGATCCTCTAGCCAGATTTTAGGGTCTTGTAGATCGTCGAATTTCGGATTCTCCGACAGGAGTTTAAACCCTTTAGGCATTCGCTTCTGCCTAATGGATCTGCTGAAGCATCTGGCGCTGTAGAGCTTCCCATCTTCCTCTTCCGAGTCAGTCGACTGAGCACGTCGTTCCCTTGACATGTCGATCTTGCGTTGCGTGAGGTCGTTGCGTGCATCGTAGTCGTGATCGTGTCGCCGTGAGCGACAGCGTCGAGACAGGTCGTGACTGTCATCGCTGGATGAGGGCGAGGAGTAGCGCTTTGCCCTTTTTTGGGCCTGGTACCAGCTCCTTGTCGAGGGCGGCCTCGATTAGCCCCAAAACCGTGATCGTAGGTCGGTGCAGGGCAGTTCGGGGATCTCTAGCTGGCGGCTGGTTATTGAGGAGGTACATGGTGGTTGCTGTAACCGGAGGCTGCGGCGTCCTGGGAACCCTGTTGCCTCTCGTGTAGACTATCATAGAGCCGAAGTCGAGGACTTTCGCGGACTCTATGCGTTCTTGCTCGGTGAGGTGAGCCATCCGCGACTGCCTCTTCTTGGCGAGGTACTCGTTGCCTCTTGAGGAGGATCCTCCGTAGGAGGAGAGCCCAGCACGACAAAGGCTTGACTCGTCCGCTGCCTTTTTACGCGCCTCAAGCTGCGTGATTACTTGTTTTTGGCGCTTGAATTCTTCTTTTAGGAGCCAGTGGTAGCCCATAAGCAGTTCCTGCGGGGACCCAAGGGGTAGAGGTGCACCTCGTACGGCTTCACGGCAGCGCTCCCACTCTTGCTCGTTGAGCCTGATTACGACGCGTTCGCCGGTCTGCTCATTGATTATGCTGGGAGGTTCGACTGCTCCCCCGTTGGCGCCATTACCGCCGTCGCCACCATTTCCACCGTTGGGTGGATCGGTGCCATTGCCGGTGTTACCGCCATTGCCGCGGTTGGCTGAACTGTCGCCTGCGTTAATGACGGTGCACATTAAGTGATTGGGGAAGTTGTTGCTTCCACAACTTTCAGATTCGGAACCGTAGGTTCCATCTTCTGTGGCCAGATCGCTCAGATCAGAGTCGTGACTGCTGTCGCTGATCGTGTTCCCGACTGCCGCCGAAGCATTGAGCTCGCTGAGGGTGCCGATCGATGGAGGGAACCATGATGCTGGGGCAATCGCTGGTGGTGTCGGTTGATCAGGCATGCGAAGCGTTCCCATCTGACCAACTTGGAAGCGGAAGCTCCCAATCGCCAGGCTAATTCCGTCGCCCACGGATTCGAAGTCCGGGCGGGTGGCCGGCGTGTGGACGGGGAAGTCGAAGGCGCCGAAGAGCTGGCGAATCTCCGCTGTTGCGGAGTTGTAGATCGCAGTTCATGGGGCCGAAGAAGCCACAACATCAGCACTCCCGATTCCCACAGACGGCGCCAATTTACGAGGGTTTAACTCATCAATGCCCATTGTTATGGACTTGTGGTTTGGAGAAGGAGGGAGTGCTGGAGACATTATCGGCTAGAAAACAAGAACACAGGGGACAAAGGATTTACCCAGGTTCAGGCCTCATAGAGGTCCCTACTCCTGCTTGTCTGCTCATGGAATTATCGAAGGATTCGAAAGTTACAATGGTGCGCAGATGCAATCTGGCGAGGGTTGTGGAAACTAGGGTTGCGTGTGTCCTTCTCGCCGCCCCCTCCTAGCCTTTATATAGATAACCTAGGTCTCCGGTAGCAGGTCGAGTCGGTTACAAGTTAGGGTTTTCCCCTTCAAACTTTCTATGTTTAGCTTCTTCTTGTCCTTCAAGCAATCGAGAGTCCACAGGTTACTCGAGTCCTTTCATCTGGGCCTTGGCAACACCGTGGGTCTGTACGTATTTAGACCGTATATACCAAGCTCGAGTACCTATAGGGTATACCCATGTCACTTACGGTCAATGCAAATCCTCTTGGAATCCCAGGATTATGGGCAATAGCTCACGAAAACGGCCATAATAAACCAAAACGGCGAGTTGTTGGTCATAACTATCAACATGTACCGGGTCTTACAAGCCATGCAAATTTCCCTGGAACCAAAAAACAGTGGGAAATAACTCATGAAAATGGCCACAAAACACAAAAATGACTGAGTATTGGGTCATATCACTCAAACATGTATTGGGTCTTATGGGCCATGCAAATTGCCCTGGAACCACAAAATACGGGGGCAATAGCTCATGAAAATGGCCATAAAACACGAAAACCACGAGTTTTTGGACATCACTCTCAAACTTATATCGGGTCTTATAGGCTAGGCAAATTGCCTAGGAACCCCAAAATTGTGGGCAATAACTCATGAAAATGGCCCTAAAACACAAAAAAATGACGAGTTTTTGGACAAATATCTCAATGACCACTGGACCCCAAAAATGTAGGAAATAGCTCATGAAAACGACCATAAAACACGAAAACAACGACTTTTTGGTCATAACTATCAAACATGTATCTAGTCTTACGGTCAATGCAAATCCTCCTAGAACCCCATAATTGTGTGCAATATCTCATGAAAACGGCCATAATAAATAATATCGACGAGTTTTGGTCATATCTCTCAAACATGTACCGGGTCTTACGGGCCCTGCGAATCCACATAGAACCCCAAAAAGTGGGTAATATCTCATGAAAAAGGCCCTAAGACACACAAACCACGAGTTTTTGCTAAAATCTCTCAAAGGCGTATGAGGACCTATGGGCCATGCAAATTGCCTTGCAACCCCAAAATAGTGGGCAATAGCTCATGAAAATGGCCATAAACACGAAAATGATGAGTTTTTGGACATAACTCCCAATGACGTATCCGGTCTTATTGGCCATGCAAATCACCATTGAACCCCAAAACTATGGGCAATAGCTCATGAGAACGACCATAAAATAGGAAAACAACGAGTTTTTGGTTATAACTGTCAAACTTGAGTCTAGTCTTACGGTCAATGCAAATCCTCTTGGAATCCTAGGATTATGGGCAACAGCTCACGAAAACGGCCATAATAAACAAAAACGTCGAGTTGTTGGTCATAACTATCAACATGTACCGGGTCTTACAAGCCATGCAAATTGCCCTGTAACCCAAAAATAGTGGGAAACAACTCATGAAAATGGCCACAAAACATGAAAATGACGAGTATTTGGTCATATCACTCAAACATGTATTGGGTCTTATGGGCCATGCAAATTGCCCTAGAACCTCAACATAGGGGGGCAATAGCTCATGAAAATGGCCATAAAACACGAAAACCATGAGTTTTTGGACATCACTCTCAAACTTATACCGGGTCTTATCGGCCATGCAAATTGCCCAGGAACACCAAAACTGTGGGCAATAACTCATGAAAATGGCCCTAAGACACAAAAAATGACGAATTTTTGGACAAATCTCTCAATGATGTATCATGACTTAAGGGCCATGCAAATCTAACCCCAAAACTGTAGGAAATAGCTCATGAAAACGACCATAGAACACGAAATCAACGAGTTTTTAGGTCATAACTATCAAACATGTATCTAGTCTTACGGTCAATGCAAATCCTCCTAGAACCCCATAATTGTGGGCAATATCTCATGAAAATAGCAATAATAAATAATAATGACGAGTTTTGGTCATATCTCTCAAACATGTACCGGGTCTTACGGGCCCTGCGAATCCACATAGAACCCCAAAAAGTGGGAAATGTCTCATGAAAAAGGCCCTAAGACACACAAACCACGAGTTTTTGGAAAATTCTCAAACGCGTATTAGGACCTATGGGCCATGCAAATTGCCCTGGAACCCCAAAATAGTGGGCAATAGCTCATGAAAATGGCCATAAACACGAAAATGATGAGTTTTTGGACATAACTTCCCAATGACGTATCAGGTCTTATTGGCCATGCAAATCACCATTGAACCCCAAAACTATGGGCAATAGCTCATGCGGATGACCATAAAATAGGAAAACAACGAGTTTTTCCTCATAACTGCCAAACTTGAGTCTAGTCTTACTGACGAGGGTTTAACTCATCAATGCCCATTGTTATGGACTTGGGTTTTGGAGAAGGAGGGAGTTCTAGAGACATCTATTGGATATCAAACAAGCACACAGGAGACAAAAGATTTACCCAGGTGCAGGCCTCGTAGAGGTCCCTACTCCTGCTTGTCTACTCGTGGAATTATCGAAGGAGTCGAAAGTTACAATGGTGCGCAGATGCAATCTGGCGAGGGTTGTGGAAACTAGGGTTGCGTGTGTCCATCTCGCTGCCCCCTCCTAGCCTTTATATAGATAAGCTAGGTCTCGGGTAGCAGGTCGAGTCGGTTACAAGTTAGGGTTTTCCCCTTCAAACTTTCTATCTTTAGCTTCTTCTTGTCCTTCAAGCAATCGAGAGTCCGCAGGTTACTCGAGTCCTTTCATCTGGGCCTTGGCGACACCGTGGGTCTGTACGTATTTAAACCGTATATACCAAGCTCGAGTACCTATAGGGTATACCCATGTCAGTAGCCCCCGAGTATCCAGTGGAATCGCAGATTCGACTGGGTACTGTTTGAAGTCTTCGAGCGCCTGAATGAGTACATTTTCGACTGCTTTCATTTATGTCATAGGGATTGTTGATATACGTGCCTGATATAGCCGAACTATCAGTATCAGTTAACCACCTTAGGGTGAAACAACGCAATCTACTCGAACTCGAGTCCCCAGACTCGAATCCGGAAAAGTGCTGGCGTAATTCGACTCAGCCTGCGGAGGTTTTACAGGAGTCGAATTCCAGTTATATGGGTGTGAGCACTTAACGCGTCCGTCAAGGCATGTTCATCGTGCCTGCAGGCACGGATATTTTTCTGGTAGTGCGCAGTTAAATGCGTTGCCAAGCCTTATTCAGGTCTTACCTTCACGCTGTAAGCGTGACATCCGAATTTTATCATCGCGGACACAATTCGGGCGACCCCGGAGACGTAGTCTGTTTGTAGGGAAAATTATGAGGCGGTGTCACCATGATCTGCGAGTGCGGATGTTATCAAGACACGGTTTTTGTGCGAATAATCATAGGGTGCGCGGCCAGCGCTCCCTATGGGAGTAGCCCCCGAGTGCCTGGTTGAGTCGAAGACGTCGAGCAGGGACTAAAGAATGTTTGCGACTGCTATCATCTTTTCTTGTTTGTTTCACTCAAAGACTCAGGCAGGGACTAAAATACATTTGCGACTGCTGTCGTCTTCTGCTTGCTTTTTTCAGTCGAAATTGTTTCCGGCGCTCCCAATGGGAGTAACCCATGTCCATAGTCGAACGATGTTTCGAGTGGTTGGGTTTGAATTTGATTGCCTATATCCCTGCAATTAGAAAAGAAAAAATCGTAGGGTGCGCGACCAGCGCTCCCTATGGGAGTAGCCCCCGAGTGCTTGGTGGAGTTGAAGACTCCAGCAAGGACTAAAGTAGTCGAAGTTTTCCACTACATAGCTGTTGATGACGTCAGTGCTGACGCTTGCATGACCTCAATTGCCCGCATGACCGATTTTGACGGGACGTGACGAGCGGTGGGTCCCACTTTCTAACTTTGATTTGACTGGGCGTGCGTAATCTTATTATTAACTGTGCCTCCTCGATTTCCGCGCGTAATGGGAGCAGTGGAGGGACGGTTCGCGCTTCCTCTTCTCCACGTGTCGAACGCGATGCGTGTCACGCGCCTAGTGGGGTTTTTGCGAGCCATTGGATTGCATCTCCGAGGGGTTAAGTAGCGGTGCTACGGCGGTAATTTTCCATCTGCACTCTTTTCTTCCTCGCTGCCATCGCCATTGCTGCTGCTCATCTGCTTTTCCCTGCGCTCATCTCCTCCTCAACTCTGGACCACCTTCGCTCATTTCCAAGTTATTTTCTGCGTTCTCATCGCCGCCGCGCAATGGGAAAGAAGAAAGGAGGCGCCACCGCTGAATCCGCAGCCACCGTTGCTGCGACGAAGAAGAAGTGTGGCCCTGCTGCTGCGAGCACCAGTGCCGCCACTGGCAGCAAAAAGAAGGTCGCGGGCACCGGCGTGACCAATGGCGCGTGGCGCCTCTCTATCATCAAGGCAAAAAGAAGGTCGCGGGCACTCCAGTCTTCTTCGCCAAGACAGAGTTATTTCTGCAGCAGTCGCCGATGCGCGCGTCCCCAGCGGTGAGACAATTCATGTGCCTCCCGCCGGTTTTCGAGTGATGTTTTTTGCATTCGTCATTTGCGGCCTTTCTTTGCCTCTCCACCCCTTTCTTAGGGGTCTCCTTTGTTTCTACGAGCTCCAGCTCCATCAGCTGTCCCCAAACTCAATTCTTCACATCTCCTGTTTCATCACTCTTTGCTGAGTGCTGGCTCGGAATCGAGCCGCACTTTGGCCTTTTCCAACGCTTATTTAAGCTGAAGCGTCAGTCCGCATCTGGCTCTCTAGTTTACGACGTAGGTGGTTGTGGAATCCATGTCGACCCGTCCGCCACCTACTTCGACATCAAGCTCGCCAAGTCCGTCCAGGGATGGAGGGACAAATGGTTCTATGTTCGCGACCAGAAGGTCAAGGATGAGCACTTTGGACTCGCGCCTTTCGATCCCGCGACTCCCTGCAAGAAGATGCGTTCTTGGAAGAACGTGTTCATGCCTTCCGAACTCGTGGAGACAGACGTGCTATATCAACGCGTCTGCGACCTCGAGAGTCACCTAGGCTCCTTGTAAAGGAAGCTACACAAGTGGCGAAGCAGGTGATGGCGATGGGTCACCAGCATGCAATGCTGGAGACGTGTCACCACGTGGTCGAAAGTGAGTGCTTCTACACTTAATCTTTTCGTCTTCTCGCTGTTTTGGTGTAATCGACTGATAGCCAATTATTCACTGCCATGTAGCTGAGCATAATACTTTACTGTGCAACGTCGCCACATTGGAGAAGACATTAGCCACAGCTGTGGGCTCGACGAGGCAATCGCGGCTCGTGATGATGCCTAGAAGCGTGAAGAGGATCTGCGCGCCTCCTTTGTGGCTAGGGAAAAGTTGTTCGAAGAGCAACTGTTCTCAGTCACCAAGGCCCTCTCAAGTATCTTTACTGGAGATATTTTATTGATGTTCCTATCTGCATCTAGAGTTTTGCAGGTGGCACTAGAAGTTTGATCCATGTGTGTATTTTCTGTGTAGATGCTGGCGACTTGAATTTTGACCCGCAGGCCCTTCATCGCCTCTGAGAGGACCGAAGCGCCGCCATCTAGGATACATTGTCCAAGGCCAAGGTCGCCCTTAGTCACCTCCGAGAGGAGTTGATGCTGAAGGAGGAGCTGGTCGATAATATGGACAAGCTGGTGGAGTCACTCGCCGGGGGTGTGCCTGCTACCTACAAGAACTCCCTCCGAGCGGCTGGTGCGACGATGTCACTTGCCATGGTGCAAGCTCACGGAGTCGAGATAGATCCCCTATAGTGTCGAAGGCGATGCCTGTTGGCGCGGATGGTCAGCAGGTAGTCTTCGCTCCCTTTGCGACTGCTTGTGCCAAATATGGCCATTCCTTGATAAATACTGTTGCCAAGTATTCGGAGGAGCTCCAACGTGCGAAGAAGGCAGCGAAAGCTTCGGCCTCAGGGGCCGGCGGATAGTCAGTGGCATCTGATACTGCCACGGACTTGATGAAGCCCCTGAAGTCGTCGAAGTTGAAGAAGCCATCTGCTCCGTAGTTAGCTTGTTGTAATAATTGATCAGTTGCATTTTTAGCCTAAGGACGTGCCTGCTAGCGAGTGTGTTTGTAAACACTTATGCTTATCCTGAATGCATCTGTTCCCCTTGCCTTTGTGTTAATTTGGTCGCCTTAATTTCCTTTGCCTTGACTTGTGGTAGGGTGCATCGAGTGGTCCTGTGGGGGGAAACCAGGATTCGCAATGTCTTGATGAGATAGTGGCACCGCCGCGCTCCAGGGTAGAGGAGTTTTCCTTGCTATCGCGACTTCGTGATCGCGTGAAGGAGCTGGAGCGTGAGTTGCCCCTGATCCGTGGTAACGTAGACGTGTAGAAGTCAAAGGCGGAAAAATCTGTCGCCCGCGAGCAATATCTGCTTGGCAAGGTGACGCAGTTGGGCGACCAGTTTAAGTGTTAGTGTGGTCGTCCTCATCTTTTCCTTTGTAGTTAGTCGCAATGGTACGTTGTACTCATGCTGTTGGTGCTTCTTTGTGTAGTTGTTAGCGCACGCCATCCGCAGGAGGAGAGGGATAGGATTGCCATCCGCCTTCATGATCTCACCTAGGAGCAATTTCAAGAGAGTGGATACTTCTGGGTAGATCATGATCGTGCCACTGCATTGGCGACCCTGCAGGATTGCGCTTCGTGAGTGCTGCTCTTCTTGAAGAAGTCGTGTTTGAAGAACATCTATCGGGCGATGTTCCCGTTGGATGACACTCCATCAAGCCTGTTGGCTCTTCTGGCCAGATTTCAAGATATGTCCGCTGTTCGCGAGTGCGTGAGGCAGCAGTTGGTGGCTTGTGCCAAGGCTGCCCTCTCGATGGTGCGATTGCACAGGCCTGACATGGATGTCGCCGCCATGGCTTCCGGTTCGCCAGCGCCGCCAGCCGGATCTGCTTGGAATATGGTGTCGCACTATCAGGCGGTGGACCGTCCAGCAGAGGAGATTGTCGACTTCTTCGAGGAACAAACCAATGTTCTTCTGTTGCAGCAGTAGCCAGATTTGTATCCTGCACATAAATGTATTTGTGTTGTAAAGTTCATGTATAGGTTGTAGATATTTTATTGTTGAATGTGTATAAACAGCTTTGTTGGCATGAGGGGCGTTGCACTACGCGAGTCCTTTTCGTTAGCTTGGCCATCCCTTTGTCAACTTGCCAGGTGCATTGCAGCTGGGTTGAGTTTACGTTAAGGGGTTTGATTGATGTGCCAGCTACTCAGGATATCGCGTTTATTGGTTCGAAGAACAGATGTATGTAGGGTGGCGCAACCCCCGAGTAAAAAATGACAGAAGTGAAAAGCAAAATCACAGAGTTTTGGTGCACTTAGCTTTTATTTACTTGAAGCACAGTACGAGGTATAATGTGTGGCTAAGTAGCCTTGGCTGAGTAGCCTTATTTGCGATGTAAAAGTAAAAAAAAATAGGTAGGGGTAGAAGCGTCGCAGTTGTGCTACGTTCCAAGGGTTGGAGTATGCGACTCCTATCTCTAAATCTTGAAGGCGATAGGCGCTACCTAGGATTACTTCTGTAATCACGTACGGTCCTTCCCAGGAGGACTCGAGCTTGAGATGCCCCTGCTGCTTCAGTCGCAAGACCATGTCACCTCCGACGAAGGATCTGGGGCAAAGCCTTCTACTATGGTAGTTGCGCAGGTTCTGCTGGTAGATCGTGGATCATTCTGCGGCAATTTCTCTTGCCTCGTCGAGGAGGTCGATGGAGTCTTTGAGTGCAAGAGATGATAATTGTTCGCTGTAAGCGACTACGCGTGGCGCCTTGTACCGAACTTCGGCGGGTAGTACTTCTTCTGCTCCGTGCACCATAAAGAATGGCGTGTAGCCCGTGGCGCTGCTTGGAGTTGTTCGTAGGCTCCAGAGTACGGATTGGAGCTCATCTGGCCAGCAACAGGCGGCCTGCTAGAGTGGTTGAAGTAGTCGCTTCTTGATGCTGCTGCAGACGAGCCCGTTTGCTTTTTCCACCTAACCATTGGTCTGTGGATGCGCGACTGAGGTGTAACTGATGTTGATCCCCAGGTTTCCACAGAATTCTTGGAACTCTTTGGATGTGAAGTTCGTCCCGTTGTCAGTGATGATGCTGTGCGGCACGCAGAAGCGGTAGACGATGGACTCGAAGAACTTGACCGTGCTGTGACCTGATTGCTTGGTCACTGGCATGGCCTCAATCCACTTGGTGAATTTGTCAACTGCGTCCAAGAGGTAGACATAGCCTCCTTGCGAGGACCTTGGGAGCTTGTCCACCATGTCGAGCCCCCATTGTGCGAAGGGCCAGGCCAATGGAATAGGCCGTAGTTCTACACCTGGTGCGTGTGGCTTGTCCGCGAATCACTGACAAGCGTTGCACTTTTGGACTATGTCCTTGGCGTCGCGCATGGCCGTGGGCCAGTAAAATCCATCTCATAGAGCTTTGGCGACGAGGGCGCGACTGCCGGCGTGGTGCCCGTAGGTTCCTTCATGGATGTCGAGGAGGACTGCTCTTCCATCGTCCAAAGAGACGCATCGTTGTAACACGCCTGTGATGCTGCGTTTATACAATTCTTCGTTGATAATGGCGAATGCCTTGGAGCGTCGCGCGATCTGCCGTGCATCTGTCGGGTCGTCCGATAGGCGCTTACTGAGGAGGTACGTAATGTACGGATGCGTCCAGGATTGTTCGATCATCATGATGCTCATTGGGCCCTCGAGTCCTATGTCTATCTCCAAGTCATCGAGTGCCATTGGCTCATTGGGTGGCGTAGCCCCCGAGTCCGTTGCTGCGCTTGTTTTCTTCTCTGCAGCCTTTGCCTTGATGGAGCGTTCAGCAGATGCGCTCGAGAAATACCCCAGGTGGTATTGGGGCGCAGGTAGAGCCTATGTTGGCGAGTGCGTCCGCCTCCTCGTTGCTTTCACGAGCTACATGTCGCAACTTGCAACCATCAAAGTTTCCCTCGAGTGTATCGTAGAGGTCGCGGTATGCGATCATGTTGTCATTTAGTGCGTCGTACTCATGCATTGTTTGGTTGACGACCAGCTTGGAGTTGTTGGAGATATGCCCAAGAGGCAATAATAAAGTGGTTATTATTATATCTTTATGTTTATGATAAGTGTTTACATCCCATGCTATAATTGTATTATTAGGAACACTAATACATGTGTGTTTTGTAAACATAAAACAGTCCCTAGTAAGCCTCTTGTTGAACTAGCTTGTTGATTAATTGATGATCATGGTTTCCTGATCATGGACATTGGATGTGATTAATAACAAGGTTATATCATCAGGAGAATGATGTAATGGACACACACCCATAGTAAGCGTAGCATAAAGATCAAGTCATTAAGTTCGTATTGCTATAAGCTTTCAAATGCATAGTAACCTAATCCTTCGACCATGAGGTTATGTTAATCACCATCACCGGATGGATACTTTGATGACATCAAACACCGCTTCGTAACTGGGTGGTCATAAAGGTGTCATTGGGTATTCTGAAAGTATGTGTTGAAGCGCATGAACCAAGATTGGGATTTGTCCATCCATATGACGGATATATATGCTCTGGTCCCTCTCGGTGGAATGTCATCTAATTAGCTTGCAAGCATGTGACTTAGGTCACAAGGGATGACATATCATGGAACGAGTAAAGAGTACTTATCAGTAACGAGGTAGAACTAGGTATGGAGATACCGACGATCAAACCTCGAATAAGTATAGTATCGCGTGACAAAGGGAATTGGTTTCGTATGTTAATGGTTCTATCGATCACGAAGTCATCGTTGAGTATGTTGGAGCCGTTATGGATCTCCAGATCCCGCTGATGGTTATTGATAGGAGATGTGTCTCTGTCATGTCTGCATATTCACGAACCGTAGGGTGACACACTTAAGGTTCGAAGTTGTTTTAAGTAGATATGGAATGTGCGTTGGAGACCGAATGTTGTTCGGAGTCTCGGAATGGATCCGGGACATCACGAGGAGATCCGGAATTGTCCGGAGAATAAGATTCATATATAGGGGATCATTTTCTGAGTTAGGAAATGTTCCGGAGTGTTTGTATGGAGATTCTAGAAGGTTTCGGAATGTTCTGGAAGGTTCTAGAGGATTTCTTGGAGTTTGTTTGAAAACCAAGAAAGGGTCAAAGGAAAGCTAGTGGGGCAAGACACGGATTCGTGGGGGAGGAGGATTCCTTCCCCCTTCCCACCGCCGGCCATAGGAGGGGAGTCCTACTAGGACTCCCCCTCCCCAGGCGCGCCTCCCCCCCTTAAATAGAAGGGCAGGGGCGCCCCCTCCAAGCCCGCTCCCATAACTCCCAATCTCTGCCGCCTCTCTCCTCCACCTTTCTTCTGCACAGGCATAGGCGAAGCCCTGCAGAATTCTCTACTCCACCACCACCACCACGCCGTCGTGCTGTTGGGATTCCGTGGAGAAGATCTACTACCTCCGCTGCTCGCTGGAACGGGGAGAGGAAGGTCTGCTTCGACTCCGCACATGTGACCGACTGCGGAAGCGCTGCCGAAACGCGGGGCCTGGAAGGATCGTCAACTTGACCGACTGCGGCAGCGCTGCCGGAACGCGGCGCCGGAAGGATCGTCCACATGATCTTGAGATCGGCAAGTGATCGACTACATCAACCACGAGATCTAATCTCGTTACTTGCTTTCGGATCTACGAGGGTTAGTTCCTATCTATCTCGTTGCTCATGTCTAATAGATTAGATCTTGGCTTTTATCTAGATTAGATCTGGGTTTTGTTCGTTCTTGCGGTAGAAAATTTTTGTTTTCCATGCTACGAACCCATCAGTGGTATCAGAGCCGTATCTATGCGTAGATCTGTTGCACGAGTAGAACACAATGGTTTTGTGGGCGTTGGTGCTGGTGCCTTCTTTTGCTTTGTGTACTTTGCATCTTGCGGCATGGTGGGATGAAGCGGCTCGGGCTAACATTACATGTCATCGCACATGAGACTTGCTCCACGCTTCACGTGTAACTTTTTTTGCACAAGTGGCTTTGCGGGTGTCTGTCTCTCCCACCATAGTATAGATCCAATTTACACTTTGCAACTTGATAGCACTTGTATCAACGTTGTGGTTCAGTTTCGTAGGTTAGATTCATTCTTGTTCGAAAGCCCCAAACCACGTAAAACATGCAAAGAAAATTAGAGGCGTCTAACTTGTTTTTGCAAGGGTTTTGTGATGTGATATAGCCATCATGTGATTATGATTAAATTTGATGTATGCAATGATCCTTTTTGTAATATGGCAACCGGTAGGAGCCTAATGGTTGTCTTTTAATTCTGTTAAGACCTGCGTGTCTATTCATCTTGTAATAGCTTTATTCCAAGTAGTTGTAATAGTTACTAGTGATGATGGACAACCATGAAGCGGCGCCACTGACCTTGACGCAATGCTGGTGATGATGGAGATCATGTTCGTGCTTTGGAGATGGATATCAAAGGCGCAAGAAGAAAGGGCCATATCATATCACACTTATTATGAATTGCCTGTGATGTTAATCCTTTATGCATCTTGTATTGCTTAGATCGTGACGATAGCATTATAAGATGATCCCTCTCACTAAATATCAAGTAATAAAGTGTTCACCCTTAGTTGGCACCGTTGCTAAGACTCGTCGTTTCGAAGCATCTCGTGATGATCGGGTGTGATAGACTCTACGTGTGCATACAACGGGTGCAAGCCAGATTTGCACATGCGGAAACTAAGGTTAACCTTGACGAGCCTAGCATGTACAGACATGGTCTCGGAACACGGAATACCGAAACGTAAAGCATGAGTCATATGGATGATATGATGAACATGTTGATTGTTCGCATTTAAAGCTACATCATCTCACGTGATGATCGGACTTGGTGTAGTGGATTTGGTTCGTGTAATCACTAAAACAACTCGAGGGATGTTGTTTTGAGTGGGAGTTCGTTTGTAATTTGGATTAGTCGAACTCAATTTATCATAAACACAATCAAAGTGAATTTGCATAGTTTGTTGTACTCATTGGCATCCGTTCACCACCTTACGCTTAGTTATAGTTGAGATAGTAGAACTATAGAAATTCTGGATATTTGCTTTACGAACTGGTATCGTATTGTTTTATGTGTCAATCTAAAGTTTAAAAGTCCTGTTGCAAACTTTCATCAAACTCCGTTTACTCTGTGAAGTTTAATAAATAGTATTAAATCAAGAGTAACAATTCCAGTGTTAGTATCTAATGTATCATGTTTGCCTCCATGATTCTTGATACTCAAAAGATTGTTTTTAATATCAAGTTTATCTAAGAGTTGAAAGCAATGTTTCAGAAACCATCATATGTGAAAGGTATTGCGATATCTAAAACAATGTGTTGGTTACAACATGATAGAGTATACGTCCTCATATTTGATGAGAATTTATGAAGGTTGCAGACGCTAGTCGTCCTAATCCTCCAAAAGGTTTTGAAAAAGAAACATTATACTCGCAATTCACCTTTATAAGCTATAGCAGCTTGATCATGAAAGTTGTCATGATAAGGATGAATAGAAGATGTAAGTAAAATGTTACTACACTAAAAGATTACTAAAGAATGGATTTTTGAAAGAACACCAAACATTTGATGATGGTGATCCACCTCAAAGTGCAAGTCCAAAGGTATTGGTATTTGACTATATACGCTTTGTACCATGTGTCATGTTGATGACACCACTATAGATGTTGATAGATTCTTTTAAAAAAGAAAAGGAATTGCTGAAAGAGAATCTATAAAATGTTTGGCAGAAAATAAAAGGTTGGAGATGTCCAACTTAGGCATATAGAAGATATACATGTTATGGTTGTATTCCTTGCTTGTTAAATAATGTGGTTCTCCGGTATTGGATACCGAATTGGTTGGTATGAAGTGTCATACAGGACAACACAATTCATGAACTGCAATGGCCTAAGTAACTAGCAAGAGAATATGTGATGATGTTCATCGAAAACAAACAAAGGGTTGTTGTGTTGCTCGTTAACATCAAAGCTTGCCTTCAAGATTTGTTTCAATAATTGTTATTTTGATCAGGTATTATGACGACAAAAGGTTGTTCAAATAATTACCGTATTCCATAATAGATGGATGATATAAAAGTCTGGTTGGAGAAATAACGACCATAAAACTAATGCTAAAATGTCGCAAGACAAATGATTGAAAGATCACTTGCAAAGTGACATCGCCGTTTAAATTATATTGAAAGGATATATGAAGAAACTCCATATTGATGGATTTTTGGAGTCTTTGATTTGGATCAAATGACGCTTTTGATACTTTCCTGGAGATAATTAAAACTCCGTTCATAGGCCAAGAGAGGAACGGACGACTAACTGATTGGAATTTGTGCATATTGATGTATATAGTCCATTATGTGTAGTCGTGGGCGATGGATTTCAACTTCATATGCTTTCTCCAAAGATTTGAGTGAGTATATGTATATACTTACTCAATAAGGAAGAAGTATGAAACATTTGAAAAATGTTCAAAGACTTTCAAGATGAAGTGGAAAATCATTGTAACAAGAAAATAAAAGAGTTTATGATTGGATCATAAAGAAAGATGTTTGAGTTACAAGTTTAGCAAAACACCTAAGATTTGAGGAATCGTTCCATGGATTTGCATTTCCCAAAACACCATAGGAGTATGGAGTGTTCAAGATATGTAATGAAACCTTGTTTGACATGGTAAGATCAAAGGTGTCATTTATAAAACTGCCATTATATATTAAAGATTAAAGCTTTAGTGACTACCGCTTTTACACTGAAAAGAGCTCCATCGTGATCCGTTGAAATGACACCATATAAGTCATGGTTTGGGATAAAACCCGAATTGTCTTTTCTTAAATTTTGGTATGTTATGCATAAGTAAAATGTTTACAGCCAAAGTCGGATAAGCACATCATTGTAGGTTATCCCAAAGAATTTGTTGGGAATTTCTCCATAACACTGAGGACAAAAGAGTTTGTTACTTGGAACGTCAAGTTTCTTGAGAAGGAATATTTCGTGAAAAGTTAAGTGGGAGGACAATAGAACTTTGATAAGGTTGTTGAACCTTAGCTATATGTGCTAAGTAGCGCAGCCCCGGAAAGTGTCCCGGTGACGGCCACAATGCTCATGGCTCTCGTGATTACAAAAGGTGTGATCTCGGAGATTAGAGTTCCTATAGAACCATGTGGGTCGGTAAGAATCAAATAGTAAGATTTGATAAGCAAGTCGTTATTGTTTTGACAATGATGAACCGACTACATGCAAAGAAGCGATGATGGGCCCTGACTCCATAAAATGACTAGAAGTCATGGAATCCGTGATAGCATCCATACACGAGAAATCAAGTTTCTGAACTTTGAAGACCCTCCTGAAAGGCGTGAAGCCTATCGGTCGTGTTTGGACATATAAAGAAATATACATGGATGTTTCAAATCTATGAAATAGTCGACATGTCGGAAAGAGTTTACGACAATGTTCGAGGAACTGACTATGATAAGATTTGATCTTTCATAGCGATATTTAGTCTGGACGGATTAATGTAGCAACCACTACATATATTTTTGTATATGGTAGTTGAACAAACAAAACAAGTTCTTCTAATAGAATGGTTACCTAGGACGTGTAAATGACATGATCCAAAGGGTTTTGTTAATTCAAAGGATGCTAAAAGGGTATGCAAAACTTCAATGGTTGAAGTAAGCATAGCGGAGTTGGAATCTTCACCATGATGAAACTGTTAAAAGAGTTTAAATTCATCGAAGATGATGAAGATGCTTGCATTTGCAAGAAATTAAGTGGGAGCGGTGAGACATATTTCTAATACATTATGTAGAGGACATATTGTTGATTGGAAATGATGTATCTTGTATTGACACAAGTTAAGAATTTCATTTTGATGAAAGACTTAGGCATAACCCAAGAATTAGGCATCAATGTCTATATGGATAGATTGAGGCGCTAATATGGTTTTGCCAAATGTACATAGATAAGATGTTGAATGAGTTCAATATGGAAACAACAAGAAATGTTCTTGACGCACGGAAAGGACTGAATCAAGATTCGAGTGTGTTGACATGAGATTCAAGTGTTTTGACACTTGGTGAAATCACAATAATATTTTGATCAATCATTTTTGAGATGTACACATCCAGATATGTCCTATGCTCTAAATCTTATGAGCATATACCAGAATGATTCATACGATGATCATTGGACAATAGTAAAGATATTCTTATGAGCTTTGGAAGAACTAAGAATATACCATGTATAAGTGACAAATAGTTAAAGGTAGTTCATTGTAAAGCGTTACATTGATACTAATTTTGTCACAAGATACAAATTAAATTTATCTCAATTTAAACTATGGGTGGCACAATGTAATGGAAAGGAAGTTCCATAACGGATTTGGTTGAGTACCAAAGTTAAAACAATTGTAACAGATACTACAACAAAAGGCTAAGTATATGACTACTATTGTAGCAGTAAATGAGGGCATTTGCGTCAAGTAGTTTGTTATCAAACTAGGTGTGGTTCCTAGCCGGCTAATACTATGAAGATATATTGTGTGACAATAATATCAACATATTTTGAGCCGAAGGAACTAAAGGTCTCACCAAAGGACCAAATTTATACAATGCCATCTCATTGGAGAATGAGTAATGCGTAGAGACGCAAGGACATGCAAATACACACGGACCTGGAAGTGTCAGATCCAAAGATTATGTTTACCACTAGCAATAGTGTCTATACAACACCAAAAAGCCATACGTGTTGAAATGCACAAGTTTTTAACTAGATTATTGACTCTAGTGCAAGTGGGAGACTGTTGGAGATATGCCCAAGAGGCAATAATAAAGTGGTTATTATTATATCTTTATGTTTATGATAAATGTTTACATCCCATGCTATAATTGTGTTATTAGGAAACACTAATACATGTGTGTTTTGTAAACATAAAAGAGTCCCTAGTAAGCCTCTTGTTGAACTAGCTTGTTGATTAATTGATGATCATGGTTTCTTGATCATGGACATTGGATGTGATTAATAACAAGGTTATATCATTAGGAGAATGATGTAATGGACACACACCCATAGTAAGCGTAGCATAAAGATCAAGTCATTAAGTTCGTATTGCTATAAGCTTTCAAATGCATAGTAACCTAATCCTTCGACCATGAGGTTATGTTAATCACCATCACCGGATGGATACTTTGATGACATCAAACACCGCTCCGTAAATGGGTGGTCATAAAGGTGTCATTGGGTATTCTGAAAGTATGTGTTGAAGCGCATGAACCAGGATTGGGATTTGTCCATCCATGTGACGGATAGATATGCTCTGGGCCCTCTCGGTGGAATGTCATCTAATTAGCTTGCAAGCATGTGACTGGGTCACAAGGGATGACATATCACGGAATGAGTAAAGAGTACTTATCAGTAACGAGGTAGAACTAGGTATGGAGATATCGACGATCAAACCTCGGATAAGTGTAGTATCGCGTGACAAAGGGAATTGGTTTCGTATGTTAATGGTTCTATCGATCACAAAGTCATCGTTGAGTATGTGGGAGCCGTTATGGATCTCCAGATCCCGCTGATGGTTATTGATAGGAGATGTGTCTCTGTCATGTCTGCATATTCACGAACCGTAGGGTGACACACTTAAGGTTCGAAGTTGTTTTAAGTAGATATGGAATGTGCGTTGGAGACCGAATGTTGTTCGGAGTCTCGGAATGGATCGGGGACATCACGAGGAGATCCGGAATTGTCCGGAGAATAAGATTCATATATAGGGGATCATTTTCTGAGTTAGGAAATGTTCCGGAGTGTTTGTATGGAGATTCTAGAAGGTTTCGGAATGTTCAGAAAGGTTCTAGAGGATTTCTTGGAGTTTGCTTGAAAACCAAGAAAGGGTCAAAGGAAACCTAGTGGGGCAAGACACGGATTCATGGGGGAGGAGGACTCCTTCCCCCTTCCCACCGCCGGCCATAGGAGGGGAGTCCTACTAGGACTCCCCCTCCCCAGGCGTGCCTCCCCCCCTTAAATAGAAGGGCATGGGCGCCCCCTCCAAGCCCGCTCCCATAACTCCCAATCTCTGCCACCTCTCTCCTCCACCTTTCTTCTGCACAGGCATAGGCGAAGCCCTGCAGAATTCTCTACTCCACCACCACCACCACGCCGTTGTGCTGCTGGGATTCCATGGAGAATATCTACTACCTCCGCTGCTCGCTGGAACGAGGAGAGGAAGGTCTGCTTCGACTCCGCACGTGTGACCGACTATGGTAGCGCTGCCGAAACGCGGCGCCGGAAGGATCGTCAACTTGACCGACTGCGGGAGCGCTGCCGGAACGCGGCGCCAAAGGATCGTCCACATGATCTTGAGATCGGCAAGTGATCGACTACATCAACCACGAGATCTAATCTCGTTAACGCTTTCGGATCTACGAGGGTTAGTTCCTATCTATCTCGTTGCTCATGTCTAATAGATTAGATCTTGGCTTTTATCTAGATTAGATCTGGTTTTGTTCGTTCTTGCGGTAGAATTTTTTTGTTTTCCATGCTACGAACCCATCAGTGGTATCAGAGCCGTATCTATGCGTAGATCAGTTGCACGAGCAGAACACAATGGTTTTGTGGGCGTTGGTGCTTGTGCCTTCTTTTGCGTTGTGTACTTTGCATCTTGCGGCATGGTGGGATGAAGCGGCTCGGGCTAACATTACATGTCATCGTACATGAGACTTGCTCCACGCTTGACGTGTAACTTGCTTTGCACAAGTGGCTTTGCGGGTGTCTGTCTCTCCCACCATAGTATAGATCCAATTTACACTTTGCAACTTGATAGCACTTGTATCAACGTTGTGGTTCAGTTTCGTAGGTTAGATTCGTTCTTGTTCGAAAGCCCCAAACCACGTAAAACATGCAAAGAAAATTAGAGGCGTCTAACTTGTTTTTGCAGTGGTTTTGTGATGTGATATGGCCATCATGTGATTATGATTATATTTGATGTATGCAATGATCCTTGTTGTAATATGGCAACCGGTAGGAGCCTAATGGTTGTCTTTAATTCTATTAAGACCTGCGTGTCTATTCATCTGGTAATAGCTTTATTCCAAGTAGTTGTAATAGTTACTAGTGATGATGGACAACCATGAAGCGGCGCCACTGACCTTGACGCAATGCTGGTGATGATGGAGATCATGTTTGTGCTTTGGAGATGGATATCAAAGGCGCAAGAAGAAAGGGCCATATCATATCACACTTATTATGAATTGCCTGTGATGTTAATCCTTTATGCATCTTGTATTGCTTAGATCGCGACGATAGCATTATAAGATGATCCCTCTCACTAAATATCAAGTAATAAAGTGTTCACCCTTAGTTGGCACCGTTGCTAAGACTCGTCGTTTCGAAGCATCTCGTGATGATTGGGTGTGATAGACTCTACGTGTGCATACAACGGGTGCAAGCCAGATTTGCTCATGCGGAAACTAAGGTTAACCTTGACGATCCTAGCATGTACAGACATGGTCTCAGAACACGGATACCGAAACGTAAGCATGAGTCATATGGATGATATGATGAACATGTTGATTGTTTGCCTTTGAAGCTACATCATCTCACGTGATGATCGGACTTGGTGTAGTGGATTTGGTTCGTGTAATCACTAAAACAACTCGAGGGATGTTGTTTTGAGTGGGAGTTCGTTTGTAATTTGGATTAGTCGAACTCAATTTATCATAAACACAATCAAAGTGAATTTGCATAGTTTGTTGTAGTCATTGGCATCCGTTCACCACCTTACGCTTAGTTATAGTTGAGATAGTAGAACTATAGAAATTCTGGATATTTGCTTTACGAACTGGTATCGTATTGTTTTAAGTGTCAATCTAAAGTTTAAAAGTCCTGTTGGAAACTTTCAGCAAACTCCGTTTACTCTGTGAAGTTTAATAAATAGTATTAAATCAAGAGTAACAATTCCAGTGTTAGTATCTAATGTATCATGTTTGCCTCCATGATTCTTGATACTCAAAAGATTGTTTTTAATATCAATTTTATCTAAGAGTTGAAAGCAATGTTTCAGAAACCATCATATGTGAAAGGTATTGCAATATCTAAAACAATGTGTTGGTTACAACATGATAGAGTATACGTCCTCATATTTGATGAGAATTTATGAAGGTTGGAGACGCTAGTCATCCTAATCCTCCAAAAGTTTTTGAAAAAGAAACATTACACTCACAATTCACCTTTATAAGCTATAGCAGCTTGATCATGAAAGTTGTCATGATAAGGATGAATAGAAGATGTAAGTAAAATGTTTACTACACTAAAAGATTACTAAAGAATGGATTTTGAAAGAACACCAAACATTTGATGATGGTGATCCATCTCAAAGTGCAAGTCCAAAGGTATTGGTATTTGACTATATACACTTTGTACCATGTGTCATGTTGATGACACCACTATTGATGTTGATAGATTCTTTTAAAAAGAAAAGGAATTGCTGAAAGAGAATCTATAAATGTTTGGCAGAAAACAAAGGTTGGAGATGTCCAACTTAGGCGTATAGAAGATATACATGTTATGGTTGTATTCCTTGCTTGTTAAACAATGTGGTTCTCCGGTATTGGATACCGAATTGGTTGGTATGAAGTGTCATACAGGACAACACAATTCATGAACTGCAATGGCCTAAGTAACTAGCAAGAGAATATGTGATGATCTTCATCGAAAACAAATAACGGGTTGTTGTTGTGTTGCTCGTTAACATCAAAGCTTGCCTTCAGGATTTGTTTCAATAATTGTTATTTGATCAGGTATTATACGACAAAAGGTTGTCAAATAATTACCGTATTCCATAATAGATGGATGAATAACAAGTCTGGTGGAGAAAAAAACGACCATAAAACTAATGCTAAAATGTCGCAAGACAATGATTGAAAGATCACTTGCAAAGTGACATCGCCGTTTAAAATTATATTGAAAGGATTATGAAGAAACTCCATATTGATGGATTTTTGGAGTCTTTGATTTGGATCAAATGACGCTTGTGATACTTTCCTGGAGATAATTAAAACTCCGTTCGTAGGCCAAGAGAGGAACGGACGACTAACTGATTGGAATTTGTGATTGATGTATATGTCCATTATGTGTAGTCGTGGGCGAGGATTTCAACTTCATATGCTTTCTCCAAAGATTTGAGTGAGTATATGTATATACTTACTCAATAAGGAAGAAGTATGAAA
>OU342742.1:114185339-114577767 GCA_910589775.1 Avena eriantha | reverse complement strand
TATCATTAGGAGAATGATGTAATGGACACACACCCATAGTAAGCGTAGCATAAAGATCAAGTCATTAAGTTCGTATGCTATAAGCTTTCAAATGCATAGTAACCTAATCCTTCGACCATGAGGTTATGTTAATCACCATCACCGGATGGATACTTTGATGACATCAAACACCGCTCCGTAAATGGGTGGTCATAAAGGTGTCATTGGGTATTCTGAAAGTATGTGTTGAAGCGCATGAACCAGGATTGGGATTTGTCCATCCATGTGACGGATAGATATGCTCTGGGCCCTCTCGGTGGAATGTCATCTAATTAGCTTGCAAGCATGTGACTGGGTCACAAGGGATGACATATCACGGAATGAGTAAAGAGTACTTATCAGTAACGAGGTAGAACTAGGTATGGAGATATCGACGATCAAACCTCGGATAAGTGTAGTATCGCGTGACAAAGGAATTGGTTTCGTATGTTAATGGTTCTATCGATCACAAAGTCATCGTTGAGTATGTGGGAGCCGTTATGGATCTCCAGATCCCGCTGATGGTTATTGATAGGAGATGTGTCTCTGTCATGTCTGCATATTCACGAACCGTAGGGTGACACACTTAAGGTTCGAAGTTGTTTTAAGTAGATATGGAATGTGCGTTGGAGACCGAATGTTGTTCGGAGTCTCGGAATGGATCGGGGACATCACGAGGAGATCCGGAATTGTCCGGAGAATAAGATTCATATATAGGGGATCATTTTCTGAGTTAGGAAATGTTCCGGAGTGTTTGTATGGAGATTCTAGAAGGTTTCGGAATGTTCAGAAAGGTTCTAGAGGATTTCTTGGAGTTTGCTTGAAAACCAAGAAAGGGTCAAAGGAAACCTAGTGGGGCAAGACACGGATTCATGGGGGAGGAGGACTCCTTCCCCCTTCCCACCGCCGGCCATAGGAGGGGAGTCCTACTAGGACTCCCCCTCCCCAGGCGTGCCTCCCCCCCTTAAATAGAAGGGCATGGGCGCCCCCTCCAAGCCCGCTCCCATAACTCCCAATCTCTGCCACCTCTCTCCTCCACCTTTCTTCTGCACAGGCATAGGCGAAGCCCTGCAGAATTCTCTACTCCACCACCACCACCACGCCGTTGTGCTGCTGGGATTCCATGGAGAATATCTACTACCTCCGCTGCTCGCTGGAACGAGGAGAGGAAGGTCTGCTTCGACTCCGCACGTGTGACCGACTATGGTAGCGCTGCCGAAACGCGGCGCCGGAAGGATCGTCAACTTGACCGACTGCGGGAGCGCTGCCGGAACGCGGCGCCAAAGGATCGTCCACATGATCTTGAGATCGGCAAGTGATCGACTACATCAACCACGAGATCTAATCTCGTTAACGCTTTCGGATCTACGAGGGTTAGTTCCTATCTATCTCGTTGCTCATGTCTAATAGATTAGATCTTGGCTTTTATCTAGATTAGATCTGGTTTTTGTTCGTTCTTGCGGTAGAATTTTTTTGTTTTCCATGCTACGAACCCATCAGTGGTATCAGAGCCGTATCTATGCGTAGATCAGTTGCACGAGCAGAACACAATGGTTTTGTGGGCGTTGGTGCTTGTGCCTTCTTTTGCGTTGTGTACTTTGCATCTTGCGGCATGGTGGGATGAAGCGGCTCGGGCTAACATTACATGTCATCGTACATGAGACTTGCTCCACGCTTGACGTGTAACTTGCTTTGCACAAGTGGCTTTGCGGGTGTCTGTCTCTCCCACCATAGTATAGATCCAATTTACACTTTGCAACTTGATAGCACTTGTATCAACGTTGTGGTTCAGTTTCGTAGGTTAGATTCGTTCTTGTTCGAAAGCCCCAAACCACGTAAAACATGCAAAGAAAATTAGAGGCGTCTAACTTGTTTTTGCAGTGGTTTTGTGATGTGATATGGCCATCATGTGATTATGATTATATTTGATGTATGCAATGATCCTTGTTGTAATATGGCAACCGGTAGGAGCCTAATGGTTGTCTTTTAATTCTATTAAGACCTGCGTGTCTATTCATCTGGTAATAGCTTTATTCCAAGTAGTTGTAATAGTTACTAGTGATGATGGACAACCATGAAGCGGCGCCACTGACCTTGACGCAATGCTGGTGATGATGGAGATCATGTTTGTGCTTTGGAGATGGATATCAAAGGCGCAAGAAGAAAGGGCCATATCATATCACACTTATTATGAATTGCCTGTGATGTTAATCCTTTATGCATCTTGTATTGCTTAGATCGCGACGATAGCATTATAAGATGATCCCTCTCACTAAATATCAAGTAATAAAGTGTTCACCCTTAGTTGGCACCGTTGCTAAGACTCGTCGTTTCGAAGCATCTCGTGATGATTGGGTGTGATAGACTCTACGTGTGCATACAACGGGTGCAAGCCAGATTTGCTCATGCGGAAACTAAGGTTAACCTTGACGATCCTAGCATGTACAGACATGGTCTCAGAACACGGATACCGAAACGTAAAGCATGAGTCATATGGATGATATGATGAACATGTTGATTGTTTGCCTTTGAAGCTACATCATCTCACGTGATGATCGGACTTGGTGTAGTGGATTTGGTTCGTGTAATCACTAAAACAACTCGAGGGATGTTGTTTTGAGTGGGAGTTCGTTTGTAATTTGGATTAGTCGAACTCAATTTATCATAAACACAATCAAAGTGAATTTGCATAGTTTGTTGTAGTCATTGGCATCCGTTCACCACCTTACGCTTAGTTATAGTTGAGATAGTAGAACTATAGAAATTCTGGATATTTGCTTTACGAACTGGTATCGTATTGTTTTAAGTGTCAATCTAAAGTTTAAAAGTCCTGTTGGAAACTTTCAGCAAACTCCGTTTACTCTGTGAAGTTTAATAAATAGTATTAAATCAAGAGTAACAATTCCAGTGTTAGTATCTAATGTATCATGTTTGCCTCCATGATTCTTGATACTCAAAAGATTGTTTTTAATATCAATTTTATCTAAGAGTTGAAAGCAATGTTTCAGAAACCATCATATGTGAAAGGTATTGCAATATCTAAAACAATGTGTTGGTTACAACATGATAGAGTATACGTCCTCATATTTGATGAGAATTTATGAAGGTTGGAGACGCTAGTCATCCTAATCCTCCAAAAGTTTTTGAAAAAGAAACATTACACTCACAATTCACCTTTATAAGCTATAGCAGCTTGATCATGAAAGTTGTCATGATAAGGATGAATAGAAGATGTAAGTAAAATGTTTACTACACTAAAAGATTACTAAAGAATGGATTTTTGAAAGAACACCAAACATTTGATGATGGTGATCCATCTCAAAGTGCAAGTCCAAAGGTATTGGTATTTGACTATATACACTTTGTACCATGTGTCATGTTGATGACACCACTATTGATGTTGATAGATTCTTTTAAAAAAGAAAAGGAATTGCTGAAAGAGAATCTATAAAATGTTTGGCAGAAAACAAAAGGTTGGAGATGTCCAACTTAGGCGTATAGAAGATATACATGTTATGGTTGTATTCCTTGCTTGTTAAACAATGTGGTTCTCCGGTATTGGATACCGAATTGGTTGGTATGAAGTGTCATACAGGACAACACAATTCATGAACTGCAATGGCCTAAGTAACTAGCAAGAGAATATGTGATGATCTTCATCGAAAACAAATAAAGGGTTGTTGTGTTGCTCGTTAACATCAAAGCTTGCCTTCAGGATTTGTTTCAATAATTGTTATTTTGATCAGGTATTATGACGACAAAAGGTTGTTCAAATAATTACCGTATTCCATAATAGATGGATGATATACAAGTCTGGTTGGAGAAATAACGACCATAAAACTAATGCTAAAATGTCGCAAGACAAATGATTGAAAGATCACTTGCAAAGTGACATCGCCGTTTAAATTATATTGAAAGGATATATGAAGAAACTCCATATTGATGGATTTTTGGAGTCTTTGATTTGGATCAAATGACGCTTGTGATACTTTCCTGGAGATAATTAAAACTCCGTTCGTAGGCCAAGAGAGGAACGGACGACTAACTGATTGGAATTTGTGCATATTGATGTATATAGTCCATTATGTGTAGTCGTGGGCGATGGATTTCAACTTCATATGCTTTCTCCAAAGATTTGAGTGAGTATATGTATATACTTACTCAATAAGGAAGAAGTATGAAACATTTGAAAAATGTTCAAAGACTTTCAAGATGAAGTGGAAAATCATTGTAACAAGAAAATAAAAGAGTTTATGATTGGATCATAAAGAAAGATGTTTGAGTTACAAGTTTAGCAAAACACCTAAGATTTGAGGAATCGTTCCATGGATTTGCATTTCCCAAAACACCATAGGAGTATGGAGTGTTCAAGATATGTAATGAAACCTTGTTTGACATGGTAAGATCAAAGGTGTCATTTATAAAACTGCCATTATATATTAAAGATTAAAGCTTTAGTGACTACCGCTTTTACACTGAAAAGAGCTCCATCGTGATCCGTTGAAATGACACCATATACGTCATGGTTTGGGATAAAACCCGAATTGTCTTTTCTTAAATTTTGGTATGTTATGCATAAGTAAAATGTTTACAGCCAAAGTCGGATAAGCACATCATTGTAGGTTATCCCAAAGAATTTTTTGGGAATTTCTCCATAATACTGAGGACCAAAAGAGTTTGTTACTTGTAACGTCAAGTTTCTTGAGAAGGAATTTTCGTGAAAAATTAAGTGGGAGGACAATAGAACTTTGCTAAGGTTGTTGAACCTTAGCTATATGTGCTAAGTAGCGCAGCGCCGGAAAGTGTCCCGGTGACGGCCACAATGCTCATGGCTCTCGTGATTACAAAAGGTGTGATCTCCGAGATTAGAGTTCCTATAGAACCATGTGGGTCGGTAAGAATCAAATAGTAAGATTTGATAAGCAAGTCATTATTGTATTGACAATGATGAACCGACTACATGGAAAGAAGCGATGATGGGCCCTGACTCCATAAAATGACTAGAAGTCATGGAATCCGTGATAGCATCCATACACGAGAAATCAAGTTTCTAAACTTTGAAGAACCTCCGGAAAGGCGTGAAGCCTATCGGTCGTGTTTGGACATATAAAGAAATATACATGGATGTTTCAAATCTATGAAATAGTCGACATGTCGGAAAGAGTTTACGCCAATGTGCAAGGAACTGACTATGATAAGATTTGCTCTTTCATAGCGATATTTAGTCTGGACGGATTAATGTAGCAACCACTACATATATTTTGGTATATGGTAGTTGAATAAACAAAACAAGTTCTTCTAATAGAATGGTTACCTAGGACGTGTAAATGACATGATCCAAAGGGTTTTGTTAATTCAAAGGATGCTAAAAGAGTATGCAAAACTTCAATGGTTGAAGTAAGCATAGCGGAGTTGGAATCTTCACCATGATGAAACTGTTAAAAGAGTTTAAATTCATCGGAGATGATTAAGATGCTTGCATTTGCAAGAAATTAAGTGGGAGCGCTGAGACATATTTCTAATACATTATGTAGAGGACCTATTGTTGATTGGAAATGATGTATCTTGTATTGACACAGGTTAAGAATTTCATTTTGATGAAAGACTTAGGCATAACCCAAGAATTAGGCATCAATGTCTATATGGATAGATTGAGGCGCTAATATGGTTTTGCCAAATGTACATAGATAATACGTTGAACGAGTTCAATATGTAAACAACAAGAAATGTTCTTGATGCACGGAAAGGACTGAATCAAGATTTGAGTGTGCTGACACGAGATTCAAGTGTTTTGACACTTGGTGAAATCACAAGAATATTTTGATCAATCATTTTTGAGATGTACACATCCAGATATGTCCTATGCTCTAAATGTTATGAGCATATACCAGAATGATTCATAAGATGATCATTGGACAATAGTAAAGATATTCTTATGAGCTTTGGAAGAACTAAGAATATACCATGTATAGGTGACAAATAGTTAAAGGTAGTTCATTGTAAAGCGTTACATTGATACTAATTTTGTCACAAGATACAAATTAAATTTATCTCAATTTAAACTATGGGTGGCACAATGTAATGGAAAGGAAGTTCCATAATGGATTTGGTTGAGTACCAAAGTTAAAACATTGTAACAGATACTACAACAAAAGGCTAAGTATATGACTACTATTGTAGCAGTAAGTGAGGGCATTTGCGTCAAGTAGTTTGTTATCAAACTAGGTGTGGTTCCTAGCGGGCTAATACTATGAAGAAATTTTTTGTTTTCCATGCTACGAACCCATCAGGAGTCGCCATATATGATGAGCCTTTGTGCACCGCAGGCTTTTGCCATCCTCATCTCGTGCAATAGGGCCTCGTATTCAGCCTCGTTGTTTGAGGCTGTGAGCTGCATTCACAGGATGTATTTCAGCTTGTCCCCTTGAGGTGATGTCAGTATGACACCTGCTCCTGCTCCATCTTTCCGCTTGAATCCATTGAAGTGCATTGTCCAGAGGTAGGACATATCTGGCTTGTCCAGGAGTTGGTTTTCCATCCAATGCACGAGGAAGTCAGGGAGAACTTGCGACTTGATTGTGTCGCGCTTTTTGTATGTGATGTCTCGTGGAGACAGTTCGATTCCCCAAAGCGGGACTCGTCTCGTGGCATCGGGGTTATTGAGGATATGTCCCAATGGGGCGTCGCTGACTACCACGATTGGGTGTTCCTGGAAGTAATGGCGCAGTCGCCGGGCGGTCATGAAGACGCCGTACGCCAGCTTCTGGTAGTGCGGGTACCGCTGTTTTGTTGGCGTGAGGACCTCGCTGAGGTAGTATACCGGGCGTTGTATGCCATGGACCTTGTTTTCCTCGGCCCGCTCGACGATGAGCACTGTACTAACCACTTGGTTGGTAGCGGAGATGTACAGCAGTAGTGGTTCTCTTTCTCGTAGAGTCACCAGTACTGGCGAGGTGGATAACAGGCGCTTGAGATCTTCAAATGCTTCTTCCGCTTCATTGGTCCACTCGAATTTGTCAGCTTTGCGGAGGAGCTGATAGAAGGGCAGTGCCTTTTCACCCATTCGACTGATAACTTGACTGAGGGCCGCGACTCGTCCGACTAGTTGCTGGACGCCTCTTATGTTCTTTGGATTCTCCATGGCCAGTATGGCCTTTATCTTTTTCGGGTTTGCCTCAATCCCTCTCGCGGAGATGAGATACCCGAGCAGCTGCCCAGATGGTACGCCGAAGGCGCATTTGTCCGGATTGAGCTTAATCCGGTAACGATCGAGATTGGCGAATGTTTCGCGCAAGTCGTCGATTAGAGAGGCTTCCTCCTTGGTTTTGATTACTATGTCGTCGACATAGACTTGGATGTTGCGACCCAGTTGCTCCTTGAGGCAAGCCTGCTTGAACCGCTGGTAGGTGGCTCCCGCGTTTTTTAGCCCGAAGGGCATTGTGTTGTAGCAGAACACACCGAAGGGCGTTGTAAATGCGGTCTTCTCCTGGTCTTCCTCCTTCATTCGAATTTGGTTATAGCCTGAGTAGGCAACGAGGAAGTAGAGCCGCTCGCATCCAGCAGTGGAGTCGATGATTTGATCGATCCGTGGTAGCGGGAAGTCATCTTTTAGGAAGTGCTTGTTTAAAGAAGTGAAGTCCACGCACATCCGTAGGATATCCGTGTCGTTTTTTGGCACCAGCACCGTATTGGCGAGCCAAGTGCTTGCCTTGATCTCGCGTATGAATTTGGCCTCAAGGAGTCTGTTGATCTCCATTCCGACTACCTGCGCTCGTGGCTCAGATAGTCGCCTGATTGTTTGCTTGACTGGCCTTGCGTTGGGGTTGATGTTGAGTGCGTGCTCGGCGAATTCCCTAGGAACTCCTGGCATGTCCGCAGGACACCAGGCAAAAATTTCCCAGTGCTCACGGAGGAATTCAAAGAGCGCGAGTTCCTATGCGAGCCTCAAGTTGTTGGCGATGAGGGCCGTTTTGGCGGGATCTGACGGATGGACCTGCACCTTCTTTGTGTGCACAAATGAGTCAAAGGAGAGATCAGGTGAGCTTGGCCTACTCAGGGGAGGCAGACTGTTGTCTGTCGTTTCCTTCAATCGCGCAAGCTCCTCCTGCATGCCGAAGGACTGGGAGATTCTGTTGAATTCCCTATCGCAACTGTCAGATCGCTCAAAGCTCCCGTTGATTATGATGAAGTTGTTGGGACCTGGCATTTTCATCTGCAGGTAGGGGTAGTGGGGTACCGCCATGAACCTAGCGAACGCGACGCGTCCGAGGATGCAGTGGTATTGTGAGGGCCAGTCGATGCGCTCGCGCCGGAAGTTCTTTGGCGTGCCGAATATGACGTCGAGGTTGATTTTTCCCAGGAGGTATACGCCTTTCCCTGGGACGATGCCGTGGAACGTTGTGTCCGATGCCTCCAAGAAGGTTAGAGGGATCCTCATTGCTCGCAAGGTACTCGCGAATATGAGGTTGATGCCGCTTCCGCCATCCATGAAGATGCAAGTCATGTCGAAGCCTCCAATTTGCGCCTCGAGTACGAAGGGGCAATGACCTGGGCGAGGTACTTGAGGCAGGTGGTCGCGTTTATCGAAGGTAATGCACGACTCACTGCCACTGAGGTACTTAGTGGAGGATGGTGGCGAGTGCATGGCCAAGTTGACCTTGCGAGTGATGGCTTTCTGCACCCTGTTGGTGGGGCGCCCCTTTTGGATCATCATGGTACCCATGGCCCATGGGTACGGTTCTCATCCGTGGTGCTGCTCTGGTGCAGCTCCGTTCGGGGTGGCCCAGGTGGTGGTGGCGGTGCGCCATGTGCCACGGCGCCTAGTGCGGCTCCGTAGCCTCTTTCGACTGTGTTGCGGTTCATCCGAACCAATCCCTCGTGTAGCTTGAGGAACTCGCAGCAGTCCTTGAGGAGGTGGCTGGACTTTCTCTTGCAGTCATGCTTGTCGATGTAGAAGTGTACCGTGCATGGCCCGGACAGTTTGTCCTCGATGGAGGTCGCGGGTGCCTCGTCGCGAGTGCGGCGTTGCCACACTTGTGTGGTTTTCCCGGAGTCGCGGTATCCGTCGCTGCGGTATCCGTTGTTGCGGTTGTCATCGCGTCTATCAGCGTAGCCGGCTGCGACCATGTTGACGTCGTCGCGATCGTCGTAGATGCGCATGCGATACTTGCCCCGGCGGTAGCGTCTGTGTTCGAGTTCCGCCTCCTCGTCGGAGTGAGCGCGGTTCTTCACCGAATCTTCTCCATCGGCCCACCGATTCGCGATCTCCATCAGGTGCTCGATGGTCTGGGGCTTTGAGCGGCCCAGCTCCTCCCTGAGCTCTAGGCGGCGGACGCCACCATTGAATGCATCAATCGCGCGGTCCTCCGAGATGTTTTCCGTGGAGTTCTTGATGACGGACCACCTTTGGATGTATGAGCGCAGCGATTCGCCAGATCTTTGCTGGCAGCATCTCAGTTCTTCGATTGACGCGGGCCATTTGTACGTGCCCTTAAAGTTGCACACGAAGCTGTAAACCAGCTCATCCCAACGGCGAATGGATCCGCACGGGAGGTTATTGAGCCATGCTCGAGCGGCGCCCTGTAGCTGTAGCTGCAAACATTGCATGGCAGTACTTCGACTGCCTCCATGGAGCCTGAGGGAGGATATGTGATCCTCTAGCCAGATTTTAGGGTCTTGTAGATCGTCGAATTTCGGATTCTCTGACAGGAGTTTAAACCCTTTAGGCATTCGCTTCTGCCTCATGGATCTGCTGAAGCATCTGGCGCTGTAGAGCTTCCCATCTTCCTCTTCCGAGTCAGTCGACCGAGCACGTCGTTCCCTTGACTTGTCGATCTTGCGTTGCGTGAGGTCGTTGCGTGCATCGTAGTCGTGATCGTGTCGCCGTGAGCGACAGCGTCGAGACAGGTCGTGACTGTCATCGCTGGATGAGGGCCAGGAGTAGCGCTTTGCCCTTTTTTGGGCCTGGTACCGGCTCCTTGTCGAGGGCGGCCTCGATTAGCCCCAAACCCGTGATCATAGGTCGGTGCAGGGCAGTTCGGGGATCTCTAGCTGGCGGCTGGTTATTGAGGAGGTACATGGTGGTTGCTGTAACCGCAGGCTGCGGCGTCCTGGGAACCTCGTTGCCTCTCGTGTCGACTGTCATAGAGCCGAAGTCGAGGACTTTCGCGGCCTCTATGCGTTCTTGCTCGGTGAGGTGAGCCATCCGCGACTGCCTCTTCTTGGCGAGGTACTCGTTGCCTCTTGAGGAGGATCCTCCGTAGGAGGAGAGCCTAGCACGACAAAGGCTTGACTCGTCCGCTGCCTTTTTACGCGCCTCAACCTGCGTGATTACTTGTTTTTGGTGCTTGAATTCTTCTTTTAGGAGCCAGTGGTAGCCCATAAGCAGTTCCTGCGGGGACCCAAGCGGTAGAGGTGCACCTCGTAGGGCTTCGCGGCAACGCTCCCACTCTTGCTCGTTGAGCCTGATTACGACGCGTTCGCCGGTCTGCTCATTGATTATGCTGGGAGGTTCGACTGCTCCCCCGTTGGCGCCATTACCGCCGTCGCCACCATTGCCACCGTTGGGTGGATCGGCGCCATTGCCGGTGTTACCGCCGTTGCCGCGGTTGGCTGAGTTGTCGCCTGCGTTAATGACGGTGCACATTAAGTGATTGGGGAAGTTGTTGCTTCCACAACTTTCAGATTCGGAACCGTAGGTTCCATCTTCTGTGGCCAGATCGCTCAGATCGGAGTCGTGACTACTGTCGCCGATTGTGTTCCCGACTGCCACCGAAGCATTGAGCTCGCTGAGGGTGCCAATCGATGGAGGGAACCATGATGCTGGGGCAATCGCTGGTGCTGTCGGTTGATCAGGCATGCGAAGCGTTCCCATCTGACCAACTTGGAAGCGGAAGCTCCCAATCGCCAGGCTAATTCTGTCGCCCACGGATTCGAAGGCCAGGCGGGTGGCCGGCGTGTGGACGGTGAAGTCGAAGGCGCCGAAGAGCTGGCGAATCTCCGCTGTTGTGGAGTTGTAGATCGCAGTTCATGGGCCGAAGAAGCCGCAACATCAACACTCCCGATTCCCACAGACGGCGCCAATTTACGAGGGTTTAACTCATCAATGCCCATTGTTATGGACTTGGGTTTTGGAGAAGGTGGGAGTGCTGGAGAAATCTATCGGCTAGCAAACAAGCACACAGGGGGCAAAGGATTTACCCAGGTTCAGGCCTCATAGAGGTCCCTACTCCTGCTTGTCTGCTCATGGAATTATCGAAGGAGTCGAAAGTTACAATGGTGCGCAGATGCAATCTGGCGAGGGTTGTGGAAACTAGAGTTGCGTGTGTCCTTCTCGCCGCCCCTCCTAGCCTTTATATAGATAAGCTAGGTCTCGGGTAGCAGGTCGAGTCGGTTACAAGTTCGGGTTTTCCCCTTCAAACTTTCTATCTTTAGCTTCTTCTTGTCCTTCAAGAAAACGAGAGTCCACAAGTTACTCGAGTCCTTTCATCTAGGCCTTGGCGACACCGTGGGTCTGTACGTATTTAGACCGTATATACCAAGCTCGAGTACCTGTAGGGTATACCCATGTCACTTACGGTCAATGCAAATCCTCTTGGAATCCCAAGATTATGGGCAATAGCTCACGAAAACGGCCATAATAAACCAAAACGGCGAGTTGTTGGTCATAACTATCAACATGTACCGGGTCTTACAAGCCATGCAAATTTCCCTGGAACCCAAAAACAGTGGGAAATAGCTCATGAAAATGGCCTTAAAACACGAAAATGACGAGTATTTGGTCATATCACTCAAACATGTATTGGGTCTTATGGGCCATGCAAATTGCCCTGGAACCACAAAATACGGGGGCAATAGCTCATGAAAATGGCCATAAAACACGAAAACCACGAGTTTTTGGACATCACTCTCAAACTTGTATCGGGTCTTATCGGCTAGGCAAATTGCCCAGGAACCCCAAAACTGTGGGCAATAACTCATGAAAATGGCCCTAAAATACAAGAAATGATGAGTTCTTGGACAAATCTCTCAATGATGTATCAGGACTTAAGGGCCATGCAAATCACCACTGAACTCCAAAACTGTAGGAAATAGCTCATGAAAACGACCATAAAACATGAAAACAACGAGTTTTTGGTCATAACTATAAAACATGTATCTAGTCTTACGGTTAATGGAAATCCTCCTAGAACCCCATAATTGTGGGAAATATCTCATGAAAACGACCATAAAACACGAAAACAACGAGTTTTGGTCATATCTCTCAAACATGTACCGGGTCTTACGGGCCCTGCGAATCCACATAGAACCCCAAAAATTGGGAAATATCTCATGAAAAAGTCCTAAGACACACAAACCACAAGTTTTCAGTTAAATCTCTCAAAGGCGTATTAGAACCTATGGGCCATGCAAATTGTCCTAGAACCCCGAAATAGTGGGCAATAGCTCATGAAAATGGCCATAAACACGAAAATGATGAGTTTTTGCAGATAACTCCCAGTGACGTATTAGGTCTTATTGACCATGCAAATAATCATTGAACCCCAAAACTGTGGGCAATAGCTCATGAGAGCGACCATAAAATAGGAAAACAACGAGTTTTTGGCCATAACTGTTAAACTTGAGTTTAGTCGTACGGTCAATGCAAATCCTCTAGGAACTCCAGGATTATGGGCAACAGCTCACGAAAACGGCCATAATAAACAAAAACGATGAGTTGTTGGTCATAACTATCAACATGTATCGGGGATTACAAGCCATGCAAATTGCCCTAGAACCCAAAAATAGTGGGACATGGCTCATAAAAATGGCCACAAAACACGAAAATGACGAGTATTTTGTCATATCGCTCAAACATGTATTGGGTCTTATGGGCCATGCAAATTACCCTAGAACCCCAAAATGGGGGGGCAATAGCTCATGTAAAAGGCCATAAAACACGAAAACCACGAGTTTTTGGACATCACTCGCAAACTTGTTTCGGATCTTATTAGCCATGCAAATTGCCCAGGAACCCCAAAACTGTGGGCAATATCTCATGAAAATGGCCCTAAAACACAAAAAATGACGAGTTTTTGGACAAATCGCTCAATGATGTATCAGGACTTAAGGGCCATGCAAATCACCACTGAACCCCAAAACTGAAGGAAATAGCTCATGAAAACGACCATAAAACATGAAAACAACGAGTTTTTGGTCATAACTATCAAGCATGTATCTAATCTTACGATCAATGCAAATCCTCCTAGAACCCCATAATTGTGGGCAATATCTGATGAAAACGTCCATAATAAATAATAACGACGAGTTTTGGTTATATCTCTCAAACATGTACCGTGTCTTACGGGCCCTGCGAATCCACAAAGAACCCCAAAAAGTGGGAAATATCTTATGAAAAAGTCCTAAGACACACAAACAACGAGTTTTCAGTTAAATCTCTCAAAGGCGTATTAGTACCTATGGGCCATGCAAATTCTTCTGGAACCCCAAAATAGTGGGCAATAGCTCATGAAAATGGCCATAAGCACGAAAATGATGAGTTTTCGGACATAACTCCCACTGACGTATTAGGTCTTATTGGCCATGCAAATAACCATTGAACCCCAAAACTGTGGGCAATAGCTCATGAGAGCGACCATAAAATAGGAAAACAACAAGTTTTTGGCCATAACTGTTAAACTTGAGTTTAGTCTTACGGTCAATGCAAATCCTCTAGGAACTCCAGGATTATGGGCAACAGCTCACGAAAACGGCCATAATAAATAAAAACGATGAGTTGTTGGTCATAACTATCAACATGTATCGGGGATTACAAGCCATGCAAATTGCCCTAGAACCCAAAAATAGTGGGACATGGCTCATAAAAATGGCCACAAAACACGAAAATGACGAGTATTTTGTCATATCGCTCAAACATGTATTGGGTCTTATGGGCCATGCAAATTACCCTAGAACCCCAAAATGGGGGGGAATAGCTCATGTAAAAGGCCATAAAACACGAAAACCACGAGTTTTTGGACATCACTCGCAAACTTGTTTCGGATCTTATTAGCCATGCAAAATGCCCAGGAACCCCAAAACTGTGGGCAATATCTCATGAAAATGGCCCTAAAACACAAAAAATGACGAGATTTTGGACAAATCGCTCAATGATGTATCAGGACTTAAGGGCCATGCAAATCACCACTGAACCCCAAAACTGAAGGAAATAGCTCATGAAAACGACCATAAAATATGAAAACAACGAGTTTTTGGTCATAACTATCAAGCATGTATCTAATCTTACGATCAATGCAAATCCTCCTAGAACCCCATAATTGTGGGCAATATCTGATGAAAACGTCCATAATAAATAATAACGACGAGTTTTGGTTATATCTCCCAAACATGTACCGTGTCTTACGGGCCCTGCGAATCCACAAAGAACCCCCAAAAGTGGGAAATATCTTATGAAAAAGTCCTAAGACACACAAACCACGAGTTTTCAGTTAAATCTCTCAAAGGCGTATTAGGACCTATGGGCCATGCAAATTCTCCTGGAACCCTAAAATAGTGGGCAATAGCTCATGAAAATGGCCATAAGCACGAAAATGATGAGTTTTCGGACATAACTCCCACTGACGTATTAGGTCTTATTGACCATGCAAATAATCATTGAACCCCAAAACTGTGGGCAAGAGCTCATGAGAACGACCATAAAATAGGAAAACAACGAGTTTTTGGCCGTAACTGTCAAACTTGAGTCTAGTCTTACGATCAATGCAAATCCTCTTGGAACCCCAGGATTATGGGCAACAGCTCACGAAAACAGCCATAATAAACAAAAACGGTGAGTTGTTGGTCATAACTATCAACATGTATCAGGTCTTACAAGCCATGCAAATTGCCCGAGAACCCAAAAATAGTGGGACATAGCTCATAAGAATGGCCACAAAACACGAAAATGACGAGTATTTGGTCATATCGCTCAAACATGTATGGGGTCTTATGGGCCATGCAACTTGCCCTGGAACCCCAAAATGGGGGGGCAATAGCTCATGAAAATGGCCATAAAACACGAAAACCACGAGTTTTTGGACATCACTCTCAAACTTGTATCGGATCTTATTGGCCATGCAAATTTCCCAGGAACCCCAAAATTGTGGGCAATAACTCATGAAAATGGCCCTAAAAGACAAAAAATGACAAGTTTTTGGACAAATCCCTCAATGATGTATCAGGACTTAAGGGCCATGCAAATCACCACTGAACCCCAAAACTGTAGGAAATAGCTCATGAAAACGACCATAAAACATGAAAACAACGAGTTTTTGGTCATAACTATCAAACGTGTATCTACTCTTACGATCAATGCAAATCCTCCTAGAACCCCATAATTGTGGGCAATATCTCATGAAAACGGCCATAATAAATAATAACGATGAGTTTTGGTCATATCTCTCAAACATGTACCGTGTCTCCAGGCCCTGCGAATCCACATAGAACCCCCAAAAGTGGGAAATATCTCATGAAAAAGTCCTAAGACACACAAACCACGAGTTTTCAGTAAAATCTCTCAAAGGCGTATTAGGACCTATGGGCCATGCAAATTGTCCTGGAACCCCAAAATAGTGGGCAATAGCTCAAGAAAATGGCCATAAGCACGAAAATGATTAGTTTTCGGACATAACTCCCAGTGACGTATTACGTCTTATTGACCATGCAAATAATCATTGATCCCCAAAACTGTGGGCAATAGCTCATGAGAACGACCATAAAATAGGAAAACAATGATTTTTTGGCCATAACTGTCAAACTTGAGTCTAGTCTTACGGTCAATGCAAATCCTCTTGGAACCCCAGGATTATGGGCAACAGCTCACGAAAACGGCCACAATAAACAAAAACGGCGAGTTGTCGGTCATAACTATCAACATGTATCGGGTCTTACAAGCCATGCGAATTGCCCTAGAACCCAAAAATAGTGGGACATAGCTCATAAGAATGGCCACAAAACACGAAAATGACGAGTATTTGGTCATATCGCTCAAACATGTATGGGGTCTTATGGGCCATGCAAATTGCCCTGGAACCCCAAAATGGGGGGGCAATAGCTCATGAAAATGGCCATAAAACACGAAAACCACGAGTTTTTTGACATCACTCTCAAACTTGTATCGGATCTTATCAGCCATGCAAATTTCCCAGGAACCCCAAAACTGTGGGCAATAACTCATGAAAATGGCGCTAAAACACAAAAAATGACTAGTTTTTGGACAAATCTCTCAATGACGTATTAGGACTTAAGGGCCATGCAAATCAACACTGAACCCCAAAACTGTAGGAAATAGCTCATAAAAACGACCATAAAACACGAAAACAACGAGTTTGTGGTCATAACAATCAAACATGTATCTAGTCTTACGGTCAATGCAAATCCTCCTAGAACCCCATAATTGTGGGCAATATGTCATGAAAACGGCCATAATAAATAATAACGACGAGTTTTGGTCATATCTCTCAAACATGTACCGGGTCTTACGGGCCCTGCGAATCCACATAAAACCCCAAAAAGTGGGAAATGTCTCATTAAAAAGTCCCTAAGACACACAAACCACGAGTTTTAGTAAAATCTCGCAAAGGCGTATTAGAACCTATGGGCCATGCAAATTGTCCTGGAACCCCAAAATAGTGGGCAATAGCTCATGAAAATGGCCATAAAACGAAAATGATGAGTTTTCGAACATAACTCCCACTGACGTATTAGGTCTTATTGGCCATGCGAATCACCATTGAACCCCAAAACTGTGGGCAATAGCTCATGAGAACGACCATAAAATAGGAAAACAACGAGTTTTTGGTCATAACTGTCAAACTTGAGTCTAGTCTTACGGTCAATGCAAATCCTCTTGGAACCCCAGGATTATGGGCAACAGCTCAAGAAAACGGCCATAATAAACAAAAACGGTGAGTTGTTGGTCATAACTATCAACATGTATTGGGTCTTACAAGTCATGCAAATTGCCCTAGAACCCAAAATAGTGGGACATAGCTCATAAGAATGGCCACAAAACACGAAAATGACGAGTATTTGGTCATATCGCTCAAACATGTATGGGGTCTTATGGGCCATGCAAATTGCCCTGGAACCCCATAATGGGGGGGGGGGCAATAGCTCATGAAAATGGCCATAAAACACGAAAACCACGAGTTTTTGGACATCACTCTCAAACTTGTATCGGATCTTATTGGCCATGCAAATTGCCCAGGAACCCCAAAACTGTGGGCAATAACTCATGAAAATGGCGCTAAAACACAAAAAATAATGAGTTTTTGGGAAAATCTCTCAATGACGTATCAGGATTTAAGGGCCATGCAAATCACCACTGAACCCCAAAGCTATGGGAGATAGCTCATGAAAACGACCAAAAACACGAAAACAACGAGTTTTTGGTCATAACTATCAAATATGTATCTAGTCTTACGGTCAATGCAAATCCTCCTAGAACCCCATAATTGTGCGCAGTATCTCATGAAAACGGCCATAATAAATAATAACGACGAGTTTTGGTCATATCTCTCAAACATGTACTGGGTCTTACGGGCCCTGCGAATCCACATAGAACCCCCAAAAGTGGGAAATGTCTCATGAAAAAGTCCCTAAGACACACAAACCACGAGTTTTTAGTAAAATCTCTCAAAGGCATATTAGGACCTATGGGCCATGCAAATTGTCCTAGAACCCCAAAATAGTGGGCAATAGCTCATGAAAATGGCCATAAACACGAAAATGATAAGTTTTCGGACATAACTCCCACTGACGTATTAGGTCTTATTGGCCATGCAAATCACCATTGAACCCCAAAACTGTGGGCAATAGCTCATGAGAACGACCATAAAATAGGAAAACAATGAGTTTTTGGTCATAACTGTCAAACTTGAGTCTAGTCTTACGGTCAATGCAAATCCTCTTGGAACCCCAGGATTATGGGCAACAGCTCACGAAAACGGCCATAATAAACAAAAATGGCGAGTTGTTGGTCATAGCTATCAACATGTATCGGGTCTTACAAGCCATGCAAATTGCCCTAGGACCCCAAAATAGTGGGAAATAGCTCATGAAAATGGCCATAAAACAGGAAAACACGAGTTTTTGGACATCACTCTCAAACTTGTATCAGGTCTTATCGGCCATGGAAATTGCATAGGAACCCCAAAACTGTTGGCAATAACTCATGAAAATGGCCCTAAAACACAAAAAATGGTGAGTTTTTGGACAAATCTCTCAATGATGTATCAGGACTTCAGGGCCATGCAAATCACCACTAAACCCCAAAACTGTAGGAAATAGCTCATGAAAACGACCATAAAACATGAAAACAACGAGTTTTTGGTCATAACTATCAAACATCTATCTACTCTTATGATCAATGCAAATCCTCCTAGAACCCCATAATTGTGGCCAATATCTCATGAAAACGGCCATAATAAATAATAACGACGAGTTTTGGTCATATCTCTCAAACATGTACTGTGTCTTACAGGCCCTGCGAATGCACATAGAACCCCAAAAAGTGGGAAATATCTCATGAAAAAGTCCTAAGACACACAAACCACGAGATTTTAGTAAAATCTCTCAAAGGTGTATTAGGACCTATGGGCGATGCAAATTGTCCTGGAACCCCAAAATAGCGGGCAATAGCTCATGAAAATGGCCATAAACACGAAAATGATGAGTCTTTGGACATAACTCCCAATGACGTATCAGGTCTTATTGGCCATGCAAATCACCATTGAACCCCAAAACTGTGGGCAATAGCTCATGAGAACGACCATAAAATAGGAAAACAACGAGTTTATCGTCATAACTGTCAAATTTGAGTCTAGTCTTGCGGTCAATGCAAATCCTCTTGGAACCCCAGGATTATGGGCAACAGCTCACGAAAACAGCCACAATAAACAAAAACGGCGAGTTGTCGGTCATAACTATCAACATGTACCGGGTCTTACAAGCCATGCAAATTTCCCTGGAACCCAAAAACAGTGGGAAATAGCTCATGAAAATGGCCACAAAACAGGAAAATGACGAGTATTTGGTCATATCACTCAAACATGCATTGGGTCTTATGGGCCATGCAAATTGACCTGGAATCCCAAAATAGGGGGCAATAGCTCATGAAAATGGCCATAAAACACCAAAACCACGAGTTTTTGGACATCACTCTCAAACTTATATCGGGTCTTATCGGCCATGCAAATTTCCCAGGAACCCCAAAACTGTGGGCAATAACTCATGAAAATGGCCCTAAAAGACAAAAAATGACGAGTTTGTGGACAAATCTCTCAATGACGTATCAGGACTTAAGGGCCATGCAAATCACCACTGAACCCCAAAACTGTAGGAAATAGCTCATAAAAACGACCATAAAATACGAAAACAACGAGTTTTTGGTCATAACGATCAAACATGTATTTAGTCTTACGGTCAATGCAAATCCTCCTAGAACCCCATAATTGTGGGCAATAGCTCATGAAAACGGCCATAATAAATATTAACGACGAGTTTTGGTCATATCTCTCAAACATGTACCGGGTCTTATGGGCCCTGCGAATCCACATAGAACCCCAAAAAGTGGGAAATATCTCATGAAAAATTCCCTAAGACACACAAGCCACGAGTTTTCAGTAAAATCTCTCAAAGGCGTATTAGGACCTATGGGCCATGCAAATTGCCCTAGAACCCCAAAATAGCGGGCAATAGCTCATGAAAATGGCCATAAACACGAAAATGATGAGTTTTTGGACTTAACTCCCAATGACGTATCAGGTCTTATTGGCCATGCAAATCACCATTGAACCCCAAAACTGTGGGCAATAGCTCATGAGAACGACCATAAAATAGGAAAACAACGAGTTTTTGTCATAACTGTCAAATTTGAGTCTAGTCTTACGGTCAATGCAAATCCTCTTGGAACCCCAGGATTATGGGCAACAGCTCACGAAAACGGCCATAATAAACAAAATCGGCGAGTTGTTGGTCATAACTATCAACATGTACCGGGTCTTACAAGCCTTGCAAATTTCCCTAGAACCCAAAAACAGTGGGAAATAGCTCATGAAAATGGCCACAAAACACGAAAATGACGAGTATTTGGTCATATCACTCAAACATGTATTGGGTCTTATGGGCCATGCAAATTGCCCTGGAACCCCAAAATAGGGGGGGCAATAGCTCATGAAAATGGCCATAAAACACCAAAACCACGAGTTTTTGGACATCACTCTCAAACTTATATCGGGTCTTATCAGCCATGCAAATTTCCCAGGAACCCCAAAAGTGTCGGCAATAACTCATGAAAATGGCGCTAAAAGACAAAAAATGACGAGTTTTTGGACAAATCTCTCAATGACGTATTAGGACTTAAGGGCCATGCAAATCAACACTGAACCCCAAAACTGTAGGAAATAGCTCATAAAAACGACCATAAAACACGAAAACAACGAGTTTGTGGTCATAACAATCAAACATGTATCTAGTCTTACGGTCAATGCAAATCCTCCTAGAACCCCATAATTGTGGGCAATATCTCATGAAAACGGCCATAATAAATAATAACGGCATGTTTTGGTCATATCTCTCAAACATGTACCAGGTCTTACGGGCCCTGCGAATCCACATAGAACCCCAAAAACTGGGAAATATCTCATGAAAAACTCCCTAAGACACACAAACCACGAGTTTTCAGTAAAATCTCTCAAAGGCGTATTAGGACCTATGGGCCATGCAAATTGACCTGGAATCCCAAAATAGGGGGCAATAGCTCATGAAAATGGCCATAAAACACGAAAACCACGAGTTTTTGGACATCACTCTCAAACTTGTATCGGATCTTATTGGCCATGCAAATTGCCCAGGAACCCCAAAACTGTGGGCAATAACTCATGAAAATGGCGCTAAAACACAAAAAATAATGAGTTTTTGGGAAAATCTCTCAATGACGTATCAGGATTTAAGGGCCATGCAAATCACCACTGAACCCCAAAGCTATGGGAGATAGCTCATGAAAACGACCAAAACACGAAAACAACGAGTTTTTGGTCATAACTATCAAATATGTATCTAGTCTTACGGTCAATGCAAATCCTCCTAGAACCCCATAATTGTGCGCAATATCTCATGAAAACGGCCATAATAAATAATAACGACGAGTTTTGGTCATATCTCTCAAACATGTACCGGGTCTTACGGGCCCTGCGAATCCACATAGAACCCCCAAAAGTGGGAAATGTCTCATGAAAAAGTCCCTAAGACACACAAACCATGAGTTTTTAGTAAAATCTCTCAAAGGCATATTAGGACCTATGGGCCATGCAAATTGTCCTAGAACCCCAAAATAGTGGGCAATAGCTCATGAAAATGGCCATAAACACGAAAATGATAAGTTTTCGGACATAACTCCCACTGACGTATTAGGTCTTATTGGCCATGCAAATCACCATTGAACCCCAAAACTGTGGGCAATAGCTCATGAGAACGACCATAAAATAGGAAAACAATGAGTTTTTGGTCATAACTGTCAAACTTGAGTCTAGTCTTACGGTCAATGCAAATCCTCTTGGAACCCCAGGATTATGGGCAACAGCTCACGAAAACGGCCATAATAAACAAAAATGGCGAGTTGTTGGTCATAGCTATCAACATGTATCGGGTCTTACAAGCCATGCAAATTGCCCTAGGACCCCAAAATAGTGGGAAATAGCTCATGAAAATGGCCATAAAACAGGAAAACACGAGTTTTTGGACATCACTCTCAAACTTGTATCAGGTCTTATCGGCCATGGAAATTGCATAGGAACCCCAAAACTGTTGGCAATAACTCATGAAAATGGCCCTAAAACACAAAAAATGGTGAGTTTTTGGACAAATCTCTCAATGATGTATCAGGACTTCAGGGCCATGCAAATCACCACTAAACCCCAAAACTGTAGGAAATAGCTCATGAAAACGACCATAAAACATGAAAACAACGAGTTTTTGGTCATAACTATCAAACATCTATCTACTCTTATGATCAATGCAAATCCTCCTAGAACCCCATAATTGTGGCCAATATCTCATGAAAACGGCCATAATAAATAATAACGACGAGTTTTGGTCATATCTCTCAAACATGTACTGTGTCTTACAGGCCCTGCGAATCCACATAGAACCCCAAAAAGTGGGAAATATCTCATGAAAAAGTCCTAAGACACACAAACCACGAGTTTTTCGTAAAATCTCTCAAAGGTGTATTAGGAACTATGGGCGATGCAAATTGTCCTGGAACCCCAAAATAGCGGGCAGTAGCTCATGAAAATGGCCATAAACACGAAAATGATGAGTCTTTGGACATAACTCCCAATGACGTATCAGGTCTTATTGGCCATGCAAATCACCATTGAACCCCAAAACTGTGGGCAATAGCTCATGAGAACGACCATAAAATAGGAAAACAACGAGTTTATCGTCATAACTGTCAAATTTGAGTCTAGTCTTGCGGTCAATGCAAATCCTCTTGGAACCCCAGGATTATGGGCAACAGCTCACGAAAACAGCCACAATAAACAAAAACGGCGAGTTGTCGGTCATAACTATCAACATGTACCGGGTCTTACAAGCCATGCAAATTTCCCTGGAACCCAAAAACAGTGGGAAATAGCTCATGAAAATGGCCACAAAACAGGAAAATGACGAGTATTTGGTCATATCACTCAAACATGCATTGGGTCTTATGGGCCATGCAAATTGACCTGGAATCCCAAAATAGGGGGCAATAGCTCATGAAAATGGCCATAAAACACCAAAACCACGAGTTTTTGGACATCACTCTCAAACTTATATCGGGTCTTATCGGCCATGCAAATTTCCCAGGAACCCCAAAACTGTGGGCAATAACTCATGAAAATGGCCCTAAAAGACAAAAAATGACGAGTTTGTGGACAAATCTCTCAATGACGTATCAGGACTTAAGGGCCATGCAAATCACCACTGAACCCCAAAACTGTAGGAAATAGCTCATAAAAACGACCATAAAATACGAAAACAACGAGTTTTTGGTCATAACGATCAAACATGTATTTAGTCTTACGGTCAATGCAAATCCTCCTAGAACCCCATAATTGTGGGCAATAGCTCATGAAAACGGCCATAATAAATATTAACGACGAGTTTTGGTCATATCTCTCAAACATGTACCGGGTCTTATGGGCCCTACGAATCCACATAGAACCCCAAAACGTGGGAAATATCTCATGAAAAATTCCCTAAGACACAAAAGCCACGAGTTTTCAGTAAAATCTCTCAAAGGCGTATTAGGACCTATGGGCCATGCAAATTGCCCTAGAACCCCAAAATAGCGGGCAATAGCTCATGAAAATGGCCATAAACACGAAAATGATGAGTTTTTGGACTTAACTCCCAATGACGTATCAGGTCTTATTGGCCATGCAAATCACCATTGAACCCCAAAACTGTGGGCAATAGCTCATGAGAACGACCATAAAATAGGAAAACAACGAGTTTTTGTCATAACTGTCAAATTTGAGTCTAGTCTTACGGTCAATGCAAATCCTCTTGGAACCCCAGGATTATGGGCAACAGCTCACGAAAACGGCCATAATAAACAAAATCGGCGAGTTGTTGGTCATAACTATCAACATGTACCGGGTCTTACAAGCCTTGCAAATTTCCCTAGAACCCAAAAACAGTGGGAAATAGCTCATGAAAATGGCCACAAAACACGAAAATGACGAGTATTTGGTCATATCACTCAAACATGTATTGGGTCTTATGGGCCATGCAAATTGCCCTGGAACCCCAAAATAGGGGGGGCAATAGCTCATGAAAATGGCCATAAAACACCAAAACCACGAGTTTTTGGACATCACTCTCAAACTTATATCGGGTCTTATCAGCCATGCAAATTTCCCAGGAACCCCAAAAGTGTCGGCAATAACTCATGAAAATGGCGCTAAAAGACAAAAAATGACGAGTTTTTGGACAAATCTCTCAATGACGTATTAGGACTTAAGGGCCATGCAAATCAACACTGAACCCCAAAACTGTAGGAAATAGCTCATAAAAACGACCATAAAACACGAAAACAACGAGTTTGTGGTCATAACAATCAAACATGTATCTAGTCTTACGGTCAATGCAAATCCTCCTAGAACCCCATAATTGTGGGCAATATCTCATGAAAACGGCCATAATAAATAATAACGGCATGTTTTGGTCATATCTCTCAAACATGTACCAGGTCTTACGGGCCCTGCGAATCCACATAGAACCCCAAAAACTGGGAAATATCTCATGAAAAACTCCCTAAGACAGACAAACCACGAGTTTTCAGTAAAATCTCTCAAAGGCGTATTAGGACCTATGGGCCATGCAAATTGCCCTGGAACCCCAAAATAGCGGGCAATAGCTCATGAAAATGGCCATAAACACGAAAATGATGAGTTTTTGGACATAACTCCCAATGACGTATCAGGTCTTATTGGCCATGCAAATCACCATTTAACCCCAAAACTGTGGGCAATAGCTCATGAGAACGACCATAAAATAGGAAAACAACGAGTTTTTCGTCATAACTGTCAAATTTGAGTCTAGTCTTACGGTCAATGCAAATCCTCTTGGAACCCCAGGATTATGGGCAACAGCCCACGAAAACGGCCATAATAAACAAAAATGGCGAGTTGTTGGTCATAACTATCAACATGTACCGGGTCTTACAAGCCATGCAAATTTCCTTGGAACCCAAAAACAGTGGGAAATAGCTCATGAAAATGGCCACAAAACACGAAAATGACGAGTATTTGGTCATATCACTCAAACATGTATTGGGTCTTATGGGCCATGCAAATTGCCCTGGAACCCCAAAATAGGGGGGCAATAGCTCATGAAAATGGCCATAAAACACCAAAACCACGAGTTTTTGGACATCACTCTCAAACTTATATCGGGTCTTATCAGGCATGCAAATTTCCCAGGAACCCCAAAACTGTGGGCAATAACTCCTAAAAATGGCCCTAAAACACAAAAAATGACGAGTTTTTGGACAAATCTCTCAATGATGTATCAGGACTTAAGGGCCATACAAATCACCACTGAACCCCAAAAGTGTAGGAAATAGCTCATGAAAACGACCATAAAACACGAAAACAACGAGTTTTTGGTCATAACGATCAAACAGGTATCTAGTCTTACGGTCAATGCAAGTACTCCTAGAACCCCATAATTGTGGGCAATATCTCATGAAAAAGGCCATAATAAATAATAACGACGAGTATTGGTCATATCTCTCAAACATGTACCGGGTCTTACGGGCCTTGCGAATCGACATAGCACCCCAAAAAGTGGGAAATATCTCATGAATAAGTCCCTAAGACACACAAACCGCGAGTTTTTAGTAAAATCTCTCAAAGGCGTATTAGGACCTATGGGCCATGCAAATTGTCCTGGAACCCCAAAACAGTGGGCAATAGCTCATGAAAATGGCCATAAACACCAAAATGATGAGTTTTCGGACATAACTCCCACTGACGTATTAGGTCTTATTGGCCATGCAAATCACCATTGAACCCCGAAATTGTGGGCAATAGCTCATGAGAATGACCATAAAATAGGAAAACAACGAGTTTTTGGTCATAACTGGCAAACTTGAGTCTAGTCTTACGGTCAATGCAAATCCTCTTGGAACCCCAGGATTATGGGCAACAGCTCACGAAAACGGCCATAATAAACAAAAACGTCGAGTTGTTGGTCATAACTATCAATATTTATCGGGTCTTACAAGCCATGAAATTGCCCTAGAAACCAAAAATAGTGGGACATAACTCATGAAAATGGCCTTAAAACACGAAAATGATGAGTATTTGGTCATATCGCTCAAACATGTATGGGGTCTTATGGGCCACGCAAATTGCCCTAGAACCCCAAAATAGGGGGGGGGCAATAGCTCATGAAAATGGCCATAAAACACGAAAACCACGAGTTTTTGGACATCACTCTCAAACTTGTATCGGGTCTTATCGGCCATGAAAATTGCACAGGAACCCCAAAACTGTGGGCAATAACTCATGAAAATAGCCCTAAAACACAAAAAAATGATGAGTTTTTGGACAAATCTCTCAATGATGTATTAGGACTTAAGGGCCATGCAAATCACCACTGAACCCCAAAACTGTAGGAAATAGCTCATGAAAATGACCATAAAACATGAAAACAACGTGTTTTTGGTCATAACTATCAAACAGGTATCTAGTCTTACGGTCAATGCAAGTACTCCTAGAACCCCATAATTGTGGGCAATATCTCATGAAAAAGGCCATAATAAATAATAACGACGAGTATTGGTCATATCTCTCAAACATGTACCGGGTCTTACGGGCCTTGCGAATCGACATAACACCCCAAAAAGTGGGAAATATCTCATGAAAAAGTCCCTAAGACACACAAACCACGAGTTTTTAGTAAAATCTCTCAAAGGCGTATTAGGACCTATGGGCCATGCAAATTGTCCTGGAACCCCAAAATAGTGGGCAATAGCTCATGAAAATGGCCATAAACACGAAAATGATGAGTTTTCGGACATAACTCCCACTGATGTATTAGGTCTTATTGGCCATGCAAATCACCATTGAACCCCAAAACTGTGGGCAATAGCTCATGAGAACGACCATAAAATAGGAAAACAACGAGTTTTTGGTCATAACTGTCAAACTTGAGTCTAGTCTTACGGTCATTGCAAATCCTCTTGGAACCCCAGGATTATGGGCAACAGCTCACGAAAACGTCCATAATAAACAATAACGGCGAGTTGTTGGTCATAACTATCAATATTTATCGGGTCTTACAAGCCATGCAAATTGCCCTAGAACCCACAAATAGTGGGAAATAGCTCATGAAAATGGCCTTAAAACACGAAAATGACGAGCTTTTCGATATAACTCTCAAACATGTATGGGGTCTTATGGGCCACGCAAATTGCCCTAGAACCCCAAAATAGGGGGGGGCAATAGCTCATGAAAATGGCCATAAAACACCAAAACCACAAGTTTTTGGACATCACTCTCAAACTTGTATCGGGTCTTATCGGCCATGAAAATTGCACAGGAACCCCAAAACTGTGGGCAATAACTCATGAAAATAGCCCTAAAACACAAAAAAATGATGAGTTTTTGGACAAATCTCTCAATGATGTATTAGGACTTAAGGGCCATGCAAATCACCACTGAACCCCAAAACTGTAGGAAATAGCTCATGAAAATGACCATAAAACATGAAAACAACGTGTTTTTGGTCATAACGATCAAACAGGTATCTAGTCTTACGGTCAATGCAAGTACTCCTAGAACCCCATAATTGTGGGCAATATCTCATGAAAAAGGCCATAATAAATAATAACGACGAGTATTGGTCATATCTCTCAAACATGTACCGGGTCTTACGGGCCTTGCGAATCGACATAGCACCCCAAAAAGTGGGAAATATCTCATGAAAAAGTCCCTAAGACACACAAACCACGAGTTTTTAGTAAAATCTCTCAAAGGCGTATTAGGACCTATGGGCCATGCAAATTGTCCTGGAACCCCAAAACAGTGGGCAATAGCTCATGAAAATGGCCATAAACACCAAAATGATGAGTTTTCGGACATAACTCCCACTAACGTATTAGGTCTTATTGGCCATGCAAATCACCATTGAACCCCGAAATTGTGGGCAATAGCTCATGAGAATGACCATAAAATAGGAAAACAACGAGTTTTTGGTCATAACTGGCAAACTTGAGTCTAGTCTTACGGTCAATGCAAATCCTCTTGGAACCCCAGGATTATGGGCAACAGCTCACGAAAACGGCCATAATAAACAAAAACGTCGAGTTGTTGGTCATAACTATCAATATTTATCGGGTCTTACAAGCCATGAAATTGCCCTAGAAACCAAAAATAGTGGGACATAACTCATGAAAATGGCCTTAAAACACGAAAATGATGAGTATTTGGTCATATCGCTCAAACATGTATGGGGTCTTATGGGCCACGCAAATTGCCCTAGAACCCCAAAATAGGGGGGGGCAATAGCTCATGAAAATGGCCATAAAACACGAAAACCACGAGTTTTTGGACATCACTCTCAAACTTGTATCGGGTCTTATCGGCCATGAAAATTGCACAGGAACCCCAAAACTGTGGGCAATAACTCATGAAAATAGCCCTAAAACACAAAAAAATGATGAGTTTTTGGACAAATCTCTCAATGATGTATTAGGACTTAAGGGCCATGCAAATCACCACTGAACCCCAAAACTGTAGGAAATAGCTCATGAAAATGACCATAAAACATGAAAACAACGTGTTTTTGGTCATAACTATCAAACAGGTATCTAGTCTTACGGTCAATGCAAGTACTCCTAGAACCCCATAATTGTGGGCAATATCTCATGAAAAAGGCCATAATAAATAATAACGACGAGTATTGGTCATATCTCTCAAACATGTACCGGGTCTTACGGGCCTTGCGAATCGACATAGCACCCCAAAAAGTGGGAAATATCTCATGAAAAAGTCCCTAAGACACACAAACCACGAGTTTTTAGTAAAATCTCTCAAAGGCGTATTAGGACCTATGGGCCATGCAAATTGTCCTGGAACCCCAAAATAGTGGGCAATAGCTCATGAAAATGGCCATAAACACGAAAATGATGAGTTTTCGGACATAACTCCCACTGATGTATTAGGTCTTATTGGCCATGCAAATCACCATTGAACCCCAAAACTGTGGGCAATAGCTCATGAGAACGACCATAAAATAGGAAAACAACGAGTTTTTGGTCATAACTGTCAAACTTGAGTCTAGTCTTACGGTCATTGCAAATCCTCTTGGAACCCCAGGATTATGGGCAACAGCTCACGAAAACGTCCATAATAAACAATAACGGCGAGTTGTTGGTCATAACTATCAATATTTATCGGGTCTTACAAGCCATGCAAATTGCCCTAGAACCCACAAATAGTGGGAAATAGCTCATGAAAATGGCCTTAAAACACGAAAATGACGAGCTTTTCGATATAACTCTCAAACATGTATCGGGTCTTATGGGCCATGCAAATTGCCCTGGAACCCCAAAATAGGGGGGCAATAGCTCATGAAAATGGCCATAAAACACCAAAACCACGAGTTTTTGGACATCACTCTCAAACTTATATCGGGTCTTATCAGGCATGCAAATTTCCCAGGAACCCCAAAACTGTGGGCAATAACTCCTAAAAATGGCCCTAAAACACAAAAAATGACGAGTTTTTGGACAAATCTCTCAATGATGTATCAGGACTTAAGGGCCATACAAATCACCACTGAACCCCAAAAGTGTAGGAAATAGCTCATGAAAACGACCATAAAACACGAAAACAACGAGTTTTTGGTCATAACTATCAAACAGGTATCTAGTCTTACGGTCAATGCAAGTACTCCTAGAACCCCATAATTGTGGGCAATATCTCATGAAAAAGGCCATAATAAATAATAACGACGAGTATTGGTCATATCTCTCAAACATGTACCGGGTCTTACGGGCCTTGCGAATCGACATAGCACCCCAAAAAGTGGGAAATATCTCATGAAAAAGTCCCTAAGACACACAAACCACGAGTTTTTAGTAAAATCTCTCAAAGGCGTATTAGGACCTATGGGCCATGCAAATTGTCCTGGAACCCCAAAACAGTGGGCAATAGCTCATGAAAATGGCCATAAACACCAAAATGATGAGTTTTCGGACATAACTCCCACTGACGTATTAGGTCTTATTGGCCATGCAAATAACCATTGAACCCCGAAATTGTGGGCAATAGCTCATGAGAATGACCATAAAATAGGAAAACAACGAGTTTTTGGTCATAACTGGCAAACTTGAGTCTAGTCTTACGGTCAATGCAAATCCTCTTGGAACCCCAGGATTATGGGCAACAGCTCACGAAAACGGCCATAATAAACAAAAACGTCGAGTTGTTGGTCATAACTATCAATATTTATCGGGTCTTACAAGCCATGAAATTGCCCTAGAAACCAAAAATAGTGGGACATAACTCATGAAAATGGCCTTAAAACACGAAAATGATGAGTATTTGGTCATATCGCTCAAACATGTATGGGGTCTTATGGGCCACGCAAATTGCCCTAGAACCCCAAAATAGGGGGGGACAATAGCTCATGAAAACATCCATAAAACACGAGAATGATGAGATTTTGACCATAATTGTCACACATGTATCTGGTCTTATGGTCCATGCAAATCCTCCTGGAACCGTCAAACTATGGGCAATAGCTCATGAAAACATCCACAAAACACAAAAATTATGAGTATTTGGTCATATCTCTCTTACATATATCGTGTCTTATGGGCCGTGCAAGTTTCCCTCGAACCCCAAAATAGTGGGCAATAGCTCATAAATATAGCCATAAAACACGAAAACCACGTGTTTTTGGTAAAATCTCGGAAACATGTATTGGGTCTTATGGGCCATGCAAATTGCCTTGGAACCCCAAACTGTGGGCAATAGCTCATGAAAATGGCCATAAAACATGAAAATGACGAGTTTTTGGACATAATTCGAAAACACGTATCAGATCTTACAGGCTATGCAAATCCTCCTGGAACACCAGAATTATGGGCAATACCTCACGAAAATGGCCATACACGTATCTGGTTTTTTTATGACCTGACCTAAAAACGTCGCAAATCCCCAATGTTCTAGAATGATTCGTCACAACGAGCTCCAAGCCCCTCCAACCTGATTATATTTGCCGCAGATTTCATCATGGAAAATTCGTCACAGATTTTGTCATAGGCCATGAAGCCTAGTTTTCCATTTCGTCTAGTGCCAAATTCGTCGTGGATTTCGTCACTTCACATATCTGACAATTTTTTTTCGCATCGACCATCTCCTTCGTGCTTCAGCCCCACCTGTTAGCGCACTATGTCAGTCTGTTTGACCAAAACTTGCATGAAGTGCATTGCTAGTTCACGCGCTAGTTCAAGAAAAAAAGCTCGTTCATCCAAACTTGAAGTGGCAGTTCTGCTTCTGCTCCCTCGTCTCTTCATCTTCTCGCAGTGACAGTTCCGCGTCGTCTCCCTCATCTCCTCGAAGTGGCAGTTCCGCTTCATGTCCCTCGTCTTCTTCTCGTCGTAGTGGTAGTTATTATTTCTTCCTCGATCAAAACATTCCCGCACGTAAGCCATGGCCAGCAGCTGGATGAAGAGGAACTGGTCCGATCTCACAGCCGACCTGCTTCGCAAGATCACTAACTACTTGCTGGAGAAAGAGGAGTACGTCGACACCTATGTTGCTGGAGAAAGAGGAAGTCTACACCGATTGGTGCCGCACTTTGAAAGTGCCCGAATTCCATCTCAACAACTGGATCATGATAGATCACACACTTCCGGATGTCGGCGACTTCACCTTCCTCAACCTCGACACTGGTCGTTGCTTCAGGAAGAATCTAATCAACGTCCATCGCAGGTTCACATTCACATCCGATATATATAACATTCATTTATTTTTATTTTCCATTGTAAACATCTTAGTGCTAACTTATGTCCTCTTCTTCCAAAAGATTCTACATTGTTAGTGTTTCTCGTGTTATTATCGTTCTTGCTCAGAGGGTGGAGCCGTACAAGATTCGGCTTCTGAACCCAATCACTCATAAGTATAACATTGAGTTTCAAGCACAAATACCATCTAATCTTCTGAAATTTTTTGTCATGCCGAAGTCCCCGAAGATGGTGTTCTTTTGCCTAGATTATCCCTATATTATTGCATGGGCTGATGACAGCACCCCATCTGGGCAATTAAATGACTCATTTAGAGAAGGAATGTATTCGCCACCACCTGATATGTTTCTAGTATGCATGACAACATTCCGAGGGGAAGTATATGCATTACTTTAGAATGGAGACATCATGTCGACCAACATACAGTTAGTCTAGTGTGTGAGCACTATCACAATGGCCAAAATAATTTCAGCCCCAGTCTTTGAACAGGTACCCAGAAGCTACATATTTTACCTAGTGGAGTCAGATGGTGATCTGCTTCTTGTGTTGAACAGGGATTTTTCCAAAGGGCAACCGGTGTTGTACTGGTTGGACACGGAGAACCACTCTCTCGAGGCCGTCGGTGCCATTGGAAGTCATGCCCTCTTTGTTGAGTACCATCGGTCTATCTCCATTGACACCAGCTTTCACCCCACAGTCAAACCCGGTTGCATATACTATAGGAATTATATCAGACTATACGATCATGAGGTTCAATCTTGGGAAGAGGAACCAACAATCTTAATGTATGGCTTAAGTCTAGAACATACACCGAGGCCTCTGGACGAGATACTGGCAGCACATTGCTAGCTAATTTCACATATTAGGGAGTGCCTCTATGGCCAGCTTTAGAGAGATGCCTGAGGACTAGATTCTTAGGCATCTCCATGAAGTTTTCCGTAGTGTTGTCCCTGCTCTCGCACACCATCGTGTTTCACATATTAGGGAGTACATATATGGCCAGTTTGTTGGAGATGCCAGAGGACTGGGCTCCGCCAGCATCTCCCTCAAACTCGCTGTAGTGTGTTGTCCCCGCTCTTTCACACCAACTTGTTTGCAGTTGATGACTTCATAGGGATGCCTATTTATAGATTAAGAAGCACAATATAGTGTCGACACTCATGACATAATGTCGACACTCACCCCTGTCATAGTATCGACACTCACCCCTTAAGTCCCGGTTGGTTTCTTCAACTGGGACTAAACCTGCTCGAGCCAGCACTAGCCTGTCACAGCCCCTTAAGTCTCGGTTGGTTTCATCAATCGGGACTAAAGATGACAATGTCACAAGGTTGCCACCCATGTTTAGTCTCGGTTGGTGTCTCCAACCGGGACTAAAGATGAAACTTTAGTCCCGGTTGGAAACACCAACCGGGGCTAAACATATTTCCCGCCATGTTTTCCTGCCACGTTTTCCTGCCATGTTTTCCCGCCACATTTTCCCGCCATGTTTTCCCGCCATATGTTTTCCTGCCATGTTTTCCCGCCCTTTCCCTCTATATATAGGTCGGCGACCATCATGACCACCACACATCCACACATTCCCCACCACACATCCACACATTTCTCGCCGCCTACTTTAGGATGCCCCTTCGTGTTCATCCACGACTCGGCGGCAACGACGGCGGAGTACTAGGCTCCATCGGGCGTGTCCGAGACTTGGCTCCACCGGGCTGGCACTGGGAGGTGCTACCTTTTGAGACGCGTAGCTTGGTGAGGAATCTGAGTCTCGACGTCGACCTGGAGCTTCTTTGGTGGCGGTCGCATGGTCCAGGAGCGGTGCACAGGGAGTCGGCCCCTGAGGAGGTGATACGGAGGTGTGTCAGGGAGGAGGACGAGCATGTCCACAGCTATATGTATGTGTTGGAGGTCAGGTTTTCCAATACCTGGCAGCTTCTTCAGGGACCTCACCTGAGCTATGCTCCTGTGATGGTTCCTTCTCTTTGGGTGACCACCTCCCGCGGCTCAAAACCCGGTCGTCCATGTCTAGTTTGATTGAGAAAGATGTAATACATGAAAGGGGAGCCTTTATGTCTTAAATAAAAGGTTTAATACACTACACACATTTATCTCTCAAATAAAAGGTTTAATACATTATTACACATCACCAACATCAAGTGTTGTGGTTTTCTTCTGCACCGTAGCCATGGAGAATCTTCATCATTTAACAGGATGCTTGGGTCAGTTTTCACTTTGAATGGTGGAATTTCATGAAACTTATTGTAATCTTCTGACATGTCTGACTTGTCATCCACTCCCATGATGTTTGTTTTCCCTAAAAGAACTTTGTGGAGCTTTGGCTCATCATATTCTATATTCTTTTGCTTATCTTTCCTTTTTCTCGGTTTGGTAGACATGTCCTTCACATAGAAAACCTGAGCCACATTGTTGGCTAGGACGAATGATTCATCCATGTGCACAAGATTGTTGAGATCCACTTTTGTCATGCCGTACTTTTGGTCAACATGTACCCGGCCTCCTGTGAGCTTGACCCATTGATACGTTGCAAACGTATCCATAATTTTTGATGTTCCATACTTGGTTTTATCTACTTTCTTGTGTTTTGTCCACACTTTGGAGTACTTTTCATATGATTTCTTGGACTAATATTAACAAGAGCCATAGTGCCAGCTGCCTATTTTCTGCTATTTTTGGTTCCAGGAAAGTCAAAAAATGAATATTCTTGGAATTGGACGGGACAAAAGCCAAAGTCAGTTTTTCACCGAGGGTCACCTGGAGCCAGAATACGAGACAGAGAGGGATTGGGCCCCGACCACACCACCTGGCCGCGCGGCCAGGCCTGGCCCATGCCAGGGGGAGGTCTAGCTGCCCTAGGCACCCCCTCGGCCTCTCCTTCCGCCTATAAGTTGCCTCTAATACGGAAACCCTAAGTACCTGATCAAAATTCCACGAAAGATTCTATAGCCGCCGTCATCCCCATCCCTAGATCGGGAGGGATCTGAAGCTCTTTCCGGCACCCTGCCGGAGAGGGGAATTCACCCTGGAGGCCTTCTTCATCATCATGCAAGCCTCCAGTGTGATGCGTGAGTAGTTCATCTCTGGACTACGGGTCCATGTAGTAGCTAGATGGCTGGTTCTCCTCCTTTGTGCTATCATGTTTAGATCTTGTGATCTCCATTCAAGATCAATATCAACTATTTGTAATTCTGCATGTTGTGTTTGTGAGGATCCGATGGATATTGAGATGCTATTTCAGATTGATTATTGATTCTATCATGTCTTTGTTATTTGTGTTGCATGCTTTCCATTGTTAGTAGCTATCTTGGACAAGTAGATGCTAGCAACTCCAAGAGTTAGTATTTATGCTCGATAGTGGGTTCATGCCTCTAGTAATCTGGGGAAGTGACAGAAATCTCTAAGGTACTATATGTGATTTTGCTACTAGGGAGAAAACAACAATCCTTTGTTCGTAGAACAATCGTATTGTTTACTTTACACGCAATTCGTAATGGAATTATCCGTTGCTTGCAACTTAATACTGGAGGGGGTTCGGATGATAACCTGAAGGTGGATTATTAGTCATAGATGCAGCTGGATGGCGGTGTATGTATAATGTTGTAATTCCCAATCGAATCTCAAAGGAGTCAAGATGATTAGTATATGCTTGTATGCTTTCTCAATGTTTGTCAGTTGCCCCACTGTAATTTGTTCACCCAACATGTTATCTATGTTAAGGAGAGCCACCTCTAGTGAACTATGGACCCCGGTCTTTTCTATTACTATCAATCAACTATCAATTGTTTACTGCTTTGTGTTTACTTCCTGCAAACTATTACTTTCTTCCACTCGATACATTTAATCCTTTGTTTTCAGCAAAACTAATGAGATTGACAACCTCATCGCAAGTTGGGGACAGAGTTCTGTGGTTGTGTTGTGCAGGTCTCCACGTTGCTGCTAGCACCGGTAGTGCACCCTGCCAAAGTTCAGCTAGCAACACCTTTGGGGTGTTTCCTTGCTCCTACTGGTTTGATTAAACCTTGGTTTCATACTGATGGAAAACTTGGTGCTTTGGTCATCATACCTTCCTCTTGGGGTTCCCCGACGAGCTCGATATATTTTGGGCCATCACCCATTTGCACCGAAAGAAAGGGACCTTAAAAGTAGGTCCATAGTCAAGTTACCATATCTCCTCTATGTACCCATAATATGTGTCCTTCTGGCCGTTTTCATCTGCTACATCAAAGAGGACACCACTCTTTTGGTTGGTGCTGTTTTTATCTTGGAGAATCGTGTAAAATGTATTCCCATTTAACTCGTACCCTTGGAAAGTACATATAGTGGAAGATGGTAACCTGGCCAACGAGTACAACTGATCTCCAACAGTGGTGTTATTCATTAGATGTGTCTGCAACCAACTGCCAAAATTCTTCTCGTGTTCCCCTTTAATCAAGGAGCCAGACTTCCCCGGGTTTTCAGAGCGTAGAATATTCTTGTGTTTCTCGATATACGGAGCCACCACAGTGGAATTGTGTAGAAATGTGTAGTGTGCTTGAGTGAAAGAATGTCCGTCCCTACATACCATTGAGTTCTTTCCTAGTGTGCCTTTTCAAGTCAGCCTCCCCTGATATCGAGATTTGGGAACACCAATCGGCTTAAGGTTAGGAAGAAACTCAACACAAAACTCAATTACCTCCTGATGAGGGTTTACCTCATCAATGCCCATTGTTATGGACTTGCATTTTGGAGAAGGAGGAAGCGCTGGAAGCATCTATCAGCTAGCAAACAAGCACACAGGGGACTCGAAGATTTACCCAGGTCCCTACTCCTGCTTGTCTACTCGTGGAATTGTCAAAGGAATCGAGGATTACAATGGTGCACAGATGCAATCTGGCGAGGGTTGTGGAAACTAGGGTTGCATGTGTCCTCCTCGCTGCCCCCTCCTAACCTTTATATAGAAGGGCTAAGTCTCGGGTAGTAGGTCGAGTCGGTTACAGGTTAGGGTTTTTTCCTTTGAACTTTCTATCTTCACCTTCTTCTTGTTCTTCAAGCAATCGAGATTCCGTAGGCTACTCGAGTTCTCTCTTTGGGCCTTGGCGACACCGTGCGCTTCCGCTATATTCAGGCCATATATACCAAACTTGAGTACCTGTAGGGTATACCCATGTCAGTAGCCCCCGAGTGTCCAGTGGAGTCGCAGATTCGACTGGGGACTTTATGAAGCCTTTCGAGTGCATGAATGAGTATATTTTCGACTGCTTTGTTTATGTCATAGGGATTGTTGATGTGCGTGCCTGATTTAAGCGATGTGTCGGTATCAGTTAACTACCTCAGGGTAAAACATTGCAATCTACTCAAACTCGAGTCCTCGGACTCGAATCCAGAAAAGTGCTGGTGTAATTCGACTCAAGCCGCGGAGGTCTTACAGGAGTCGAATTCCAGTAAATGGGTGTGAGCACTCGACACGTCCGTCAAGGCATGTTGATCGTACCTGTAGGTACGGATACATTTCTGGTAGTGCGCATCGAATGCCTTGCGAGGCCTTATTCAGGTCTTATCTTCACACTACAAGCGCGGTATCCGAATTTATGTCATCGCGGAGATGATTCAGGTGACTCAGGAGACGCAGACTCTTTGTAGAGAAAAGATATGAGGCGATGTCGCCATAAACTTCGAGTGTTGGATGTTTATCAACACACATTACGATGTACAAATAATCATAGGGTGCGCGACCAGCCCTCCCTATGGGAGTAGCCCTTGAGTGCCTGGTTGAGTCGAAGACTCAGGCAGGGACTAAAGAACTTTTGCAACTGATGTCGTCTTTTGTTTACTTGTTCTAGTCGATATTATTTCCAGCGCTCCCTATGGGAGTAACCCATGTCCATAGTCGAATCGCGGATTCGAGTGATTGGGTATGTTTTGAATGGTTCATGTTCATGTAGAAAAGAAAAGGAAAAATGTTAGGGTGCGCGACCAGCGCTCCCTATGGGAGTAGCCCCCGAGTGCTTGGTGGAGTCGAAGACTCGAGCAAGGACTAAAGTAGTCGAAGTCTTATGTTGCTCAATTTTGGGTGACGTCAGTGCTGACGACGTGATGACCTCAGTTGCCCACGTGAGTGGGTTTGACGGGACGTGATGAGCGGTGGGTCTCATTTTCTAACTCTGACTTGATCGGGCGTGCGTAATCTTTGTTTTAACTGTGCCTCCTCGATTTCGGTGTGTAATGGGGGTAGTGGGGGACGGTTCACGCTTTGGGTCCTCCACGTGTCGATCATGATGAACGCCACACGTCTGATAGGGTTTTTCCTGGCCGTTGGATTGCATATTACAGGGGGTTAAGTAGCAGTGCTGCGACGATAATTTTCACATCTGCTTCTTTTCTACCTTTGCCTCCGTCACCATTGCTACTGCTCCTCTACTTCTTTGCATTCCTCTTTCTCGCGGCGCCGGACCAGCTCCGCGTATTTCCTAGTTACATTCCCTGGTCACACCGCCACCGTAGAATGGGGAAGAAGAAAGGAGGTGTCGCGGACGATTCCCCCGCCGCCACGGTTGCTGCAAAGAAGAAGGGCGGCTCCGCCGCTGTGTGCACCAGCACCGTCTCCGCCGCAAAGAAGAAGGGCATGGGCACTCGCGTCACCAATGGCGCGTGGCGCGCATCCGTGATCAAGTCTTCAGAGCTTCGTCTCCTACGCCAAGACGGAGTTTTGTCTTCCGCAGTCGCTGACTCGCGTGTCCCCGACAGCGAGGTAATCCCCTCTCCTCCTGCCGGTTTTCGGGTGATGTTCCTAGCGTTCATCATCAGCGGTCTCTCGTTGCCCCTATATCCTTTCTTCAGGGGCCTTCTCTGTTTTATTGGCCTCCAGCTGCATCAGTTGTCCCACAACTCCATCCTTCATGTAGCTTGCTGATGTGCTCGCCGTAGACGTGGGAGTCTCTTCTTCTTTTAATCTCCAGGTCATGGCGCCGGAAAATATCTTGACGCGCTCGACTTTCAACGTAGAGCTCGTTGGGAACCCCAAGAGGATGGTACGATGAGCACAGCAGTAAGTTTTCCCTCAATTATGAAACCATGGTTTAATCGAACCAGTAGGAGCAAGGAAACTCCCCAAAGGTGTTACTAGCTGAGCTTTGGCAGGGTGCACTACCGGTTCTAGTAGCAACGTGGAGACCTGCACAACACAACCACAGAACTCTGTTCCCAACTTGCGACGAGGTTGTCAATCTCACCGTGTTTTTCAGAAAACAAAGGATTAAACGTATCGAATGGAAAGAAGTAAAAGTTTGCAGAAAGTAAAGACAAAGCAGTAAACAGTTGTAGATTGTATGTAAAGTAAAAGGACCGGGATTCATAGTTCACTAGAGGTGTCTCTCCTTAAGATAAATAACATGCTGGGTGAACAAATTACAGCGGGGCAATTCACAAACACCGAGAAAGCAATACGTGCATATACTAATCATCTTGACTCCTTTGAGACTTGATTGGGCATTACAACATAATACATAGACCGCCATCCAACTGCATCTATGACTAATAATCCACCTTCAGGTTATCATCTGAGCCCCCTCCAGTATTAAGTGGCAAGCAACAGATTATTGCTTGACGAACTGCGTGTAAAGTAAACAATACAATTGTTCTATGAACAAAGGATCGTTGTTTTCTCCCTAGTAGCAAAAGCACATCTAGTACCTTAGATATTTCTGTCACTTCCTCAGATTACCAGAGGCATGAACCCACTATCGAGCATAAATACTAACTCTTGGAGTTGCTAGTGTACTTGGCCAAGATAGCTACTAACAACGGAAAGCATGCAAGATCTCAAATAACAAAGACATGATAGAATCAATAATGAATCTGAAATAAAATCTCAATATCCATCGGATCCCCGCAAACACAGCATGTATGGATCACAAATAGATGATCTTGATCATGAACGGAGCTCACAAGATCTAAACATGAAAGCACAAAGGAGAAGAAACCAGCCATCTAGCTACTACATGGATCTGTAGTCCAAGGATGAACTACTCACGCATCACACCGGAGGCTTGCATGGTGATGAAGAAGGCCTCTAGGGTGAATTCCCCTCTCTGGTAGGGTGCCAAGAAGAGCTTCAGATACCTCCCGATCTAGGGATAGAGACGACGATGGCTGCAGACTCTTTCATGGATTTTTGATCGGGTACTTAGGGTTTTCGTCCCGAGGGCAACTTATAGGCGGAAGGAGAGGCCGAGGGGGTGCTGGGGTCGGCCAGACCACCCCCTGGCGCGGGCCAGGCCTGGCCGCGCGGCCAGGTGGTGTGGCCGGCCCCCAGCCCTTCTCCGTCTCGTATTCTGGAAGTTGATCCCTTTCGGAAAAATAGGCACTTTGGCTTTTGTCCCGTCCAATTCCGAGAATATTCATTTTCTGACTTTTCTGGAACAAAAAACAGCAGAAAACAGGCAGCTGGCACTGTGGCTCTTGTTAATAGGTTAGTCCAAGAAATCATAATAAAAGTACTCCAAAGTTGGAACAAAACACAAGAAAGTGGAGAAAACAAAGCATGGAACATCAAAAATTATAGATACATTTGCAATGTATCAACATCCCCAAGCTTAACTCCTGCTCGTCCTGGAGTAGGTAAGTGATAAAAAAAAGAATTTTTGAGGTGACATGTAGCATCAAAGACTTGATCAAAATATTTGCAAAACACAAAGCTGGGATCATAGTACTTCAATCATAACATGAAAGACAAAGTTCTAGCAATAAGCAAATAAACTAAGATGCAACATGAAAAGGCACAAACAAAAGATTCATGAATAACATGCTTTGCAAGACGTTTGTTTGTTTCACATAAAGAAAACATAGCATACTAGTATTCAGCTTGTCCCTCAATAGAGTAGCAAATATAAATGCATAGGACCCCTTCAAAGTTCATAAGAGTGACTAGATACAATAGTTTCAAACAAGAAATAACAAGTTATGCATCAATCAACTAGTCTTGGGACAATGCACATAGAACTAAGAATGGCCACTATGCTCTCAAAGTAGGTGCATAAAGATAGAAGGTGGAAACTCAATATAATGGTGGAAGAAAGGACTTTGTAATAGGAAGTAGGGATTCAAGTCTCATAAAGAGCTTCCAAAAATTTTGGTACTTATAGCTTTTAGCTCTCATTGCCCCTATCATAAGCATCTTGAAGTGATTAAGGTTAAAGTGAATAAACTATGGTGTACATGCTTGACGAAGTATAAGTCAGAAATCTCATGTCCCTTGTATACGAAGGTCGCTCCTCATGCTACTCAAGTTTAGTCACCGGTAAGTTCTTGTCATCGTAAGTACATGTGTATAATTGAGAACTGCCAACGGGGTACCCCTTGCCCGATGATACAGAAGAATCCCCATATCAAAATGACAAGGCAAGCAGACAACGAGCATCTCAGCATTCTTCTTATTTACCACGGGAATATGGTGCTTTTTTCTCTCTTTCCACTTTTCATAGTATCTCTTTTTTTTCTTTTCTCTTTTTTTTCTCAATATAGGACTCTTTTTTTATAAGAAGAATGCTTCATAGACTGCTCATTATGGTTACGCTGCAGGTTTCCACCATGTCAGCATGGATTAGACCAGCGGCCCAGGCATTTCTCTAACACATATACATAACTCCATGGACATACAAGCTCCCCTTTCAGTTCACACCGACGACATCCATATACAACAGAGCATGATATCAACTAGGTACAAGTACCAAGTGCCATGTTGAAAGCGTTCCCCATGAAAGCATGGTTCTGCTAATTCCCAACAAATAAGTGCAAGCATATACAACATAGATGACACAATGGTTCAAGTTTATTAAGGGGGCAAGTAAAGTAAAGTGTGCCTCCAAGTTCGTGAGAGCTTTAATCACTAGTTTATTGATAACAAGTGGAAGGTAAACAAAAGCATGAATATACTTGGAATAGCATAAGCTAGTAGGTAGGTATGGTGGACTCTTTGGAAAAACTTGGTTTAGGGAGTTGGTTGCATGTGTAGAACTCATACTTGGTTGTGGAGGCTAGCAAAAGACTGGGAGCGACAAACTAAGAGAGCAATAATGGCCATAATCATGGAGAGCGACAAAACATCATTGATCAAAGAATAAAGTGATACTACAAGTTGAAAACTAAAGGATCATAAAGGCTATGGTGACTTAAGATAGTCATAACATGGTGTGAGCATGTACAAAGTCAACCCAAATAAAGCATCAAAGGAGAATACCACTATACTATGCTTTAATATGCTAAAACAACGCATGATTCATCCAAGGCACATTAAGCAATCTCAATTGTTTATAACAAGCCATGATACAGCAAAGAATACTAAACATAAAGCCAAAACAATATCAATCATGGCATGACAAAGCATAGGCCACAGTCAAGAACAAGCTCTTTTTACCACATAAGCATGAACTTTCCTACTCTTTTCCAAACCAAACCAAACTATAAGCAAACCAATGTATGGAAGAGGGGGTCCAACCAATTTATTCAGAAAACTAAGCAAACCAAGCAAACGAAAACAAAAACAAAAATGAAAAAGAAGACGCTCCAAGAAAAACACAACTGTGCATGAAACAATAAAAATGAAGCGTTTGGAAGAAACCTAGAATTTTTATTGATGAATGCCTTGGGCATCCCCAAGCTTTGACGCTTGTACTTCTTGGATATTTCTTGGGATGACACGCGTGGAATCCCCAAGCTTGAGCTTTAGTCCATCCTTCATCTCTTTACTCATTCCTTCCATACACCTGAAATTTTTCCTTCATACAAAACTTCACACAATCTCATTAGGAACATTAGTGCACTTAAGATAAATAAGTCTCAAGATTCAGTTCTAACACCAAATAAACTTCCATTGGAACACTAGCTACTGTAGCACTTCCCTCAAAAAGCTCAATTTCCCAAAGGAACTTAAGAAGGAACTAAAAAGAAGCAAATGCAGAAAATGGCAGAAATCTGCCAAAACAGACCAGCAGGTAAAGACGAATTTTTTAGAAGATCTTCTATTGCTCAAATCGAAAAGTGTTGATCTAACGAAAGTTATATCACAATCTGGGGCAGAAGGACAAAAAATTACAGATCATTCCGACGTACAGAGCTCTCTCAGGAATGTTTACGGTGAAGCAAAGATATCTGTTTCGGGACAGCAACTTTTCCAATCATTACTTCAATCTCATTAGAGGTTACTCTTGGCACAAAAAGCAAATAAAAAGGATAAGTAGAGGTTATTACAGAGGTAATAATTTCCAAGACTCAACTAAAACTCTTAGGTTATCTCCCAACAAGTACTTTTCTTTAACGCCTTTAACTTAGGCATAAGAACCAAAGAAAGAATCAAGTGTTCTCAAATGAAGAAGCATTAAAACCAACTTTCTTGCCCTTACCTCTCTTGTTTTTATTCTTAACCTTGGGGAAAATATAATTATTTGGTAGAGAAGAAAGTTGCATGGTCCCCTTTCCCACATCTATTATTGCTCCAAGGAGTTCTAATAGGGACCTTCCAAGTGTAATTTGTCATATTCCTGCACATTCAATAACAAGATAATCAATAGAAATCATTTTCCCAAGGATCTTTCTAAACACTCCTTCAGCTATTCCAAGAGGTAAAATGGTAGTATTATTAGTAAGAGATATTTCTTTTCCTCCCTCAATGAGCCCCCAAAGATTCAGAGATTCATAAATAGCTTTGGGCATAAGACAAAATTCAGACATGATATCGGAGCGGGCTTGAAAAGTTTCAGTGTTTATCTCAATCTTTACTGTAGGGAACCACTTTGATGGTTCAGAGTTTAATGGAACATAATCATGCTGCTCCGTAAGCGTATTATAGCACCCTTCTAATCTAGTAGTGCTAGCCTCAAGAGCATCCAACCTAGCAAATATTTTCGCGAAAGAAGTATCAGTTTGGCTAGGCATGTTGCAAGTAAGGATCAATTTCTTTATAGCGTTAATAGCATCATCCTCATTACATTGGAGGAAATCTCCTCCCACAATAGCATCTAAAGCATATCTATAGCAAATAGCAATCCCAAGGTAAAAACTACTAAGGAACAAGCCTTGAGTCATTTTAGGCTCAGTCTTTTCATGTAGATCAGAGATTCTAGACCAAGCTTCCTTAAAACTTTCCTCAATTCCTTGTTTGAAAGTGAAAATCATTTCCTCGGGTGACATAGTGATTGGAGCAAGGCTAGACATAAAGAGATGGGGAATAATTTTTTTTGTGTTTTTGAGATAAGAAACAAACAAGTAAAACTAATTTTTTTGTGTTTTAGAAGAACCAAACAAGCAAACAAAGCAGAAAGAAAACTAAGCAAAACAAAAAAAACAAAGCAAAGAGATTGGTTATGAGAGACTCCCCTTGTGAAGATGTCCTTGACTCCCCGGCAACGTTGCCAGAAAATCTTGATGTGCTCATCGTAGACGTGGGAGTCTCTTCTTCTTTTGATCTCCGGGTCATGGCGCCAGAAAATATCTTGACGCGCTCGACTTTCGACGTAGAGCTCGTTGGGAACCCCAAGAGGAAGGTACGATGAGCACAGCAGTAAGTTTTCCCTCAATTATGAAACCAAGGTTTAATCGAACCAGTAGGAGCAAGGAAACACCCCAAAGGAGTTACTAGCTAAGCTTTGGCAGGGCGCACTACCGGTGCTACTAGCAACGTGGAGACCTGCACAACACAACCACAGAACTTTGTCCCCAACTTGCGATGACGTTGTCAATCTCACCGTGTTTTATGGAAAACAAAGGATTAAACGTATCGAATGGAAAGAAGTAAAAGTTTGCAGAAAGTAAACACAAAGCAGTAAACAGTTGTAGATTGTATGTAAAGTAAAAGGACCGGGATCCATAGTTCACTAGAGCTGGCTCTCCTTAAGATAGATAACATGCTGGGTGAACAAATTACAGCGGGGCAATTGACAAACACAAAGAACGCAATACATGCATATACTAATCATATTGACTCATTTGAGACTTGATTGGGCATTACAACATAATACATAGACTGCCATCCAACTGCATCTATGACTAATAATCCACCTTCAGGTTATCATCCGAACCCCCTCCAGTATTAAGTTGCAAGCGACAGATTATTGCTTTACGAACTGCGTGTAAAGTAAACAATACAATTTTCTCCCTAGTAGCAATAACACATCTAGTACCTTAGAGATTTCTGTCACTTCCCCAGATTACCAGAGGCATGAACCCACTATCGAGCATAAATACTAACTCTTGGAGTTGCTAGCATCTACTTGGCCAAGATAGCTACTAACAACGGAAAGCATGCAAGATCTCAAATAAGAAAGACATAATAGAATCAATAATCAATCTGAAATAGCATCTCAATATCCATCGGATCCCCACAAACACAACATGTATGGATTACAAATAGATGATCTTGATCATGAACGCAGCTCACAAGATCTAAACATGAAAGCACAAAGGAGGCGAAACCAGCCATCTAGCTACTACATGGATCCGTAGTCCAAGGATGAACTACTCACGCATCACACCAGAGGCTTGCATGGTGATGAACAAGGCCTCCAGGGTGAATTCCCCTCTCCCGCAGGGTGCCGAGAAGAGCTTCAGATCCCCTTGATCTAGGGACAGAGACGACGGCGGCTGCAGACTCTTTCGTGGATGTTTTATCGGGTACTTAGGGTTTTCGTCCCGAGGGCAACTTATAGGCGGAAGGAGAGGTCGAGGGGGTGCTGGGGTCGGCCAGACCACCCCCTGGCGCGGGCCAGGCCTGGTCGCGCGGCCAGGTGGTGTGGTTGGCCCCCAGCCCTTCTTCGTCTCGTATTCTGGCATTTGATCCCGTCCAATTCTGAGAATATTCATTTTCTAACTTTCCTGGAACCAAAAACAGCAGAAAACAGGCAGCTGGCACCGTGGCTCTTGTTAATAGGTTAGTCCAAGAAATCATAATAAAAGTACTCCAAACCTGGAACAAAACACAAGAAAGTGGATAAAACCAAGCATGGAACATCAAAAATTATAGATACATTTGCAATGTCTCACTTGCTACATTACTCTTTCCGAGTGCTCGCTTGGAACCGAGCCGCACTTCGGTCTCTTCAAGCGTCTCTTCAAGCTGAAGAGCCAATCAGCGTCTGGCTCGATAGTCTATGATGTAGGCGGATGCAGTATCCACGTCGACTCCTCTGCCACATACTTCGACATCAAACTCACGACATCCATCCAAGTGTGGGGGACAAGTGATTCTACATCCGCGACCTGAAGGCCGACGGAGACCACTTCGTACTCACGCCCTTCGATCCCGCGACACCGTGCGATCCTGGAAGAACGTAGTGATGCCCGGCGAATCCGCGGAGACAGATGTGTTGTACGAGCGCGTCTGCAACCTCGAGAGTCGCATGGGTAAAGAGGAGGGAGGCTGCGCCCTCATTCGCGCGTGGTTGTGCCGTCGCGTCCAGCCCCTGCAGGCCAGAGTCCACCCTATGTTCTAGTGGGCTGGCGCGGACGATGTCACTCGCGTATCTACCGATGGCATTTCCGCGAGTGAGGTAGATGAAAGGGTGCGACTGGTCACCAAGTACACCGCCAAGGTTGTTCTCCCCAATGATCTAGTCGTACCTCCATTTGATGCTGCTAATCCTCCACATGAGGTATGGTTGTGCTATGTAGTAGGTTTGTTTGTCGACTGCTTCTTTCCTGTTTTTCTTGACTTGTGCTGAATTGTTTTCCGTATGCAGGATTTGGGGGTGTTGCCCTGTTTGCCCCCTCTTCCTGAGGGGGTTATCCCTCATGAAGCCCTGGACGTGGACGAGTCGGAGTCGACCGTCCCATTGGATGTGGAGGAGTAAGCCCCCGAGTCGAGTTGTCCGGATACTCGCAAGCGTTCACGCAGCGAGGATTCGGATGCATCGTCTCCTTCGATCCCCGGAAGTTGCAGCTGTTGGTGCAGAGTCGCCGATACCTATCGTTCCTGTAAGTGCCGTGGCGCCATCTTCTCGCAAGAAGATGCGACTGCCGAAGGAGTCATCGTCAGAGTCGGGGGATCAAACCTTCGATTTTGACAAGTTTGATTGGTAAGTGTGCGAGTCTTCCGTCTGGTTTTCCGTGGAAGTTGCTTTTTCTTGATGTTGATTTTGTGCTGCAGTCAGCCAGCGTCGTCCTCTTCTGGCGACGTACAATTTTTGAAAGAATCTGGAGTCGCGACCTCCAAAGTCAAGAAAATGGCTGAGCGCGCCCCTTCTCCTCCATTGGCGGCCCACTCTGAGCATAATTCGTCAAGTTCTCCACATAATGTGGAGCACTAGATGGTTATCCGGATGTTTGCGCATCCATTGACTTCAGAGTCATTGGAGGATCATGTAAGTGTAAATATCTCTTTTGCTGATTTTGCAGTCGAACTTTCATCTATGCCATCTGTTTACCCTTTACTATGCCTTTGTCGCAGCTCATTGTGAAGGAAACAGCTCGCCTGGCGGAGCAGGTGCTTGCGATGGGTCGGCGGCATCCAATGCTAGACACTCGCCATCACGTGGTTGAAAGTGAGTGTTCTTTACCTTTCTTCTGCATCCTTGTGATATCTTCGACTGACGGTTTATCTTTGTTTGTGTCACAACTAAGCATAATGCACTCCTCCGTAGCACTGCTTCCCTTGAGAAAACACTCGCCACGGCGGTGAAGAGCCGTGATGAGACAATCGCGGCGCCGGACGAATCGCGAAAACGCGAAGAGGATTTGTGCTCCTCCATCATAGCTAGGGAGAAGTTGTTCGAAGAACAACTTTTCTCGATTGCCAGGGCTCTCTCAAGTATGCCCTTGTCTAGATTTTCGCCATGTCCCTTCTTTCGAATTTGCTGCTGTGCTGACTTTTGCGTCGATGCTTGGTTCGTGTGTAGATGCCAGTGGTCTGAGCTTCGACCCCTAGGCGCTCCGTCGTGATGTTGCCCTGGCGGGTGCCATTTCGACAGTCGAAGATCGCAGCGCTACCGTTCAGGGGACGCTCACCAAGGCCAAGGGCGTGCTCAGTTGCCTCCAAGAGGAGCTGGCGCCCAAGGCCGAGTTGATCGAGAATATGGATGAGCTGGTGGAGTCCTTTGCCAGGGGCATTCCTGCGAGCTTCAAGAACTCGCTCCGTGCGGCTGGCGCTTCAATGTCACTTGCAAGGTTCAAGCCCATGGAGTCGAAGTTGATCCTACAACGGTCTCCAAGGTGATGCCTGTTGGCGCGGATGGCCAGCAGGTAGCCTTTGCTCCTTTCGCAACTGCTTGTGGCAAGTATGGGCCACAGCTGATTAATACAGTCGCGAAGTACTCTGAGGAGCTTCAGCGAGCCAAGAGGGCGGCGAAGGCTGCGACGTCAGGGGTCGGCGGGAAGTCTGTGGCGTCTATTACTGTCACAGACTCGATGAGGCCCCCAAAACCAAAGTCAAAGTCGAAGAAGCCATTTGCTCCTCAATAGTCGCACCTTGTAATAGTTAAATAGCTTATTTCTTTTGTCAAAAACATGCCTTTTGGCGAGTGTATCTGCTGATACTTTGTTAATCTTGAATGCACTCGAGTCTTTTGTCTATGCCTCACCTTAGTCTTCTTATTGTCTCTTGCTTGACTTCTAATAGGGCACATCGAGTGATCCTTTGAGGGAACCTCGGGATTTGCCACCCCCTGATGACACCTTGGCGCCACCGCGCTCAATGGTGGATGAGTTGTATCTGCTCTCGTGACTCCATGACCACGTGAAGCAGTTGGAGCGTGAATTGCCCGTACTCCACGGATGTATGGAAATCGAGGGCGGAGAAGGCTGTCGCCCGAGAACAATATCTGCTAGGGGAGGTTACGCAGCTGGGCGACCAATTCAAATGTTAGTTTTCTTCGTCCTTATCTTTTCCTTGTAGTCACTCGCGGTAGTTCATTGTCGTCATACTTCTGCCTTTGCTTGGTGTAGTTGTCAGCGCGAGCCATCCGCTGGATGAGAAGGATTGGATTACCGTTCGCCTGAATGATCTAACCCAAGAGCAGCTTCAGGCGAGCAGATAATTCTGGGTGGATCATGATCGCGCTGGCGACCCTGCAGGATCGTGCGTCACGAGTGCTTCACTTCTTGAAGAAGTAGCAATCGTGCTTGAAGAATATTTACCAGACGATGTTCCCACTGGACATCATTCCATTGCGCCTACTGGCCCTTCTTGCCAAATTCCAAGACTTGAATGCAGTCCGTGAATGTGTACGGCAACAGTTAGTGGCTAGTGCCAAGGCTGCTTTGTCGCTGGTGCGACTGCGCAGGCCCGATGTGGACGTTGCAGCAATTGCGGCTGGACCGCTAGCGCCACCAGCAGGTTCGACTTGGAACATTGTTCCTCACTACCAGGCGGTGGATCGTCCAGCGGAGGAGATCGTCGACTTCTTCAAGGAGCAGACCAACGTTCCCTTGTTGCAAAAGTAGTTTAGATTGTATCCTGCACATAGTTGTATTAGTGTTGTAAAGTTCATATATATGTTGTGTATAATTAATTAACATTGATTTATATAAAGAGCTTGTTAGCATGTATGTTTTGCGAGTGCGTTGCACTATGCGATTCCTTTTCGTTAGCCTGACTTCTGCTTATTTCAGCACCTTGCCAACCTGTCAGGTGCGTTGCAGCTGGGTTGGTGTTTGTCAAAGGTTTCGATTGGCATGTCAACTACTCAGGGTATCGTGCTAGTTCGTAGAACAGATGTATAGGGTGGCGCAGGCCCTGAGTGAATAATTTTCAGGAAATTAAAAGACCGTAGAGTTTTGGGGCACTTAGCTTTATTCATTCGCAGGATAGTATAGGGTACAAATGTGTGGCTAAGTAGCTTTGGCTGAGTAGCCTTATTTTTAAAAATAAAATATGACTAGGGGTAGAAGCGCCGTAGCTGCGCGATGTTCTAGGGATTGGAGTATGCGACTCCTGTCTTGAAATCTTTAAGGCGATAGGCACCACCTGGGATTACTTATGTAATCACGTATGGCCCTGATGTCTACGCACTTCTATTCTTGTAGACAGTTGTTGGGCCTCCAAGTGCAGAGGTTTGTAGAATAGCAGCAAGTTTTCCCTTAAGTGGATCACCCAAGGTTTATTGAACTCAGGGAGGAAGTGGTCAAAGGTATCCCCTCTCAAGCAACCCTGCAATCAAGATACAAGAAGTCTCTTGTGTCCCCAACACACCCAATACACTTGTTAGGTGTATAGGTGCACTACTTCGGCGAAGAGATAGTGAAATACGAGTGGTATGGATATAAAATAATGGTGCTATAAAATAGCTTGATGGCGTGGAAGAGACTAAAGGCAAACTAAAATAAAGATGGCAAAAAGCAAACATGTAACAGATCTAATTGCAAATGGTGTACCAATGCTTTAGAAACAAGTCCTAGGGATCATACTTTCACTAGTGAACACTCTCATATAAACATATTCTCTTTATGATACTACTCTTAACTACTCTCCGGTCGGACACTCTAATCGATGGTAGGGCTATAACAACACTCCTCAAAGTAAGCCTTTCCCATCTAGAAAACCCCACACTGTCACCTTGAGTACTAGATGAGTCCAACGAACACCACAATTTCATAAAGACATCCAACACCAAATATAACTCATAACAAGTATTTGTAATCTCTAGCCTAATGCCACCATGGTAAGCACGCTGTCACTTTCACACACATGGGGAGAGCAGAGATTCATTAAAGCACTTGAGTACCAGAATAGATTTATGGATTACAAGCTCATGATCTCAATAAGATCATGCATAGAGAGAGAGAGATGAACACATAGCTACCGGTAGAACCCTTAGCCCCAAGAGAGAACTACTCCCTCCTCATCATGGGAATCAGCAATGGTGATGGAGATGGTGATAGAGATCGATGGAGATGGCTTCGGCGGCACTTCCCCGTCCCGGCAGGGTGCCGGAACAGAGACTTTCTGTCCCCCGAATCTCCCCTTCAGTGGCGGCGGCACAGCGGAACTTTTCGTGGCTGGAGGCTTGATTCTCTAGGGTTTATGCCTCAGGAGGCTTCTTATAGGCCAGAGGGCAAAGTCAGTGGGCGGCCAGGGCTAGCCTGCGCCACCATATGGTGTGGCCAGGCGCTGGCCCTCCTCCCTCTCTGCTTCGGGCTCCGTGAGTCTTCCGGTAAAATAGGAACTTTCACTTTTGTCCCGTCCAATTCCGAGAATATTGATTTTCTGACTTTCCTGGAACCAAAAACAGCAGAAAATAGGCAACTGACACTGTGGCTCTTGTTAATAGGTTAGTCCAAGAAATCATATGAAAAGTACTCCAAAGTGTGGACAAAACACAAGAAAGTAGATAAAACCAAGCATGGAATATCAAAAATTATAGATACATTTGCAATGTATCAGGCCCCTCCCAGGGGGACTCGAGTTTGACATGCCCTTGCTGCTTCAGTCGCAGGACCAGGTCCCCTTCGATGAAGGTTCTGCTGGTAGATCGTTGATCTTTCCGCGGCGATGTCCCGTGCCTCGTCAAGGAGGCCGAGGGAGTCTTCGAGTGCAATTGTTGATTCTTGCTCGCTGTAAGAGACCACTCACTGTACTTTGTACCGTACTTCTGCGGGTAGCACCGCTTCAGCGCCATGCACCATGAAGAACGGGGTATATCCTGTTGCACTATTTGGGGTTGTGCGTAGGCTCCATAGTACGGATTGCAGCTCGTCTGGCCAGCATCCTGTGGCTTGTTCGAGTGGCCTGAGGAGGCGCTTCTTGATTCCGCCACAGACGAGTCTGTTGGCCTTTTTGACCTGGCCGTTGGTCTGCGGATGAGCTATAGAGGCATAGCTTATATTGATCCCTAGGTCCTCGCAGAAGGCCTGGAACTCCTTAGAGGTGAAGTTTGTTCCATTGTCCGTGATGATGCTGTGTGGCACTCCGAAGCGATAGACGATGGACTCGAAGAATTTTACTGGACTGTACACCGACTGGTTAGTCACTGGCATGGCCTCTATCCACTTGGTGAGTTTGTCGACTTCGACCAGGAGGTAGACGTAGCCTCCTCGTGAGGACTTTGGGAGCTTGCCGACCATGTCGAATCAACATTATGCGAAGGGCCAGGCCAATGGAATTGGCCGGAGTTCTACGCCAGGTGCGTGTGGCTTGTTCGCGAATCGCTGGCAAGCGTTGCATTTCTGGATGATGTCCTTGGCGTCACGCATGGCCGTAGGCCAGTAGAATCATGCTCGTAGAGCTTTGGCGACGAGGGCGCGACTGCCGGCGTGGCGTTCGCAAGTCCCCTCATGGATGTCGAGGAGAACAACTCTTCCATCAGCTGTGGAGATGCATCATTGGAGTATTCCCATGATGTTGTGCTTGTATAGTTTGCCATTGATAATAGGGAATGTCTTGGATCGCCGCGCAATGTGCCATGCGTCAGTCGGGTCATCCGGTAGCCTTTTGCTGATGAGGTACGTGATGTATGGTTGAGTCCAAGATGGCTCGATCATCATGATGCTCATCGGTCCTTCGAGTCCTGTGTCCAGCTCCAAGTCGTCGAGTGCCATTGTCTCATTCGGTGGCGCAGCCCCCGGGTCTGTTGTTGTGCTTGTTTTCTTCTTTGTGGCTTTTGGCTTGATGGAGCATTAGCAGATGCGCTCGAGAAATACCCCAGCTGGTATGGGGACGTAGGTGGAGCCAATGTTGGCGAGTATGTTTGCCTCTTCATTGCTTTCGCGGCCTATGTGCCTTAGCTCGCAACCGTCGAAGTTCCCTTCGAGTGTGTCATACAGGTCGCGGTAGGCGATCATGTTGTCGTTCAGTGCGTCGCACTCGTGGATTGTCTGGTTGACGACCAGCTTGGAGTCGCCATATATTATGAGCCTCTTGGCGCCACGGGCTTTTGCCATCCTCATCCATGCAGTAGGGCCTCATATTCAGCTTCATTGTTGGAGGCGATGAACTGCATTCGCAAGATATATTTCAGCTTGTCTCCCTAGGGTGATGTCAGTACGACACATGCGCCAGCTCCGTCCTTTCGCTTGGATCCGTCAAATTGCATTGTCCAGAGGTAGGACATATATGTTTTTTCAGGGAGCTGGTTTTCCATCTAGTGCACAAGGAAGTCAGGGAGAACTTGCGACTTTATTGCATCGCGTTTTTAATATGTAATGTCTCGTGGAGACAGTTCGACTCCCCAGAGCGTGACTCGTCCGGTGGCGTCGGGGTTGTTCAGGATATGCCCTAGCGGGGCATTGTTGACTACCACGATTGGGTGCTCCTGGAAATAGTGGCGTAGTCGCCGGGCTATCAGGCAGACGCCGTACGCCAGTTTCTTGTAGTGCGGGTACTGCTGTTTTGTTGGCGTAAGTACCTCGCTGAGGTAGTAGACTGGGTGATGTACCCCGTGAACCTTGTTTTCTTCGGCTCATGCCACCACGAGCACCGTGCTGACCACCTGGCTGGTGGCGGAGATGTATAGCAATAGTGGTTCCCTTTCGCGTGGGCTCACCAGTACTGGTGAGGTGGACAATAGGAGTTTAAGGTCTTCGAATGCTTCATGTGCCTCGCTGGTCCACTCGAATTTGTCAGCCTTTAGAAGGAGTTGGTAGAAGGGCAGCGCCTTTTCGCCCATTCGACTGATGAATCGACTGAGCACCGATTCGCCCAGCCAGCTGCTAGACACCTCTTATGTTCTTTGGTTTCTCCATGGCCAGTATGGATTTTATTTTCTTTGAGTTCGCCTCGATCCCTCTCACGGAGATAAGATACCTGAGTAGTGGCCCAGATGGTACGCTGAAGGTGCATTTGTCCGGATTGAGCTTGATTCGGTAGCGGTCAAGGTTGGCGAAGGTTTCTTGCAAATCGTCGATTAGTGAGGCTTCCTCTTTGGTCTTGATTACGATGTCATCAACATATACTTGAATATTGCGACCAAGTTGGTTTTTGAGGCAAGCCTGCATGCACCGTTGGTAGGTGGCTCCTGCGTTCTTTAGCCCGAAGGGCATTGTGTTGTAGAAGAACACACCAAAAGGCGTTGTAAACACCGTTTTTTCTTGATCTTCCTCCTTCATTCGAATCTGGTTGTAGCCTGAGTAGGCGTCGAGGAAGTAGAAGCGCTGACATCCCGCAGTGCAGTCGATGATTTGGTCGATTCGCGGTAGCGGAAAGTGGTCTTTCAGGCGGTGCTTATTCAGAGAGGTGAAGTCCACGCACATCCGCAGGATATCCGTGTCATTTTTTGGTACTAGCACCGTGTTGGCGAGCCAAGTGCTTTCCTTGATCTCGCGTATGAATTTGGCATCGAGGAGTCTATTGATCTCCATGCCTACTGCCTTTGCTCTTGGTTCAGACAGTCGCCGAATTGTTTGTGTGACTGGCCTTGCGTCTGGGTTGACATTGAGTGCGTGCTCGCTGAATTCCCTGGGAACTCTTGGCATGTTCGCTGGACACCAGGCGAAGATTTCCCAGTGCTCACGGAGGAATTTGATGAGCGCGAGTTCCTATGCGGGACTCAGGTTGTTGGTGATGAGGGCCGTCTTGGCGGGATCCGATGGGTGGACCTGAACTTTCTTCTTGTGCACCGATGAGTCAAAGGACAGGTCAGGTGAACTTGACCAGTTCAGGGGAGGCAGACTTTTGTCTGTCGACTCCTTCAATATTACGAGTTCCTCCTGCATGCCAAAGGACTGGGAGATTCTGCTGAATTCCCTATCGCAACTATTGGATCTCTCGAAGCTCCCGTTGATTGTGATGATGCCGTTAGGGCCTGGCATTTTCATCTCCAAGTAGGCGTAATGGGGCATTGCCATGAACCTGGTGAACGCGACGCGTCCGAGGATGTACTGGTACTATGAGGGCCAGTCGACGACTTTGAAGTCGATGGATTCACGTCAAAGTTTTTTGGTGTGCCAAAGATGACGTCGAGGTTGATTTTACCAAGAGGATACAAGCCTTTGCCAAAGATGACGTGGAATGTTGTGTCAGGTCAGACGGATCCTCATTGCTCGCAAGGTACTCGCGAACATAAGGTTGATGCCGCTTCCGCCATCCATGAAGACGCGGCTCATGTCGAAACCTCCAATTTGTGCCTCGAGGACGAGGGGACAATGGCCTGGACAAGGTACCTGGCTCGGGTGGTCGCGCTTGTCGAAGGTAATGTAGGAGTCGCTTCCACTGAGGTACTCAGTGGTGGATGGTGGTGAGTTTGTCGCCAAGTTGACTTGGCGAGTGATGGCCTTCTGCACCTGATTTGAGGGTCGGCCCTTTTGGATCATCATGGTACCCATGGCCCATGGGTATGGCTCGCCTCCGTGGTGCTGGTCCGGCGCAGCTGCGCTTGGGGTGGCCCAGGTGGTGGTGGCGGAGCTCCATGTGCCACAGCACCTTGGGCGGCTCCGTAGCCCCTGTTGACAGCGTCACGATTCATCCGGGCTAAACCCTCATGAAGCTTGAGGAACTCGCGGTAGTCCTTGAGGAGGTGGCTGGACTTCTTTTTGCCGTCCTGCTTGTCGATGTAGAAGTGCACGGTGCATGGCCTGGATAACTTGTCTTCGATGGATATTGCGGGTGCCTCGTCGCGAGTGCGGCGCTGCCATACTTGCGTGGTTTTCCCAGAGTCGCGGTATTCATTGCTGCGGTAGCCCCTATTGTGGTTGTCGTCACGTCTGTCAGCGTAGGCGGCTGCGATCATGTTGACGGCGTCGCGGTCATCGTAGATGCGCATGCGGCGTTTGCTTCGACGGTCGCATCTGCTTTAGAGTTCTGGTTCATCGTCGGAGTGAACGCGATTTTTCACCGAATTTTCTCCATCTGCTCATCGGTTCGCGATTTCCCGCAGGTGGTTGATGGTTTTGGGCTTCGAGCGGCCCAGCTCCTCCCTGAGCTCTATGCGGCGTACGCCGCCGTTGAATCCGTCAATCGCGCGATCCTCCGTGATATTTTCTGCGAAGTTTTTGATGATGGACCACCCCTGGATGTATGAGCGTAGCGACTCACCCGACCTTTGCTGGCAGCATCTCAGCTCTTCAATTGATGTGGGCCTTTTGTAGGTGCCCTTGAAGTTGCGCACAAAGCTGTAGACCAGCTCTTCCCAACTGCGAGTGGATCCGCGTGGGAGGTTGTTGAGCCATGCTCGGTCGGCGCCCTGCAGCTGTAGCTACAGGCATTGCATAGCCTTGCTTCGACTCCCACCGTGGAGCCTGACGGAGGAGATATGGTCTTCCAGCTAGATTTTCGGGTCCTGCAGACCGTCGAACTTCGGGTTTTCTGATGGCAGCTTGAACCCCTTGGGCATTTTCTTTTGCGTGATGGCCCTGCTGAAGCATCTGGCGCCACATAGCTCCACGTCCTCGTCTTCTGAGTCAGTCGAACGGGCACGTTTTGCTAGGGCCTTGCTTTTCTTCGGCTCTGGTGCTGGCTCTTTGTTGAGAGCGGCCTCGATTAACCCCAAGCCTGCGATCATGGATCGATGCATGGCAGCTCGAGGATCTCCAGCTGGCGGCTGATTATTGAGGACGTACATGGTGGCCGCCGTTACCGCTGCCTGTGGCGTCTTTGGGACCATGTTGCCTCGGGTATCGACTGTCATAGATCTGAAGTCGGGAACTTTTGTGGCTTCTATGCGCTCTTGCTCGGTGAGATGCGCCATTCGAGATCGTCTCTTGTTGGCCACGTACTTGTTTCCCTTGGAGGAGGATCCTCCGTGGGAGGAGAGTCCGGCCCGTCGAAGGCTTGACTCATCTGCCGCATTTTTACGCGCTTCGAGTTGCGCGATTGTTTGCAGCTGGCGTCTGTATTCCTCCTTAAGTAGCGAATGGTAGCCCATTAGCATTTCTTGCGACGTGCCTAGAGGGAGGGGATTTCCTCGCAGAGCTTGTCGCCAACGGGCCCACTCGAGATCGTTGAGCCTAATCACGACGCGCTCACCGGTGTGCTCGTTCACCATGGTAGGAGGTTCAGGTGCCCCTCTGTTGTTGATGCAGGCGCCGTTGGTAGGGTCGCTGTTGGGTGGTCCGCCATTGTGTATGCCGATGTTTGCCAGGTCAGTTTCATGGCCACCATTGCCTGTGTTGTCGCGATTGGCGGAGGAGTCGCCCGCGTTGATGATGGCGCACATGAAGTGGTTGGGGAAGCTGCTGCTCCCGCAACTTTCAAATCCGGAGTCGTAGGCTCCATCTTCGGTCGCCAGATCGCCCAGATCGGATTCACGATTGTTGTTGCTGACCGTATTCTCAACAGTTGTCGAGGCATTGAGCTCACTGAGGGTGCCGATCGGCGAAGGGAACCACGATGCTGGAGCAATCGTGGTGTCGTCGGCTGGTCAAGCATGCGAAGCGTGACCATCTGACCAACTTGGAAGCGGAAGCTCCCGATCACTAGGCTGATTCCGTCGCCCACAGACTCGAAAGCCAGGCGAGTGGTTGGCATGTGGATGGTGAAGTCGAACGTGCCGAAGAGCTGGCGAATCTCTGCTATTGCGGAGTTGTAGATCGCAGTTGTATGGGGCCGAAGAAGCCGCAACATTAGCACTCCTAGTTCCCACAGATGGCGCCAATTGACGAGGGTTTAACTCATCAATGCCCATTGTTATGGACTTGGGTTTTGGAGAAGGAGGGAGCGCTGGAAGCATCTATCGGCTAGCAAACAAGCACACAGGGGACTCGAAGATATACCTAGGTTCAGGCCTCGTAGAGGTCCCTACTCCTGCTTGTTTGCTCGTGGAATTATCAAAGGAACCGAGGATTACAATGGTGCGCAGATGCAATAAGGCGAGGGTTGTGGAAACTAGGGTTGCGTGTGTCCTCCTTGCCGCCCCTCCTAACCATTATATAGAAGGGCTAGGTCTCGGGTAGCAGGTCGAGTCGGTTACAGGTTAGGGTTTTTCCCTTTGAACTTTCTATCTTTAGCTTCTTCTTGTTCTTCAAGCAATCGAGAGTCCGTAGGCTACTCGAGTTCTCTCTTTGGGCCTTGCCGACACCGTGGGCTTCCGCTGTATTCAGGTCATATATACCAAACTCGAGTACCTGTAGGGTATACCCATGTCACCTCCTCTATTCCATAGCCCTTGGAGATGCTTCCTTTTGGCCTAGCACGGTTATGAACATATTTCTTTAAGACTCCCATGAACCTCTCGAAGGGAAACATATTGTGTAGAAACACAGGACCAAGAATTCTAATCTCTTCGACTAGGTGAACTAGGAGGTGTGTTGTGGGGCCCCTGGATGAATCCTCCGAGAATCCCTGTTATGCATACAACCATGATCCCATGATCAGTTAGTCGTGGCACATAACCGACAAGTATCAAAGTAAACATCTAATACATAACGAATACATGTCATACCTTATTCGCCATTATGGCTACATCGATCAACATCATTGGAACTTCACTAAGCGTAGAGCCCGAGCCATGCCTTAACCTACAGGCGACTGACTGGGAGAACGTCCTAGCTCACATAGTCGTCCACTTCACCTCCTTCTTGATATCTGACCAAGTTAATAGCCAGGGACAATGCTAGTGAGTACTTTGAATATACTCGCAAACCACCTTAAGATATCAATAATAACAAGAGAATATGCAGTATTGCTGTGGTAGTATGAGTGCTCCAAGAGAGGTTCTTTTCTCATATAGTTTCTCTTGTAGATATAGCATCCACATATATTTGTTGAAAACTATTATAAAACATTTTGGAAACCTTTTTGAAAAGTTTTGGAAAATATTAGGACTAGGTCACCAATTTGTTACCGTTTTCGGGTCGTCGCATGACCAAACTCCTTCCATACCTCTCTGACCATCCCATGGTCAAAGCAGGTATCCTTCCCGACCATCCCATGGTCAAAACATTTCCAAAACTATTTCTTTTTCAAAAATCCTTTTTGGAATCAAACCCAGCACCGCTCTACAGCAACCTTCCGAACCGTCCATGACCGCGGACATGGCTATTCGAATACATTTACACTCTGCGGAGGTTGTACACTTTAGCCACACCATCCGGGTACACTACCCTGGTCTTCACCAATCGTGAGTCGAGTAACCGATCAAGACTCTCCAGATGCCCACTCCAATATAAGTGCCTACCCTATGAGTGTTAATCCCCTCAAAATCGGGACGTCGGGCGAGGACCAACCGGAGCACTTTTTCCACTTCTCGAGTGTGCGCTTTCAATGAGGGGCTCATAGTAACGTGTGGAGGCCTGCCGACCCTTCATTCCTTCTTCTGGTCGATATCCCACATGGACCTATCTCGGAGAAGGCCCACACTCCAAGGATCCCCGATCCCATGTAGTTGTTGCGGGGCAGCTTATACCAGAATAGAAAAACATCAAATCCAGCCCTGTCCCATTCCAGAGTAATGTGGTTGCACGGGTTAATTGTTCTAGCAAAACTGCAAAGAACCAATTGCGTTTTCGTAAACCTTTTTCCTCCGGTCCCCCCCCCCCACCCCCGCATTTTGTAAAACAAAACCTTTTCTCTTTCTCAACATCTCTTCGGAGGTCCCACCTCACCAAGGTTTTATCATAAAATATTTGGTAAAACTTTTTCCGGGGTCTTCCCATCCTCTAGCTTTGCTTCGGCTAAATCGGGGTCTCCAAAGGGGTATGGTGTAATAGACCATCTATTCCACTACAGGCAAATAGGTATCACCAAGGGGGTTGTACTTAGTAGTACCAAGAGTAACAGTTTGGAGGAGCCAAACCACTACCATATATATACATCAACATAAAGTAAAATGATGCAGTTTTAAAAAACAGTAGACAAAACATGCATAAGTAAAATAGTAGGACAAGGCTTATGAGCAAGAAGGTGGCTTGCCTGATGATCAGTAATATGGCATAAATGTCCCTGGGCTTCTCCTTTAGATAATCCTAGAGTACCAACATCAATAATAAGTACCACTTCTTCCGCTCTCTGATTTCATCGCAACTATCGTCGTCCAGACAACACATGCAAACAAACCAAGCCACAATCAACACAAGGCATACAAGCGCCAATACAATACAACAAGCGAATGGGCTAATACAAGATTACCAATCAGTAGGGCTTAGGGAGAAGGGATTAACGAGATTGGCCTTGTCTTGGGAATTATGGAAGAAAATCCCTTAGGATTTATAGTCTAGAAATTACCTAAGAGATAGATTTTGTACCAGGGCATATTCTGTATGATACCATTGTATAAAAATGATACCTACATATAGATGTTGATAAAATGAAACCAACCAAAGTGGTTTCACAATTTTATCACTTTTATTGAAATACTTATGAATATTCTGGTGCTAAAGGCTCTACCTTTAGGAAATAATTCACCAGAAAAGTTCTGGAGCTCCAAAAATTATTTCCTTGGATGGTTAGGTAGGTCTTGATGTACTTGTTCACTGAGAGTTAGAATCACTCCAAAATAATTACCAGAATTCCCTTAGGGAATTCCCAAAGGCAACTCTGTAGGAAATTTGTCTTTTTCACCAGATTAAATCAACAAAATCTATTGATATGAAATCAACAGAAACTATATACAGAATGTTTAATGCATTATAAATCCTTAGAAATTCAATAATTCTTGAGCTCCTGTATTTTGATAGGTATTGACGTACCACATCACTGGGATGTGGAATCAACGCAAAATATGGTGTCAATTTACCTAGGAATTTTTCTAAAGGCAGAAAGTATCTGTTTTTGTTATTTTTACTAAAGACTAACTACAGTTTACCATGGCATGGGACCAAGGTGCAAACATAGGTATGTTCAAAGGCTATTAGTGGGGCTTGATTTCATTCCATTTGGAGATGTGAAGCTCACAGAGGGATTTAATTACTCGGATCGACACACTTTGGTGGAAATAATGCCCATAAATAATAAAAATTATTTTGGCCAAATGACTAGTTCTGCATGATTAGAAAAACCCTAGGGGACCATGAAAAATTATCATTTGGACGAAAGCATGCATTTTTATATTTTATTTGGATTCAAACTAACAGGTATATTCCAGATCTAGAATTCCCAAAGAAAAAGAAAAAGGAAAAAGCATTGGCGGGCCGGATCTGGAGGGGAGTTGGGTCGTCCAGGGGAGAAGCGGCTGAAAGAACATTTCATGTTTTCCTATGTTTTGCGTGTTAGATAACAATACTATGGAGACTTTTCATGTGTGCTAAGTGTGTAGGAAGTTTTAAGGGGACCGGATAATCCGCCCCACGAAGGCCCGGATAATCCGGCCTACCTCATCGCTCAAAGGAAGCCAAGGCGCGTCGCACTGTACCCGGTCAGATTTTCTCATGGAAAATCCGAACTGGGGCGGTTTTTCCACCCCGGGCCGGATAATCCAAGTGTCGCTTGGGCCAGATAATCCGACCCCTACTTTTCGAGCAAAAGGAGCCAAGGCACGTCGCTCAGTATCCGGTCGGATTTTCTCCCGGAAAATCCGAATCGGGCGGTCTTGCTTCCCCAGGTCGGATAATCCGGCCTTCGCATAGGGCCGGATAATCCGGCCCCCAGAATTTGATCAAGGGCAAGCTCAGCACGACGCTCTGAGAGGGGGCGGATTATCTGCCAGATATTCTGAGTCTAGGGCGTTGTTTCCCCAGATCGGATAATCTGGCCCTTACTTGGGCCGGGTAATCCGGGCCCCAATGGTTGCAACGGCTGGTTTCTGAAGGGGGTATAAATATCCCTTCTTTCCCAATGTTCTGAACTCTTGATTCATTCGAAATTGACGGGACATTGTGCAAGACCTCTCATTCTCGATCTCCCACTTCAACCACCCGAAGGTCTTGATCTTTGGTGGAATTGAAGGAGGAGAAGTTCTTCATCATCAAGAATCAAGCGCTTCAACTCCTTTAGATTCACTTGGAGAAATCCCTGATATAGTATTCTTGTCAATACCTAAATCTTGTTTATTGTATTTGATAAGTTTGTTCTTGTGGTAGCTTGTTGTCATTTCGGGAGCCTCCAAGTTATTGTGGAGTTGTTGCCCCGCTAGTTGTGTAAAGGCACCGGTGCCCGCCTCGAAGGGTACCTATAGTGGAAGGTGGATCAGGCCTGTTGTGGCGAGATCCATCGGAGAACAGGGTGAGGCCTTTTGTGGCATGGTGGTCATAGTACCGCCCACCCCTCCAACGCAGACGTACTTCCCTTAACAAGGAAGGATCTGCGGTCAAACAAATCCTGTGTCTCCATGTGCTTCACTTCGGTTTACTTGTTCCTCTTCCACTCGCTCTTTACTCGCTAGTAGATAGGTTTGCATATAGGGAAATTCCACCCAATAGTTTATCTAGAGAATTTACCCTTTGTGCTAAGCCTAAAATTGAAAAAGAATTAAAAGTTGGTGTAGCACCTATTCACCCCCCCTCTAGGTGACCATACGATCCATTTCAATTGGTATTAGAGCCCCGGCTCTTAATTCGGGCTTAATCGCCTAAGAGTAGTATGGGTACCAAGGATGATGGAAATGAGGCTGTGGATAGGTCACAATGGATGATCTCAAGTCGTTGGAAACAACCTTGTTGAAATCCTTTGAGGCCAAGATGGAGGAAATGAATCAAATGATTGCTCGCCTTACATCATCCATAGCCCCATCTCCATCCTCCTCTAAGGCTCCCACACCATCATCTAAGGAAAAGGGTAACACCGGATCGAAGGATGATGATGTGGAAGGTGAAAAACTAAATGGTTCCACCTCCAAAAAGGGAAGGAGGAATATAGTGAGGTTCGCCACATATATTCCCCTAACCCACCTATCCCTCGTCCTCATATAAACAATAGAGGTGACCCACCCAAGCTCACTGCATCCTCTTTTAATCAATGGCAATTCCTAATGAAATCACATGTTTGCAGCTCTTCTATTGAATTGTGGAGGATTATTGAAGAAGGTCTTCATATTGGAGATCAAACCAATCTAACGAGAAGGGAAGTTGTGGATAGCCAGTTGAATGCCACCGCTCTCCACATGATACAGCTGGGTGTTGGTCCCAAGGACATGCCACACATTGAAGATCTCAACACAACTAAAGGCGCGTGGGATGCTCTTACGGACCTTTTCGTTGGAAATGAAAGCATGAGAAGAAACAGGTATGATGCCCTTAGTAATGAAGCTGAGGGATTCTACATGTTGGATGGTGAAAACCATGAGGACATGTATAGAAGACTCAAGGGCATCGCAACAACATTTCGGAAGCATGGGCCACTCACATTGATTATGCATGGATAAAAAGAAAGTATGTGAGTGCCTTAATGCCTTTCGAGCCAACGGATTTGAAGAGCTTGCAACGTAGACACAACTATCATCAAATGACATCCAACGAAGTCATGCAAGAAATGGCGTCATTCAAAGTGGCGGCAAAGAATGCTGAAGATGCCCGTGCTCGGGCCATTGGAATGCAAAAGGGTGTCAATGTGGCTCTCAAAGCCAATGTTGTTGAGCAAGAGGAAGATCAAGGAGCTTTTGAGGGGGGATCCATGGACTGCCCCGATGAGGTCAAACGTGCTCATGGTGAGTACATGGCATTCTATGCAAGGAAGTTTTGGAAGGACCCTGCCAAAGCCAAGTCTGAACTTGAGCGCAAGAACGGGTCAAATGGAAGAAGAGAAAGTGGCACAAGATTGAGAACTTGCTTCAACTATGCTGATAGAATGCACTTTGTAGCCGAGTGTCCTTCTCAAAATAGAGAAGACAATGGTGGCAAGATCATTCTTAAAGAGAAATCTAAAGCTCCTAAGAAGAAGCAGTTTATTAAGAAGAATGGCCCTTTCAAGAAGCAACCCAAGATTGTCCTTGTAGCTCAAGAGGAATACTCCTCCGCAATTGAAGATGAAGAGGATGATGATAGTTCCCGTGAAGTGGCTGCTATAGCCACCACATCGACTCCCTCCTCTCTCTTCGACTCGCCGAACGAGAACGTCATCAACAACAACACCACTTGCCTAATGGCAAGAGGATCCGAGGTATCAACTTCTAGCTCTTCATTTCCTAAGACTAACATAATTTTGGATATGGATGATCATGATAGTCTTGAAATGAAAGAAGAAGTTATTGCCTTGGATACTTTTTTCACTAACCTACAAGGTGAGCACAAACTCCATTTTCATGCTCTTATGAGTCAACTTGCTCGAGCCGAAGATATCCTTGAAGAAAAGGGCAGAATTGAAAGAGAAGATGCCTTGGAGATAGCTTCTTTGAAGAATGCCTTGGAAGAGGAAGAGGAAGCTCGGGTATCTTTGGAATAAAGACTCGAATCCCTTGTGGATTCACAAGAAGAAGCTGTAGCTCAGCTCATTAAAGAACGTGACCATGCTCTTGCCAAGGTTAAGAAACTAAAGAAAGAAAAGATTGACTTTGGGGCCGTTCATGCTAGACTTTTGGAGAAGTTTGATAATCTTGAAAGTGCTCACAAGGCATCATTATACTCTAAATGAGTCTCATGACCAGCTCCAAACTCAATTGAAACGGTATGATGTGCCAAGTACCTCCACTTCATCCTTTGGAAAAGAAGATCTTGCAAGAAGTTCTCAACACAAAGATAAAGGGGTTATTGATGAGATACTGAGCAGGCAAAGGACAAACAATAGTAAAGAGGGTCTTGGTTACATACCCAAGATAAAGAGCAAGAAAAAAAAGAAGAAGAAGAACAAGACTGCTCAATCCAAGACTAGCAACATTACCAATGACAAGACTAATTATGATGGTTTTGTAGGGATCAACAATCCTAACTTTGAACTATATTGTGATTGTTATGGTGATGTTTATGCTAGTTATGTAGGGCCTTATGATTGTTACATTCCTTGGTCTATTTGGGTTCCCAAGATCCTTGTTACTAACATGAGAGGACCCATTGAAAAATGGGTACCTAAAACCAAGAAGTAATTTTCTTGCAGGGCTATGCTTCCGGTGGTTCTAAATGGGTACTCGATAGCGGTTGCACGAGTCATATGACCAGAAGCAAGGACATCATCACGGAGATGCGGCCAAACCTTGAACACATTACCGTCTCCTATGGTGACAAGTCAAAATCTGAGGTATTGGGTCTCGGCAAAGTTGTGGTGGCTCACGATATCTCTCTCGTGGACGTCATGCTTGTTGAGACCCTCGGGTATAACTTACTTTCAGTTCGTGCCCTTGGTAAGATGGGATTTGCAGTTTACATTGATGCTGACTTAGTGGTACTCTTGTGGAGCAAGTCTCTTAAAGTCGCTTTCGTGGGATATGTCGAAAACGACCTGTACGTGGTGGACTTTTCGGGGAAAACCACTACATGCCCGATGTGTATTTTCGGAAAGGCTGACGCAGGCTGGCTTTGGCATCGCCAACTAGCCCACGTCAATATGAGAACTTTGCAAAGTCTCCACAAGGGTGGCCACATTCTTGGACTAAAAGAAAATGTCTCTTTTGCCAAAGATCGTGTTTGCAGGGCGTGTTTTGAAGGGAAAATGCATGATTCACCTCATCGAAGGAAAACCATTATATCTTCAAAAAGGATTTTGGAGCTCCTTCATGTGGACCTCTTCGGACCTCCATCTCATGCAAGCCTCAGTGGGAAGAAGTATTGTCTAGTGATTGTTGATGATTACTCAAGATACACTTGGGTTTATTTCTTCAAGTTGAAGAGTGAAACTCAACAAACTGTCATCGACTTCGGCAACGAGGTTCAACATCAACACAACGTCCCCATTCTGGATATAAGGAGTGATAATGGCTCGGAGTTCAATAACTACACCTTAAATGAGTTCCTAAGTGAAGAGGGGATAAGACATCAATATTCCGCTGGGTACACCCTCAGCAAAATGGTGTAGCCGAGAGGAAGAATCGAACTCTAATGGACATGGCAAGATCAATGTTAGCCGAATTTAAATCTCCATATAACTTCTGGGCTGAAGCAATCTCTACTACTTGTCATTCATCCAACCGTTTATATCTCCGCAAGATCTTGGACAAGACTCCGTATGAAATACTTACCGGTAACAAGACAAACATCTCATACTTTTGGGTATTCGGGTGTAAGTGTTTCTTTCTTATTAAAGGAGTTCGTTTATCTAAGTTTGAATCTAAGGCTTTAGAAGGTATTTTTGTTGGTTATGGTGCCGAATCCCACACTTATAGAGTCTACAATAAGCTCTCCGAAACTGTTGTAGAATCTTGTAGTGTGGTGTTCAAAGAAAATGACGGTTCCCGTACGGAGCAAGTTGGTGTTTGTGATGCAGATGTACAAATACCCCAAGATGCCATAAGAAGAATGGGCGTGGGATTCTTCCGCCCCATTGAGGAACCCCTTGTGGTGGACCGGGAAGGACAATGCTCTACTCGTATAGAGCCCTCATCTACACATACGCAACATGCTCCAACCACGGGGGCAACTTCTACACCATCTCCATCAAATGCTGAAGGTCAAGATGCTCCAGAAAGCTCCAGGCCGGATTTTCCAGTTGACACCGGATTATCCGGCCACCCCGCTACAGCTGACCAAGTTGCTCCTGCTGGAGAAGATTTCAACGCAAGCTCCAGGCCGGATTTTCTGGCTAGCCCTAGATTATCTGGCCCCTCACTAGTTCAAGCAAGTCATAGGCCTCCTAATGAAGCTGCTGCAAGTACTCCCAGGCCAGATTATCCGGCCTCTCCATCGTGCGGACTATACGGCCCTGACTCTCCAGTTCTACAGCCTCCTGTTACGGCTACGGATTCACCTCAAGGCCATGTGTCTCGACCACCTGCTACTGATGTTCCAGTTACTGATCAAGGCGGAGAAAATGCTTCCAACGAAGACTCAAGTGATCAATCTCCTCCTCCAAGAGACAACAAACTTATTGAACTTCCTCGCAAGGCTCGGGTTGATCGTAACCTTGAGTTGAGGGTTCACACTCTCGACAAGGTTGTTGGTGATCTTCGACGAAGGGTTTCTACAAGAAGAGAATTGGCTAGTTTTGGTGAGCATCAAGCTCATATCTCCATGGTGGAACCTAAGAAGGTCTTTGAAGCTCTTGAAGACCCAGACTGGGTTGATGCTATGCATGAAGAATTGAATAATTTCGAGCGCAACAAAGTCTGGAAACTAGTGGAGAAACCCAAAGAGTGCCGCAATGTTATCGGCACCAAGTGGATTTTCAAGAACAAGCAAGATGAGGATGGCATTGTTGTGAGGAACAAGGAAAGACTTGTGGCACAAGGGTACTCCCAAGTTGAGGGCATCGACTTCGGTGAGACCTATGCTCCTGTGGCTCGCCTTGAGTCCATCCATATCCTACTTGCTTATGCTGCACATAACAATTTTAAGTTGCAGCAAATGGACGTCAAGATTGCCTTCCTTAACGGTCCTCTACATGAGTTGGTATACGTAAAGCAACCCCCGGGGTTTGAGGATCCTAACTTTCCGAACCATGTCTACAAACTCGATAAGGCACTCTATGGCCTTAAACAAGCCCCACGTGCGTGGTATGAGCACCTTAAAGAGCTTTTGTTTGATCGTGGCTTCGAAGTTGGGCAAATCGACCCCACTCTTTTTACTAAGAGGGTTAAGGGGGAGATCTTCGTATGCCAACTATATGTAGATGATATCATCTTTGGCTCTACTAACAAAGCTTTTAACGATGAATTTTCAAAGCTTATGACTGACAGGTTTGAGATGTCTATGATGGGGGAATTACGGTTCTTTCTTGGATTCGAGATCAAGCAACTTAGAGAAGGAACCTTTACTAATCAAGCAAAGTACATCCAAGACATGCTCAAGAGATTCAAGATGACGGATCTAAATGGTGTCGCCACTCCGATGCAAACAAAGTGTCATCTTGAACTCAACCCTCATGGCAAAGATGTGGACCAAAAGGTATATCGGTCCATGATCGGCTCTCTTCTTTACCTTTGCGCATCTAGACCCGATATTGTGTTGACTGTGGGAGTGTGTGCAAGGTATCAAGCAGCTCCTAAAGAAATCCACTTAGTGGCGGTCAAGAGGATCTTTCGATATTTGGTTCATTCCCCCAACTTTAGTCTCTGGTATCCCAAGGGCTCCAATTTCTCTTTATGTGGTTATACTAACTCAGATTGGGCTGGTGATAAGGATGATCGGAAATCCACTTCTGGATCTTGTTAATTCTTGGGAATATCTCTTGTTTGTTGGTCCTCCAAAAAGCAGAATTGTATATCTCTCTCCACCGCCGAAGCTGAATATGTTGCTGCTGCCAGCGCTTGTACTCAATTATTGTGGATGAGGCAAACTTTAAAGGAATACGGTGTCAATTGTGACAAAGTGCCTCTTTTATGTGATAATGAAAGTGCAATCAAAATTGTGTACAATCATGTTCAGCACACTAGGACGAAGCATATTGAGATTCAGAATCATTTTATTCGTGACCATGTTGCTTGAGGCGATATTGATCTATCCTTTGTGAGCACGAAGAACCAACTGGCGGATATTTTTACAAAACCACTTGATGAAGCAAGATTCTACTATTTGAGGAATGAGCTAAATATCATTGATTCCGGGAGCTTGTCTTGATTACCCATGCACTCACTCGTACATCTCAATCCTTGTTTGGTCTAGGTGTGGGCATGGATATAGGGGGAGTGTGGTCCTAACTCATTGGGCTAACCCTCCCCCCATAATGCCAAAAGCAAGATAAATCATTTCTCTTAATATCATTTTGTGATATGTGACCTTATTGATGAGTATTGGTCGTGAACCCAAGATATATCTTCGCGGTGTCACACCATACACTCCAACAAGGTGGCTTCGGCCACCTCCCTCTCCCTTGAGGAGAATTGGATCTTTTTGGATGTTATTTGCTCTCTCATGTTCCTATGGGAATCACACTCAATCTTGGCTTTTATTTGATTTGGATTTTGCAATTTTGAGTGGCTAGTACCATCTCAGTTTGGCTCTCTTAATCCTAAGCCTTCCCTACCCCTAAGCCATCTATTCTTGCACACAATGCCCTTGTACACCTTGTGGGGGTGTTGTTTGGGGACGCGCGGGCCTGGTTCTGTGTATAACAGAATCCCAGAATTTAGGTGAGCTGGAGCGTCACTTGTTCCCCTCTGTGCCCGCTGCTGATGATGAAGATGAGGAAGGTGACACTGAGGAACTTGAAGATGAGGATGAGGAAGAGATTGAAGAAGAGGACGAGGACGAGGACTGCGATGAGTGATCCCATGGGGCGCTAGCATCGCTCTTCTCCCTTTTTGGTGTCTCGATGCCAAAGGGGGAGAAGTAGTTCTATTAGGTCGTCCATGGATTTGCATGGGTCGGGCATAAGCACTTGCACTTTTCTATTCGTTATTTCTTGCTTATGCCCATTTAGCGTTGAACTTTAAACTCGTGATTTGTGGTTGTTTGAGACTTTTTGTGGTTGTCTGGATTATGCTATGCCTATGGACTTCATATCATGGATTATGCTTATGGATCTATCTACTCATATCCTATTGCTGGAGGTATATCACGGAAGGCACGCTCCTAACGGTTATCCGGTAATAATTGTGATTTATGTCAAGGATGTCTATTCTCTACTTCGGTGGTATGTGTTTTTTCTCATATGTTTATGGAATAGATTCACCTATTTGTGTGCATTTGTATTACAATGAAAAAATCTATTATGCACACATTGAGGGGGAGTCTCTTTCATACGTTATCTCTATCTGTCTTCTGTCTTTCCCCTGCAAATCCTGGTATTGTCATCTAACACCAAAAAGGGGGAGATTGAAAGAACATTTCATGTTTTCCTATGTTTTGCGTGTTAGATAACAATACTATGGAGACATTTCATGTGTGCTAAGTGTGCAGGAAGTTTTGAGGGGGGCCGGATAATCCGGCCTACCTCATCACTCAAAGGAAGCCAAGGCGCGTCGCTCTGTACCTGGTCGGATTTTCTCACGGAAAATCCGAACTGGGGCGGTTTTTCCACCCCAGGCCGGAAAATCTGAACTGGGGCGGTTTTTCCTCCCAGGCCGGATAATCCGGGTGTCGCATGGGCCGGATAATCCGGCCCCCAGTTTTCGAGCAAAAGGATCCAAGGCGCGTCGCTCGGTATCCGGCCGGATTATCTGCCAGATATTTCGAGTCTGGGGCGGTGTTTCCCAGACCGGATAATCCGGCCCTCACTTGGGCCAGATAATCCGGCCCCCAAAGGTTGCAACGGCTGGTTTCTAAAGGGGGGTATAAATATCCCTTCTTTCCCAACGTTATGAACTCTTGATTCATTCAAAATTGACCAGACATTGTGCAAGAGCTCTCATTCTCGATCTCCCACTTCAACCACCCGAAGGTCTTAATCTTTGGTGGAATTGAAGGAGGAGAAGTTCTTCATCATCATCAAGAATCAAGTGCTTCAACTCCTCTCCATTCACTTGGAGAAATCCCTGATCTAGTATTCTTGTCAATACCTAGATCTTGTTTATTGTATTTGATAAGTTTGTTCTTGTGGCAGCTTGTTTTCATTTCGGGAGCCTCCAAGTTGTTGTGGAGTTGTTGCCCCGCTAGTTTTGTAAAGGCGCCGGTGCCCGCCTCGAAGGGTACCTATAGTGGAAGGTGGATCAGGCCTGTTGTGGCGAGATCCATCGGAGAACAGGGTGACGCCTTTTGTGGCGTGGTGGTCTTAGTACCGCCCACCCCTCCAACGCAGACGTACTTCCCTTAACAAGGAAGGAACTGCGGTCAAACAAATCCTGTGTCTCCGTGTGCTTCACTTCGGTTTACTCGTTCCTCTTCCACTCGCTCTTTACTCGCTAGTAGATAGGTTTGCATATAGGGAAATTCCCCCCAATAGTTTATCTAGAGAATTTACCCTTTGTGCTAAGCCTAAAATTGAAAAAGAATTAAAAATTGGTGTAGCACCTATTCACCCCACCTCTAGGTGCACATACGATCTGTTTCAGCGGCCCACCCGGGCGGGGCACTGCGTGGGAGGAGTTTCAAAACACTAACGGGTGGGGATCCGCGGGTCAGCGACTGCGGCGGCCGAAGCGCTACGGGAGGTCGTGGGTCGTTCGATCAAGTTGGGATCGACGGTTCCCGTGATGTCTTCTACCTTGCGCCAACGATAGAGGGAGGAAACCCTAGGGAGGCTTGGGCGTCGGCCGGGAGCTCACCTGAGGCGCGGAGGGACGCAGGGGAGGTGCCGAGGCGATGCGGTAGTCGACGGCGGTCCTAGTGAGGTGCGGAAGGGTGGGTTTCGATGCTGGAAAGTAGCTCGCGGGTGCGCGTCCGCGGAGGGGGGCTCGGGAGCTTACCGGCGTCGTCTCCTAGGGCTGCTACAGGGAGAAAAAGGGAGCGGGTTAGCTCGGGGAGGTGGAGAGGGGTCTGCGGTGTGACATGCAGCGAGGAAGATGCAGTGGGGAGGGAGCTTAGCTCAGTGGGAGGTAGAAGGCCGAAGCTTCTTCCTTGCCCTCTCTCGATCAAGGCAGAGCAGTGCAGAGGGAGTGGGATGTCTGGGGTGGTAAGAGGGAGCAGAGGGGGCAAATGAGCCTGTTGTGGGGAGCTGGGGTGGCCTCTGGCCGATTTATACCGAGGGGGAGAGGTTGATGGGGTAAATGTCCTCTTTGGACATGGGGGAGGAGTGGGGCTGGCCTGGGATTGGCGCAGGGTGCGGTGAGGAGAGGTAAGAGGGTCATCTGGTCGGCAGGGAGATAGGGAGAGAGTGGTGGAGGCTGCTGTAATAAAATGGTCCCACTTGTTAGTATGTCTCTCTCTCTCTCAAGCACATGGGGCAAGGGAAAAAAGGGTTGCTAAAGTAATTGCTACAGTAGACACGACCAGGGAGGGGTGCTGGTTGCTGTGGTGAGTGGTGGTGGGCCTTGGGTGGTGATTGATTCTTGGTTTGGCTCATTAATGCCTTAGTTTGCTTAATTTAATCATATACATGGTTATGAAGCGGGTCCAAAAACTTGCATTAGACAAAGTGGGGAAATGGTACTAGTGGGTAGATGAGGTCAGAACACACCTCCAAGAATTATTTGGGATTTTGAAGAGTATTTTAAGTCCACTTAGATCTATTTATTCAAAAAGGGCATAAGTAGTTCCTTGAAGCTCATGTGATATTTTTACATTAGGAAAAGTTGGTTTTGCGGGTGATCTGGTCCTAGATACCCTATTACACATTGGGGAATTTTATTGGGATTTATTGAGGTGGGAAATTATTTTTAAAGAATTATTTCTTGTTTCTGCCATTTAAGAGAATGGGAAAAAATAAATAATAAAGCTCTTCAAAAATATTTATTTTTGAAGTGGGAAGATAGGGTATGATATATGGGCCTCAAAAGTTCTTAGAGTTGGGGAAGTGTTTTGGAAAAAACCAAACTTTCCCTTATGGAAGAGGTTTTGAAGAATTTGTCTATTAAAGAATTAAATTGATTTGGAGCCAAACTAATTATGGGTGATATTTGATAATTCTTGATGATCAAGGTAGATGATGTAGACAAGGTGTAGCAAGCATTTTCAACCTTGGGTTTGGAGATTCCATGTTGATTTTGGTGAAATACCCTATATTAAGGATCTAGGGTGATGTTAATTTCATACCATCAAAACCATGTTGGATCTTGGAGCTCAGAGCTCAGAGCTCCGCTTGGGGCATGGGATATATGGATGGATAGACCAAGTGATGTACATCAACATGGTACAGTGGTTTGATCTTTATCCTTCTTGAGCTCACCAAGACAAGCTTTCAAACTTTGAATAAAATAAGCCTCCCAAAGCAGATTATTAACTAGCCTTCAAAACCTTGTGGGTTTGAGTAGCACAAGGATCCACTTGGAACAAGTGAAGTAGATGTTGATAGACTTATCTTAGTAGAACACAACCATGCAAAGAGTTGGTCCATAGAAGGTTGGAAGGTGGTGTGAGCTTATACCAAGGTAGGCATGTTGACTAGATTTGCAGGAAAAGTTATTTTCTTGCCTGCAAAACCATCAAGAAGAAGTGGGTAGGAGGATGATCTAACCAAGGGCAAGAGTGGGCCTTGGTATTACATAGGATTATTAAAAATATGGTTCAGATGCATTTCCAAAAAGGCACAAGGGTTGAGAAAGGGAGACATTCAAAAAGGTGATGTTGGAAATAGTTTCCTAGACTTAGCCAAATTTGGCAGATTTAGGGTTTTAGACTAGAACATGAGAGGAGATGTTTTTGTTGGTTTGCAAGGTACCCAAGCATCATTAAGTGAATGATGTTGGAGAGTAGATTGAGTAGAAGGGATCCATTCTTGATATTGGTCTCCATTGACTTGGAAGCTTCTAGAAGTAGATCACTTCAAAGATGATTTGGTTAAGGTCTTTAGATGACTACTGAGTAGCTAGGGATCAGATCCAGATTGTATTCATGCTTAGGGTGGGATGGTTTGTAGACATCTTGATCCTAGTGATGAGCTCCTAGAGTAGCTCACACTATCTCCTAAGTAGACATTTCAAGCAGCAGATCAAGGCAACTCATCTTACAAACAAATCAACTACTACTAGGGTTACCATCAAGCTTAGCTTGAGGTAAGGATGGGTATTTTGAAATAGGTTGGATTTTGAAAAAGGTAGGGTCCTTGGTATCTCTACCAAGAGTAGAATTCAAAAGCTTACAAGAAGCCTTTGGAGATCCTAGAGGTAAGAGTAGTTGAAGGTTCTGTCTTGAAAACATAAGGAGATTTTGTTATATAACTCTCCATGGTTTTGTCAATAGAAGTTCCAAAAATAGTTTTGGTTACAAAAGCATCTTGGCTCTTGTTTTGGAATGCCAGAACATTTGAGAATATGAAAATTAAGCCAAGACTATTTTGGGAAGTAACTTTTGTCAACTGGTGTTAAGGTAAGGAGTATATCATCTAATACACATTCATATACATAAGCATATCCAAACAACAAGCAAACACTTCAGCATTAAACAGGAAAAAGTTTTTGTTCCCCTGATTTTTGCATTCTGAACAACTAATCAGGGTTGCTGAAATTGGGACGTTATAGATCTTTCCCCCTTAAAAGAATCTCGTCCCGAGATTCAGGAGAGTAGGGTTAGGGGATTTAGAGTAAAGGTTAGCGCTACTGGTTTCAAGCATGCTATCTTACGGACTCTGTCTTTGAAAGTGGTGACCTTGTCGATGAAGTTGAGCTTCAGTCTTCGGGGATGCACTGAGAGTTGAGCAGAGTCCAGTCTTGATTTTGAGAGATGACCTTCTTTTCATTCCGGACTTTATATCATCAAGGGCTTAGACTGGGCAGACTACCTCGATGATGAACTTCACGGAGTAGTCGTTGGAGGATAGAATCTACGGTTGGGGGGTACCTCGCTCTAAGGGTCCACAGCTCTTCCTTAGGGTCATAGCGTATCCTATCTAATGATGTTAGGGTCGGGACTCCGGAGTTTGTTCATAGCAGAGGGTTTACTCTATTATGTGGGAAAGACGCAGTCTTTCCCCCTTAGGATTTGACTGGGGTAGATCAGAGAGTTGACTTAGTCCTTTCTTCTTGGAGTCCTGGATAGATGGGTTGAAGACTGGCGTCACTCCTTCTCCTAGAGTTGGAATCTTCTGAAGACGTCCGTGAAGCTATGGCCTACGAGGCTTATATACTACTATTATTCATACTTAGCATAGTGGAGTTGTTGGAGTCTCACGCCTTCTAAGTATTATGGAACCTAGGGGTTAGCGGTTCGGCGGTCCTTCGGGTGGGTCTTCGACTGAAGTAGCGGAGGGACTGTGTAGAATCTTCAGTTAGTTTTTCTTCGGATTACTCAAGGGTTGTTGTTTGGCGGGAAGACTTTGGATCTAGAGAGATTTTCTGAAGTATCTTCTGGTGGACAGTCTTCTGGGGATTGAGTTGGAAAGACGCAGTCTTTCCACCTTGGCGCTTCCCTAAGTGGTTTTAGGAGTGGTGCGAACCTTCTGCCTGGGGGGTGCTGCCTGGCGATTAGTGGAAAGTTGTGTTCTTCCTGGAGTCTTGAGCTGGGGTCTTGAAGTGACACTTTATTTTATCAACCTTGGCGGGGCTGGTTTCCGAACGAAGCCTTTAAGGTGGTTAGCTCAAGGTATTTTAGCAGTTTACGACTCTTCCTGATAGTGCTTCATCAGGGTAGAGGCATCTTGTTTTGTCATCTCTTGAACACTGGGTGTTGTTTCTGCTCGAAGACTGAGTAGACTAGTTGTCTTCATGCTTCCTTATCATCTGGCTTCAAGGGTAGTTCTAACCTTCTAGGGAGAAACTTTCCGTCGGTTTGGGTAGGTTTGACTATAATAGGTAGTCTCCTGAGGTGGTCGGAAGTTCTAATGTACCGAAGGTTAGCATAGTTAGGTCTTCACTTCTTGTCTTGGTTGAGTTATCGGGTGGTTTCTTGTGGATATTGAGGATCCTTCGGTGATTGGCTTCCAGCTTCAACGGGATTCTTGCTGTAGAAGACAGAGGAACAAGGGAGTGTGGTGCAATTGATGAGTCTGGCGAGGTGGGTTTGACGAGGTATGCTGTCTTGCTGGGGTGAAATCTTTGAGTTGATTCTGAATTGACGATATCGAACTCCTGGTTCTTGCGATGCTTTTCCTCTCATATACTCTCGAGGTTAGTCTGGGTCTCATTACCGACATCTAACATAGGGGCTTCTTGAGTTACTAGGTGGGTTATCGCTCCTCGAGTCACATTTTTAAGGAGGTCGAGGCCAACCAGAACATACAAACAAGGCGAACAAAGCGAGGGGCTCGCAATGTCCTCGGCAAACCACACACATCAAGCAACACAGGATGTACTTAGGCAAGCAAATACGGTCAACGTTAGGGACCAAGGAGTTAACTACTCGTGATGTAGGGGAATCTTATTCTTAGGACTATCGACCCTAGATATCGTCTTTCTTCCAGTCGAAGTCACTCTCTTGCTGATGAAGCCTTCATCGTATCTTGGGCACTCCTTGATAGTGCAACACCCGATTTCTTCTGATTGTGAGGATTCCGCTGATAGAGCGATATTGTAGTCTCCTTGTGTTTGCTGGTAGTTGCATGTCTTCTTCTTGTTCTCATTGTCTTCACCGGATTCTAGATCCTAGTTATTTAAAAAAATTCCGTAGGTTTGAAGTTTCGACGAGAGTTAGGGGAAACCATTTTCGAAAGCATTTACTTAGAGTAAGAGAAGAAGTAGAACTTTTTGAAACTCATTGAGAAACTAGTTTTTGAAAGCCAGGGTTTTCCAAAATAAGATTCTTGTCTAGCGACCATGCTAGATAAGGTTCTCCTACAGTCAGGATGGCTCTGATACCAAGTCTGTGGGGCCCCCGGATGAATCCTCCGAGAATCCCTATCATGCATACAACCACGATCCCATGATCAGTTAGTCGTGGCACATAACCGACAAGTATCAAAGTAAACATCTAATATATAACAAATACATCTCATACCGTATTCGCCATTATGGCTACATCGATCAACATCAGCGGAACTTCACTAAGCGTAGAGCCCAAGCCATGCCTTAACCTACAGGCGTCTGACTGGGAGAACGTCCTAGCTCACATAGTCGTCCACTTCACCTTCTTCTTGATATCTGACCAAGTTAATAGCCAGCGACAATGCCAGTGAGTACTTTGAATGTACTCGCAAACCACCTTAAGATACCAATAATAACAAGAGGATATACAATATGGTTGTGGTAGTAGGAGGGCTCCAAGAGAGGTTCTCTTCTCATATAGTTTCTCTTGTAGATATAGCATCCACATATCTTTGTTGAAAACTTTAATAAAACATTTTGGAAACCTCTTTGAAAAGTTTTGGAAAACATTAGGACTGGGTCACCCATTTGTTCCCGTTTTTGGGTCGTCCCACGACCAAACTCCTTTCATACCTCTCTGACCATCCCATGGTCAAAGCAGGTATCCTCCCCGACCATCCCATGGTCAAAACATTTCCAAAACCATTTCTTTTTCAAAAATCCTTTTTGGAATCAAAACCAGCACTGCTCTACAGCAACCTTCCCAACCATCCATGACCGCGGACACGGCTATTCGAATCGATTTACACTCTGCAGAGGTTTACACTTTACCCACACCATCCGGGTACACTACCCTGATCTTCACTGATCGTGGGTCGAGTAGCCGATCAAGACTCTCCGGATGCCCACTCCAATATAAGTGCCTACCCTATGAGTGTTAATCCCCTCAAAACCGGGACGTCGGGCGAGGACCAACCGGAGCGCTTTTTCCACTTCTCGAGTGTGCGCTTTCAATGAGGGGCTCATAGTAACGCGTGGAGGCATGCCGACCCTTCATTCCTTCTCCAGGTCGATATCCCACATGGACCTATCTCGGAGAAGGCCCACCCTCCAGGGATCCCCGATCCCCTATAGTTGTTGCGGAGAAGCTTATAGCAGAATAGACAAACATCAAATCCAGCCATGTCCTATTCCAGAGTAATGTGGTTGCACGGGTTAATTGTTCTAGCAAAACTGCAAAGAACCAGGTGCGTTTTCATAAACCTTTTTCCTCCGGTCCCCCCCCCCCCCCGCATTTTGTACAACCAAACCTTTTCTCTTTCTCAGCATCTCTTGGGAGGTCCCACCTCACCAAGGTTTTATCATAAAACATTTGATAAAACTTCTTCCGGGGTCTTCCCATCCTCTAGCTTTGCTTCGGCTAAATCGGGGTCTCCAAAGGGGTATGGTGTAATACACCATCTATTCCACTACGGGCAAATAGGTATCACCAAGGGGGCTGTACTTAGTAGTACCAAGAGTAATAGTTCGGAGGAGCGAAACTACTACCATATATATATACATCAACATAAAGTAAAATGATGTAGTTTTAATAAACAGTAGACAAAACATGCATAAGTAAAATACTAGGACAAGGCTTATGAGCAAGAAGGTGGCTTGCCTGATGATCAGCAATATGGCATAAATGTCCCTGGACTTCTCCTTTTGATAATCCTCGAATACCAACATCAATAATAAGTACCACTTCTTCTGCTCTCCGATTTCATCGCAACTATCGTCGTCCAGACAACACATGCAAACAAACCAAGCCACAATCAACACAAGGCATACAAGCACCAATAGAATACAGCAAGCGAATGGGCTAATACAAGATTACTAATCACTAGGGCTTAGGGAGAAGGGATTAATGAGATTGGCCTTGTCTTGGGAATTATGGAAGCAAATCCCTTAGGATTTATAGTCTAGAAATTACCTAAGAGATGGATTTTGGACCAGGGCATATTCTGTATGATACCATTCTATAAACATGATACCTACAGATAGATATTGATAAAATGAAACCAACCAAAGTGGTTTCACTATTTTATCACTTTTATTGAAATACTTATGAATATTCTAGTGCTAAAGGCTCTAGTTTTAGGAAATAATTCACCAGAAAAGTTATGGAGCTCCAAAAATTATTTCCTTTGATGGTTAGGTAGTTCTTGATGTACTTGTTCACTGAGAGTTGGAATCACTCCAAAATAATTACCAGAATGCCCTCAGAGAATTCCCAAAGGAAGCTCTATAGGAAATTTGTCTTTTTCACCAGATTAAATCTATAGATGATATTGATATGAAACAAAGGCCAAATGGTAGGTACTTCTAATACCTTTCTGTAGAAATTTGAATCAACCTTTTTCTAATTACAGAGCTACTGGAGTGATTTATGTAGTGATAAAACTATATACACAATATTTAATGCATTATAAATCCTCAGAAATTCTATAATTCTTGAGCTCCTGGATTTTGACAGGTATTGATGTACCACATCACTGGAATGTGGAATCAACCCAAAATCTGTTGTCGATTTACCTAGGGATTTTTCTAAAGGCCGAAACTAGATGTTTTTTGTTATTTTTACTAAAGACAAACTACTGTTTACCTTGGCATGGGACCAATGTCCAAAGATAGGTATGTTCAAAGGCTATCAGTGGGGCTTGATTCCATTCCATTTGGAGATGTGAAGATCATAGAGAGATTTAAATAGTGGGATTGACACACTTTGGTGGAAATAATGCCCATAAATAATAAAAATTATTTTGGGCGAATGACCAGTTCTGCGTGATTAATAAAACCCTAGGGGACCATGGAAAATTGTCATCTGTACGAAAGCATGCAGTTTTATATTTTATTTGGATTTAAACTAAGAGGTATATTTTAGATCTAGAATTACCAAAGAAAAAGAAAAACGAAAAAGCATTGGCGGGCCGGATCTGAAGGGGAGCTGTGCCATCTAGGGAGAAGCGGCCCACCCGGGCGGGGCACTGCGTGGGACGAGTTTCAAAACACTGACGGGTGGGGCCCGCGGGTCAGCGACCGCGGCGGCCGAAGTGGTACGGGAGGCCGTGGGTCGTTCGATCAAGTTGGGATCGACGGTTCCCGCGGTGTCTTCCACCTCACGCCGGCGACAAAGGGAGGAAACCCTAGGGAGGCTCGGGCATCGGCGGGGAGCTCACCTGAGGCGCGGAGGGACGCAGGGGAGATTCCAAGGCGATGCGGTAGTCGACGGCAGTCCTGGCGAGGTGCAGAAGGGTGGGTTTCAACGCCAGGAGGTAGCTCGCGGGTGTGCGTCCGCGGAGGGGGGCTCGGGAGCTCACCGGTGTCGTCTCCTAGGGCTGCTGCAGGGGGAAAAAGGGAGCGGGTTAGCTCGGGGAGGTGGAGAGGGGTCTGCGGTGTGACATGCAGCGAGGAAGATGCAGTGGGGAGGGAGCTTAGCTCGGCAGGAGGGAGAAGGCCGGAGCTTCTTCCTTGCCCTCTCTCGAGCAAGGAAGAACAGTGGAGAGGGAGTGGGGTGTCTGGGATGGTAAGAGGGAGAAGAGAGGGAAAATGATCCTGTTGTGAGGAGCTGGGGTGGCCTCTGGCCGATTTATACCGAGGGGGAGAGGTTGATGGGGTAAATGTCCTCTTTGGACATGGGGGAGGAGTCGGGCTGGCCTGGGATTGGCTCAGGGGGCGGTGAGGAGGGGTAAGAGGGTCATCTAGTCGGCAGGAAGATAGGGAGAGAGTGGTGGAGGCTGCTGTAATAAAATGGTCCCACTTGTTAGTATGTCTCTCTCTCTCAAGCACATGGGGCAAGGGAAAAAAGGGTTGCTACAGTAATTGCTACAGTAGACACGACCAGGGAGGGGTGCTGGTTGCTGTGGTGAGTGGTGATTGATTCTTGGTTTGGCTCATTAATGCCTTAGTTTGCTTAATTTAATCATATAGATGGTTATGAAGCGGGTCCAAAAACTTGCATTAGACAAAGTGGGTAAATGGTACTAGTGGGTAGATGAGGTCAGAACACACCTCCAAGAATTATTAGGGATTTTTAGTTCCTTGAAGCTCATGTGATATTTTTACATTAGGAAAAGTTGGTTTTGGGGGTGATCTGGTCCTAGATACCCTATTACACATTGGGGAATTTTATTGGGATTTATTGAGGTGGGAAACTATTTTTAAAGAATTATTTCTTGTTTCTGCCATTTAAGAAAATGGGCAAAAAGAAATAATAAAGATCTTCAAAAATATTTATTTTTGAAGTGGGAAAATAGGGTATGATATATGGGCCTCAAAAGTGCTTAGAGTTGGGGAAGTGTTTTGGCAAAAACCAAACTTTCCCTTATGGGAGAGGTTTTGAAGAATTTGTCTATTAAAGAATTAAATTGATTTGAAGCCAAAATAATTATGGGTGATATTTTATAATTCTGGATGATCAAGGTAGATTATGTAGACAAGGTGTAGCAAGCATTGGAGAGTCCAAGTTGATTTTGGTGAAGTACCCTAGATTAAGGATCTAGGGTGATGTTAATTTCATACCATCAAAACCATGTGGGATCTTGGAGCTCCGAGCTCCCATTGGGGCATGGGATATATGGATGATAGACCAAGTGATATACATAAACATGGTACAGGGGTTTTAGCGTGATCCTTCTTTAGCTCACCAAGACAAGCTTTCAATCTTTGAATAAAATAAGCCTGCCAAAGCAGATTATCAACTAGCCTTCAAAACCTTGTGGGTTTGAGTAGCACAAGGATCCACTTGGAACAAGTGAAGTAGATGTTGATAGAATTATCTTAGTAGAACACAACCATGCAAAGAGTTGGTCCATAGAAGGTTGGAAGGTGGTGTGACCTTATACCAAGGTAGGCATGTTGACTAGATTTGCAGGAAAAGTTATTTTCTTGCCTGCAAAACCATCAAGAAGAAGTGGGTAGGAGGATGATCTAACCAAGGGCAAGAGTGGGCCTTGGTATTACATAGGATTATTAAAAATATGGTTCAGATGCATTTCCAAAAATTCACAAGGGTTGAGAAAGGGAGACATTCAAAAAGGTGATGTTGGAAATAGTTTTCAGGACTTAGCCAAATTTGGCAGATTTAGGGTTTTAGACTAGAACATGAGAGGAGATTGTTGGTTTGCAAGGTACCCAAGCATCATTAAGTGAATGATGTTGGAGAGTAGATTGAGTAGAAGGGATCCATGCTTGATATTGGTCTCCATTGACTTCGAAGCTTCTAGAAGTAGATCACTTCAGAGATGATCTAGTTAAGGTTTTTAGTTGACTACTGAGTAGCTAGGGATCAGATACAGATTGTATTCTTGCTTAGGGTGGGATGGTTTGGACATATCTTGATCCTAGTGATGAGCTCCTAGAGTAGCTCACACTATCTCCTAAGCAGACAGTTCAAGCAGCAGATCAAGGCAACTCATCTTACAAACAAATCAACTTCTACTGGGTTACCATCAAACTTAGCTTGAGGTAAGGATGGGTATTTTGAAATAGGTTGGATTTTGAAGAAGGTAGGGTCCTTGGTATCTCTACCAAGAGTAGAATTCAAAAGCTTACAAGAAGCCTTTGGAGATCCTAGAGTTAAGAGTAGTTGAAGGTTCTGTCTTGAAAACATAAGGAGATTTTGTAATATAACTCTCCATAGTTTTGTCAATAGAAGTTCCAAAAATAGTTTTGGTTACAAAAGCATCTTGGCTCATGTTTTGTAATGCCAGAACATTTGAGAATATGAAAATTAAGCCAAGACTATTTTGGGAAGTAAATTTTGTCAACTGGTGTTAAGGTAAGGAGTATATCAGCTAATACACATTCATATACATAAGCATATCCAAAAAATAAGCAAACACTTCAGCGTTAAACAGGAAAAAGTTTTTGGTCCCCCTGATTTTTGCATTCTGGACAACTAATCAGGATTGCTGAAATTGGGATGTTACATGTGTCATAAGACTGAAGAAGGATGGAGGGAACAACAATCGAAGCTGACTAGATATTGGACCACATCAATTTGTAACTCTGATAGACTTTCTTTATCGATTACCTTCTAAGAAATTGCATTGAAGAATGCACATACCTTCACAATGGCTAGTCGAACATTTTTTGGTGGAATTCCACTCAATGCAACAGAAGCAATTACGTCATAAGCACCTGGCAGTCATGAGACTTACATTTTGAAATTTTTTATCTTTCATATTTACTATTCTGTTTATATTTGACGAGAAGCCAGACGGGACCTTGATACTGAAAAGGACTTCAAAAAAGATTTCCTTCTCTTCTTTCGTAAGAGCGTAGCTAGCAAGCCCTTGATACTACCCCGGATGCTTATCATCTCGTCCTTTAGGATGTTGCTGGTCCTACCGTGCTGCCTCAGTATCTTGTGACTTCCCATACAAGCCCAGGAAGCCTAGAATATGCACGCAAAGATTCTTCTTAGGTGCATCATGTTGATTGCAGAGCGGACCTCATGCACTTTCCAATAGGGTAGCTCCCAAAATAAATATTTCTTCTTCCACATGGGTGCGTGTCCGTCGGCGTGTTTCGAAACAGGCTGTCCTCCAGGACCCTTTCCAAAGATTACATCCAAATCCTTGACCATACCAACTGCATCAACACCACTACGGGGGACAGGCTTCATCCGGGTTTCTGCCTGGCTATTTAAATGCTTGCCTTTCTTCCTTAAGGGATGACTAGGCGGAAGCAAATGATGATTGTATGACTACACATTCTTCCTACATTTATCTAGATATATGCTTTCAGTCTCATCTAAGTAGTGTGTGCATGCATTGTATCATTTGTTCGTCTGTCAAGTAATGTTACTAAGAGCGGGCTAATCATTGATGGTAACGAACATCAAGGCTTGTAGGCCAAATTCATGTTATTTGTACACATCCCACACACGTACACCTGGTTTGGCCCACAACTGTAAAAGTTCATCAACTAATGGCCTTAGTTACACATCAATGTCGTTGCCGGGTTGCTTCGGGCCTTGGATGAGCACTGGCATCATAATGAACTTCCGCTTCATGCACAACCAATTTGAGGAAGGTTGTAAATACATAGAGTCATGGGCCAGGTGTTGTGACTTCAGTACTGCTTCCCAAAAGGATTCATGCCATCGGTACTTAGACTAAACCATAAGTTCCACGCATCACCAGCAAAGTTCGGGAAGTCTCTCTCTATTTTTGTCCACTATCGACCATCAGCAGGGTGCCTCAACTTCCCCTTTCGTACGGTCTTCCATGTGCCATCGCAACAACTTGGCATGCTCTTTGTTTCTGAATAAACGTTTCAACCGTGGTATTGTAGGAGCATACCACATCACCTTGGCAGGAACCCTCTTCCTAGGTTTCTCGCCCTCAACATCGCCAGGGTCATCTTTTCTGATCTTATACCGCAATGTAATGCATACCGGGCATTTCTCCATATTCTCGTACTTCTCAGCGCGGTAGAGGATGCAGTCATTAGGGCATGCATGTATCTTCTGCATGTATAATCCTAGAGGGCATACAAGCTTCTTTGTTTCGTACGTACTGGAGGGTAATTCGTTATTTCTTGGAAGCAGCTTCTTCATTATTACCAGCAAATTTTCAAATCCCGAGTCAGTCACACCGGTCTTTGCCTTCCACTTCAGCAATTCCAGTGTGCTACCCAGCTTCTTCTGGCCATCTTCACAAGTTGGGTATAACAATTTGTTGTGGTCCTGTAACATCTTCTCGAACCGCAACCTCTCCTTTTCTGTGTGGTAGTCTCTCTTTGCATTAGAAATGACCCAACCAAGATCATCAACAAGATCATTTGGTTCCCGTTCTTCTTCATTTTCTTCCATTGTGGTATCAGCGTATTCAGGGAACATAGATTTGTAGTTGTCATCATCGTTCTCTTCTCCATCGTTGTCTTCCATCATAACCCATCTTTCTCCATGCTTGGTCCAAACATTATAGCCTGACATGAAGCCAGACCGAAGTAGGTGGCTCTGAATGACTCTTGAGGAAGTGTGAGCCTGCTCACTCTGACATTCAACACATGGAAAACACATAAAACCATCTCACCGCTTGTTCGCCTTGGCCACAAGGCGAAAAGAATGCACGACTTCTCTGTAAGTGTTAGAGCGTCCGTCACCGTACATCCATTGATGGCTCATCTGCATCATACAACCATATATGTCAAATGCAATCACGATGATAAAATTACTACCACGCGGTCTAAACGATAAAATATTTGCTAACCTCTTCGGACACCTGGAAACAAAGATGAGAAAACATAAGTGTGGCTCTAGCACCTCATATCATGTTTTGTCTTATCTGAACTCAAGTCGCATCGCTCTAACAGGCATTTCACCGAACACCTCTAGGTCATATGAAGAAAAAAAATTAGCACAAAGTTATACCCACCTCACAAAGGAAAAAAATAGGAGAGAGTGGAGGGCTGGGTGCATATATATATAGGACCAGACCATTAGTGCCGATTTGAGATACAAACCGGAACTAATGGTTCTTCTAGGACCATGCAGGCGTGCCCAGACCCCATTATTCTAGGTTTGTATCTCAAACCGGGACTATTGTCCTCTTACGGGCCGAGACAAAGGACTTCAGCGACCTCGGGCCATCCGGTTCGGACCATTAGTCCTGGCCCCAGCCACGACCGGGACTAGTGGCCCGAACCAAAGGCCCTTTTTATACTAGTGCATATATATATATTTATGGATCATCCCCTAGAGTGATTACATGTGTTATTTTCCTAAACCAATGTGGAAGTTGCTTTATCTCCTATGTGTTCTTTTTCCTAAACCAATGTGGAAGTTGCTTTATCTCCTATGTGTTTTTGGTCTTCTACAAACCATGGTTTGTCACTTGGATCACATTGATATATATACATGACCACATTCTTCGATGCAACCTCTGTCACACTGGTGCAACATGCAATAATGTGGAAGCTGCTTGGTGGTTTGACACACATATATGTGGATCACCTAGAGTGATTGCATGTGTTCTTTTCCTAAACCACATTGATATCTCCACTAAAGAGTCATTGATGATCCACATGACCACATTGCATGTGTTCTTTTCCAAGACCACATTGATATCAACATGACCACACACACTCCACTAGTAGATTCTTCTCTCTGTCACGCTGCTTCATTAATATAATGTGTGGAAGTTGCTTTTCCTATGCATGTGTGGCTTTTACACCATGGTTTGCCACTTGGATCCCCCTATAGTCATTGCACATTGCATATATGTGTTCTTTTCCAAAACCATATTGATATCTATCTACATGACCACACACACTCTAGTGGATTCTGTGATGCAACTTCTCTGTCACACTGGTGCATTGTAGTGTGTGGAAGTTGCTTTCCTATGTGTGTTTTGCTTCTACACCATGGTTTGCCACTTGGGTCCCCATAGACTCATTTTGCACATTGCATATATGTGTTCTTTTCCAAAACCAAATCGATATCTACATGACCACACAGACACTCTAGTGGATCTGTGATGCAACTTCTCTGTCACACGTACTGTGCATCAATTGCAATGTGTGGAAGTTGATTTCCTATGTGTACGTGTTTTGCTTGTTCTACACCATGGTTTGCCACTTGGATACCCATAGAGTCATTTCACATTGCATACATGTGTTCTTTTCCAAAACCACATTGATATCTACATGACCACACACACTCTAGTGGATATGTGATGCAACTTCTCTATCACGATGCATTGCAATGTGTTGAAGTTGCTTTCCTATATGTGTTTTGTTTCTACACCATGATGGTTTGCTAGTTGGATCCTCATAGACTCATTGCACATTGCATATATGTGTTCTTTTCCAAAACCACATTGATATATATACATGAACCAAACACACACACACTATTGTCAAAACACGTACTCGTAAAAAGAAACACATATGAATATGCAACTACACCATGACAGGGAAGTTACATTTGAGAACAAGCTCACCCAGGGGTGGGTTCTGCTTATAGCAACATCCACACTTTAAATATGGTTATGCCATATATGCAAGATTTCCACATGTTTTTCACATCTGGTTCACCCGTAAAGAGATTTCTCATACCACAGTTTGGATCTCACCTATACAATATTTTGGCAAAATCAGCATAACGTAATTTTCCTGATTTTTTGGGTTAGTAATTGCTAATTTCTTCGAAAGGTACCCTTTTTAACAAGTATATTATATGATTAATTTATTTGAGCCACTCATCATGCAATACACGGCCAGGATACGCCATCCAAAAATTTGAGTGACACACCATGCTCAAATTTCGCCCATAGGAGTTCAATTTCGCGCCTCGAAATTTCACGCTCAACCTTCAGCACAGTGCCACACATCATTCGCGGAGACGCCATTTAGGTAATATAAAAGAAACCCTCCTTATCCTCTCCCCCGCTGAAAGTGGACGAGATCCATTTTTCCTCACCTCGCCGTCCTCTGCCTCCTCCCCCGCCCTCACCCTCGCTGTCATCCTCCTTCCCTCTGCCCCTCGCCGCCTTATGCCCCTCCTCACCATGCCGTCGTCCTTCGTTCCAGTAGAGAGTAGCTAGCCGTCGTCGTAGCCCAAACCCTAGCCCGTCGTCACCTTCACGGTTTCCCACCACACCGTGCCAATTGTCACGCTTGTAGGTCTGCAACCTCGCTGTCAACCTCACCCACAAGATCTGCCACCTCTACGTGCACCTCTCCGTAAAGATCTCGCCACTCGATGTGCACCTCTCCTTCAAGGTCTTCTCCCTAGACACCAAGGAATGCCCACCTGTGGTCAAGGTCTACTCACTCGACGTGCACCTCGCCGACAGGGTAAGCCACCTAGTTGTGCACCTCATCAACAAGGCCTACCACCACGCCGTCAAGTTCTTCCCACTATCCGTGCACGTCGCCGTTAAGATATGCCCACTTGCGGTCAAGGTCTGCTCACCCGACTTGCACCTCAACTACAAGGTACACCTACTCGTCGTGCACCTCGCCGTCCACCTAGTCGACACGGTCTGCCACATCGCCATCGACAAAGTCTGCCTACTCGCCGTGCACCTCCTCCACATAGTCTGCTACCAAGGTCTGCTGACAAGGCTCGATGCCATGATTTAAGCGTTCCGCTAGGAATATCAGTAAGAAAAAGGCCCCACACCCTGAAGTCAAGGAAACACTTACCTTTCTTTTCTGTTGTTTGGTTATATTGTTTGTTGCAGATAAATGCTGCATTTTATTGTTTGTTGCAGATAAATGTTTTTCATAACACGTCTTATGATCAGAGTGTAAATACAAATTGTTCATAGTGGAATATTTTACACTTCTGATTACTATTAGACAATCAACAACATATGTTATATTTTTCCTACTTGCCTATTTAGTGGCAAGATATAGATGCATATACTACTCATGTTTAATTGTACTGACCTCCTTATTATTGCAACCAATTGGTGAATTGCGTGTGATATGTCTTATGATCAGTTTGCGTGTGATAAAGGTTGCCTTATCATGTTTGTTGCATTACTGTTTCGTGATATGTCTTATGTTCATTGTATAAGTAGTTCATAGTTTACTGTTTTACATGATGGTTACTATAATACAATGAGCACCATAGGTTATATTTTTCTTAATTGCCTATTTAATTGCACGGTAGATGCTTGTACTGATTATGTTTAATCGTTCTGCCTTGCTTATTATTGCAGTGTATAATACTAAGTCTTGTCATAGTGGGGAGTAACATAGCATGTTACTAGGCTATGTTACTCCCCACTATGACTGGTCTTAATATTATCTCCATAGTGAGTAGTGTCATAGGCCTTATAACATAGACACCATCATTTAGGTTGGTCATAGTGGGAAATTTGTACACACTAGTATTATGTGTACCATACTAGCGTATAATACCAGCTAGGCTACCCATAGTAGGACTATCATGCAATCCATGTTGCATTTGTTTTGCTATTTTGTCGTATGTCTTATGATTAGAGTATGAATTGGTCATAGCGGACTGTTCCGCCCCATATGTTATATATTGAGCCATATTTGGAGTTCCCTATACATGTTAGAAACACATATGTACAATGGAATGTGCTTGGGGTGTTTCTTAGAAAGATAATCCAAACTTTTTCATAAGAAATAGTGCTTATTTGTATTCGAGAGGTGCCAATTTAGACATCATCCTATTATAAATAAGCACCATTGCTTAAACAAAAACCGGCTTATTTCGCTAAGCACTTCTCTAAGCGTCTTGCCTTCTATATGCTCTTAGGTTCTTAGCATATGTTGTTGCATCGCCAGGTGTATTCACCCCCCCCCCCCCCCCCCCCCACACACACACACACACTCCACCCCACAGACCCCACACCCCCACAGACCCCTAGAAGTAGCAAAGAGGAAGGTTGTAGACCAGGTTACATTATCTCGTGTGTTGCATTAGTTTGGCAGCCTATGATCCTTTTATAAAATTGCTCATGGCGACCTGTTAAATGATGAGTACTATATACTATATAACATAGGTTGTTATCACACCCAGTTTTATATTTCTAGATTAACTGGAATTATTTATTCGTATTAGAACCACAAATACTACCGATGGAATAAAGTCGGATGAAAACCATCATGAGAAAGAGTCCATGGATGCAACGACTTGATATTAGGTTCATAGCCAATGTTGTTGTATCCCCAACTGTATTCCCCCCAAAAATAGCAAAAGTGGTCCCTCTGGACCTCAGTATGATTCCGAAGGGGGGTATCTGTGAAGGTGACATATTAGGTTATGAAACACTAGTCACCAAGGAGACTGGGCTGCAGGTAGTCCCCTTACCTGCTAGCACACCATCTTGTCATGATTTCTCCACAATTAAGGTGTTGCTAAATCATCTTGTGTAGAATTGTTTGCTTACTCCTTTTGCCATATGCTTTCTTCCTCTTTATTTTGCCCAATTGACTGTTACATGTAAAATGTGTAGCTCAACAAGACAACTCCCAAGCGAAGGATGGCTACTGGTGGTGGATCATCTCGCAAGCGCATTGTGGCATCAGTACTATCTCCAGACACAGAAAATGAGAGACACACGAGGTCCAAGGGGAATCCGCTAAAAGCAGGACTTCCACCTCCAGGTTCCACACGGCGAACAACAAAGTCATGCGACCCATTCACAAGAAACTCGGAGTGCAACCCAAAATATTGCCAAAGCTGGACTACATGATGCCCGGCAAACGACCAAAGTCGAACTTCCTGATGCCAAGCAAACTGCCAAAGCCACACTTCCTAATGCCCTAGAGGTGGCTAGAGCTGCACTTCATTCTCCCCTGCTGGTGACTGATGATGTAGTTCCCGATGCCAACCTAGTGGCAAAATATGTAGTTCCTGATGCCCGGTAAGTAGCTAAACCTTCAGTTCTGATGATGGGCAAGTGGCCAAAGTTGTAGTTCCTGATGCCGGCCAAGTGGCTAAAGCTGCAGTTTCTAATGCCAGCCAAGTGGCTAAAGCTGCAATTCCTGATGCCGACCAAGTGGCCAAAGCTGCAGTTCTTGATGCCGGCCAAGTGGCTACAGCTGCAGTTGTTGATGCCCACCAAGGCGAGATGCCAGCTGCCGTCAATCTACCACCCACCCAAGACAAGAAGGCAACAACCCAAGGCAAGCAACCAGCTTCCCAAGGTGAGCTGGCAGCTATCCAACATGAGCAGCACTCTGCCCAAGGTGACCTACCCACTTCCTCCGACCCGCTAGTATGCCGTCCAGCACCTCCCCAAAGCTAGCAGCCACCTACCCAAAGCTAGCATGTACCCCCCAAAGCCAGCATCCACTCCCCCAAGCCAGCAGCCACCTCCAAAGCCAGCAGCCACGTACCCAAGGTGTGCAACCCCAACCCACATCCTGCCGTCCTCTAGCACCTCCCAAAGCCAACCTACCACCTCCACAAATCAAGAAGCCACCTTCTCAGGTGACAAAGTCTGCATCCTTCTGCCCACGGGTATCCCCCAAAGGTGACTTGCTACCACTCCAAATCCAGAAGCCACCTCCCATGCACCGTCACAAACCGATGGGTTTGGTACCCAAGGCGTTGTGTCAGCAACCCAACATCTGTGTTCAGCTGCCGATGGCGAGGACTCTGGTACCCAATTTGAGGGTCAGGGGTCAGCTACCCAATATGATGAGTCAGATACCGAATATTGGGAATCTGATCCTAGTCATGAAGTAGCATGCCAAGACTACAATGACTGGTCTCAACATGGTAATGCGTTAAACCGACTGCTCGCTCACTTATAATCCATTTAATCCCATCATATTACTGTGGAACACTAAATCAACATATTGTATTCCTGTAGATGATGATGGCTACCAGATGTCTCAAGACTTTGATGCATCTTGTTCTGAAGACGCCGAAACGCAGAATTCTGAAGATATAGTTCCGCATACTGGTCAAGCTCTGGTGGTGAGGGGGAAAACATGGGGAAGAGGCTTGAAAAGTTGTCCAAAGGAGGGAGGATTTCACTTAATGTTCTTCCAGGAAGAACTAGACCAGATGACCCGGCTGTTACTGCCAGGTTTACCAGTGAGTGTGCAGTCATAGTAAGGACTAGCATACCTATCTTACCCCACTGGAAAGAGTATAAGAAGAGGATTGATGTCCAATAAGACTTCATAGGCAAAGTTTTTGTATGTTCTATGACTTAGTTGTCCTTTACCTTCCAATTTCTCTATTCATGCAAATGCTAATGCTCCATGTTTTATTTCAACAAAAGTTTGTCGTGGACACAAATCAACCTGACGTGCGGAATGCTTGCGCAAATCAATTTATGAGGCATGCAAGGAATCAGCGGTATATTCTGAAGAAGTATTTTGATCCCTACCCTCTCAATCAAGTTACAAGGAAATGTCCCGATGAAGTGAAACACATGACCGACGAGCAGTGGTGCAAGCTTGTTGATACTTGGTCTGACCCCAGGAAACAAGTCACTATTCATTTACTCTTATACTGTTACTGCATGTGTTTGAATTGTTTGATTGGAACTACCTCTTATATTGTATGGTTTCTGCTTGGTAGAGTACTTGTGTAATAAACAAGATCAACAGGAGCAAAGTCTTGTACCCTGCTGCCACAGGTTCTCGTAGCTATGAGGTTGTGTGCAACGGTGAGGACGATGCCTTCGAACTCTTCAAAAAGACGCATTGCAGCCTGATAAATGGCTTCACTCCGAATGTGAAGAAAGCAATTGTAAGTCCTCTTGAATAATTTTCATGTTTGCAAAATTCAATGCTATATTCACCTCTCAATTGTATACAATATGATTGTAGTTTGCTTGTTATTTCTCTAAAGTTCGCTTCTCTTCCTAATATTGTAGGAAATCATGGAAAAGAAGATGGCTCCAGATGTCCAGGTTGAAGAACCAATTTCTTCCACTGAGACTGTGCACTTTGCACTCTCATTGGATAGCAGAAAGCCAATGTTCCTGAAGAACATCGGCCTCCATCCAAGTACATCAAGACGAAGCAGGTCTGGCCTTGAAGCGGAACTTTTTGCTAAGAGAGTAGGGAGTGGCAAACTGCGCTACCGAGGCAGAGAGGCTGCAGTTATCTAAACACAGGAGAGAAATGCAAAAGAAGCAAGAAGAGATGCAGGTGAACAAAACCATAGAAACGACTTCCTTCAGCAAGTGTTGTCTCAGCTGACTCAGCGGAAGCAGCTTCAGCTGTCGCAAGGTAAGTGAACTCGTGGTTCACACTTTTGAATTCTTGGGCTAGGAAAGTTAACTGGTGTGGAAACTTGTGAATCTTTTGGACAGGGAAACTTGTGAGGCTTTTGGCTCATAAAATGTTGTGGAAATTTTTTGGTTCTAGAAGCTTGTGAGGCTTTTGGCTCAAAAACTGCTGTGGAAATTTATGTGGAAACTTGTCCTGAAATTCATTGTCAAATATTTTTTATTTCATGCATGTGGTGTGAAATGTGTCACAAACAATTATGACTAGTAGAAATTTGCGTGCACAAATGGCCCCCTGATCTCATGGTGACGCCAGCCCGCATTCGCGACGAAAACAAAATCGTCTCAGTTGTTCTTGATGAAACATTCCCATCACAGGTAAACGCCGACGTGGCTGCCTTTCATTGGCCAACTATCAAGATGAAACAGAAACATCACGGCCAATGATGATGTAATCACACATAATTCATCATCGGTAGGTGATACGTGTCTCATTTTGATTTTTCAACATGGTGTTCTGTAGCTTCCCCACGTGACCTCATTTGATTGGCGCAAGCTTGGCCGTGCCAATCGTCCATGTATCAGCATGGTGTCGAAAGGTGGCGACGAATAAAATTCATCACGGCGCGTGTGACGTCAGAAACGGGATGTATGGCATCATGAACGGGTTCGATGATGTCACGGATATGGAGTCAACAGAATCAGGACGTGATGGAAAAAACATTAAGAACTCGTGACATTGTAGACAGCGAACATGACGTCAGCAAAAGTCGCTGATGGCCACCTGTGGTGCCGTTGCCACGTGGCCTTGGTCGTGACGAAATACAAACGTCATGAACGACCGGGCCTAGGCTGGGTCGGTCCAGTTCGTCACGATGAAATTACAGGAACGTCTTGATCGGGCGTGACATTTTCAGACAGAAAAAACGTCACGGAATGAATTATGACATGAGGTCCATGACCTATTTTTTCGTCGCAGAATTCATCACGAATGGCCATCTACGACGTTTTGGCCCTCATCCACAATGATATCAGATCGTCATAAACCGCCTAGATTTTTGTAGTGATAATAAACAAGAACGACGAGTTGTTTTTCATATCTCTCAAACATGTATCGGGTCATACAAGCCATGCAAATTGCCCTGGAACCCCAAAATAGTGGGAAATAGCTCATGAAAATGGCCACAAAACACGAAAATGACGAGTATTTGGTCATATCTCTCAAACATGTATTGGGTCTTATGGGCCATCCAAGATTCCCTGGAACCCAAAAATACTGGCAAGATCTCATGAAAATGGCCATAAAACTCGAAAACCACGAGTTTATTTTTAAAATCTCTCAAACATGTATTGGGACTTATGGGCCATGCAAATTGCCCTTGAGCCCCAAAATAGTGGGCAATAGCTCATGAAAATGTCCATAAAACACGAAAATGATGAGTTTTTGGACATAACTCTCAAACATGTATCGAGTCTTACAGGCCATGCAAATTGCCCAGGAACCCCAAAACTGTGGGAAATATCTCTAAAACGGCCCTAAAACACAAAAATGATGAGTTTTTGGACATATCTCTCAACGACGTACCATGTCTCACTGGCCATGCAAATCACCACTGAACCGCAAAACTATGGGCAATAGCTCATGAAAACGACCATAAAATACGAAAACAATGAGGTTTTGGTCATACCTATTAAACATGTATATAGTCTTAGGGTCAACGCAAATCCTCCTAGAACCCCACAATTGTGAGAAATAGCTAACGAAAACGGCCATAATACACAATAAGGACGAGTTTTGGTCATATTTCTAAAACATGTATCAGGTCTTGCGGGCCCTGTAAATCGACATGGAACCCCAAGGTAGTGGGAAATAGCTCATGAAAAGGGCCCTAACACACGAAAACCATGAGTTTTTGGTAAAATATCTCAAACATGTATTGGGTCTTATGGGCCATGCAAATTTCCTTGGAACCCCAAAACTGCGGGCAATAGCTCATGAAAAAGCCGTAAAACATGAAAACGATGAGTTTTTTACAATAACTGTCAAACATGTATCTGGTCTTATGGTCCATGCAACTCCTCCTAGAACCGTAAAGTTGTGGGCAGTAGCTCATGAAAATAGCCATAATAAACAAACATGACGAGATTTTGACCATAAGTCTCAAATGTGTATCAGGTCTTACAAGCCATGCAAATTGATCTGGAACCCCAAAACAGTGGACAATAGCTCATGAAAATGGCCATAGAACATGAAAACCACGAGTTTTTGGTCGAATATCTCAAACATGTATCGGGTCTTACGGGCCATGGAAATTGCCCTGGGACTAGCAATAGCTTATGAAAATGGCCATGAAACACGAAAACCACGAGGTTTTGGTCATAACTCTCAAACATGTATTAGGACTTACGGGCCATGCAAATCACCGTGGAACACCAATACTACGGGCAGCTCATGAAAATGTCCAGAAAATAGGAAAACAATGAGTTTTTGATCATAATTGTCAAACATGTATGTGGTCTTAAGGTCCATGCAAATCCTCTTGGAACCCCAAAAGTGTGGGCAATAGCTCTTGAAAACAGACATAATACACAACAATGATGAGTTTTTGGTCATATCTCTCAAACATGTATCGGGTCTTATGGGTCATGCAAATTTCCCAGGAACCCCAAAATTGTGGGAAATAGCTCATGAAAACGGCCCTAAAATACAAGGATGAGTTTTTGGAGATATCTCTCAAACACATATCAGGTCTTACGTGAAGGGAAACGGGTAGGCTACACAAGCGTAAAAAGAAAATTTTCTACCGCGTCAACCAGGAATACTATTGTCATAGATCACGGGATTACCGCTAGACGCATAGTTGCGGAACTCGATGAAACACGTCACGGCAGTGTAGATGTTCTACGTCTCCTTCGCGTCCTCGTCCCACGAGCAGCTCCCCTTTGTGCAGCTCTTCCAAGTGCTACAGCTACAGCACCTCCGAGGTATCCACACGTCCAGAGTGGAAGGTCACATGACAGACTGTTAGGTCCGCATGTGCAAGACAGGCGTAAGAGGAGTGGCGGATGGGTGGAATACTCAACCCTATTCAGCTCGCCTCACTCTCTCTTATATAGGCATCCCTGGTGGGCTTCTACTTTAGCAGCCTATTAGCAGCCTAAGCCTGGTCTAATTCGGATCCAATCCTCATTAGGCTTCCAGCCCCTAAAGTGTGTGACCCTATAGGTTCATACACGTATAAACATGACACGAGTACACTTACTCCATCAATAGTTGGTAGCAGCCTCTGGTAAGACGTGCCAACTCCTAAACGCATATAAAGATCATTCGGACGAACCATCAGAATGTAGAGTACATGTCTTTCCCTTTGCCTCACGATATTTGGTCTAGCTCCAAGCTGACCTCTGTTTCTCGATACTATGATTCAGAATCCCTTTACTAGGTTAACTCTTAACCATATGTAGCACGGTCATGCATTTCTGGATCCGATCACTCGAGGGGCCCAGAGATATCTCTCTCAAGTAGAGAGGGGCAAATCCCCTCTTGATTGACCGATGCCTTGCAGCATGTATCAGGACAAACCTGAAAGCTACCTTTATGACTACCCAGCTACGGAGTAGTGTTTGATAGCCCGAAAGTAGGTCGATCCACATCTCAAGTACATGTGACAATCTCAGGTCTAAGGACAAAACGCACACGATGTGCAGAGAGAGCTGCAAGTATTATTGCCAGTCTCAAGTTGGGTCAGTCCAACCCCATGTTCATAACATGTGTCCACATCATTGGTTTGACATCTCCATATCTATGACTTGCGAAACATAGTCATCAACCAATCGATGTGCTAGTCTAATATTCATGTGTGTCCTCACATGAACTCTGACTAGGGACAACTATTTGATAACCATACAAGTAAATAGTTTCACACGCAATTCACATAATTGCCAATCAATACAAGTTGCCTGATATATGGATATTCAAGGAACATTATAAAAACTCATGGATACAAATGAAATACAATCATCTCTATGATTGCCTCTAGGGCATATTTCCTTCTGTCTCCCACTTGCACTAGAGTCAATCTAGATAGCATCTAATACCTATTGCTCTTGTGTGCGCTTCATACGCAGGCTGCGGGAGTGTCTTTGTCAAAGGATCAGCAACATTTGAGTCCGTATGTATTTTGCATAACATGACACTACCATCATCAATGAACTCACGAATCAGATGGTAACGCATGCGAATATGTTTGTTCTTCTGGTGCTGTCTAGGTTCCTTGGCTTGTGCAATAGCACCATTATTTTCACAATAAACATCCATGGGATTGGATGCGCCTTAACCACACCAACAGCGATCAGGAAATTCCTAATCCAAACAGCTTCCTTTGCAGCCTCCGAGACAGCAATATATTCAGCTTCTGTTGAAGAGGAGGCCACTGTATCTTGCTTGGAACTTTTCCATCTCATAGCACCAGCATTCATGACAAACACATAACCTGATTGCGATTTTGAGTCATCTGAGTCGTTAAGGTAAGTCGCGTTTTTGTAACCCTTTACACTGAGTTCAACCTCACCTCCATAAACAAGGAACATATCCTTAGTCCTTCTCAAGTACTTAAGGATATTCTTTACCACTATCCAGTGACTCTCACCTGGATCAGCCTGGTATCTGATCGTAACACTTAGAGCATAGGAAACATCTGGGCGAGTACATGTCATTGCATACATGATGGATCCAATAGCCGAAGCATATGGAACCCTACTCATGCGTTCTCACTCATCAGTGGTCGAAGGACACTGAGTCTTGCTGAGTTTAATGCCATGAGACATGGGAAAGAACCCCTTCTTAGCCTCTTCCATGCTGAACCGTTTCAACACTTTGTCAATGTACGTACTCTAGCTTAATCCAATTAGCCTCCTTGATCTATCTCTATAGACCTTGATATCCAGAATATATGCCGCTTCTCCCAAGTCCTTCATAGAAAAACTATTTTTCAATGAGGTCCTAACAGACTCGAGCATAGAAACTATTTTTCCAGTCAGTAATATGTCATCCACATATAAGATTATAAATACAAGTGTTTTTTCATTTTCTTTCTTATACACACAAGGTTCTTGTTCGTTTTTGGTGAAGCCAAACTCCTTTACAACTTCATCAAATCGAATGTTCCAACTCCGAGATGCTTGCTTCAGCCCATAAATACACTTTTGAAGTTTACATACCTTTCCAGCATTGTTTGGATCGACAAAACCTTCGGACTGTATCATATACACGTCCTCGGTAAGGATTCCATTTAAGAAAGCCGTCTTGACGTCCATCTGCCATATCTCATAGTCGAAATATGCAGCAATGGCTAGAATGATCCGTATAGATTTAAGCATCGCTACGGGCGAGAAAGTCTCCTCGTAGTCAACTCCTTGAACTTGTCGAAAACCTTTTGCAACAAGTCGAGCTTTATGGATGTGAATATTCCCATCCATATCAATCTTCTTCTTATAGATCCATTTGCACTCGATGGCTTTAAAACCATCAGGCAGGTCAACCAAGTTCCAAACTTGATTGTCTCCCATGGACTCTCTCTCGGATCTCATGGCAACCTGCCATTTCTCAGAGTCTGGGCCCACCATCGGTTCTGCATAGGTCGCAGCCTCATCATTGTCTAACAATAATAATTCTCGCGCTTCGTGGAGCCTCGTGGACCTTCGTGGTTGTGGTGCTTCTATTGCCACGGGTTCCTCAACTTGTTCTGCTAGAACAGCATCACTCGTAGAAGCATCCCCGACTGGCTCATCTTGAACTTCTTCAAGTTGCACCAACCTTCTACATGTTCCCTTTGAGAGGAACTCTTTCTCTAGGAAAACACCGCTACAAGCGACAAACACTTTACCCTCTTCTTGGTTGTAGAAGTAATACCCTAAGGTTTCCATTGGATATCCCACGAATATGCATTTATCTGATTTGGGTGTTAGCTTGTCCGACTGAAGTCGCTTTACAAATGCATCACAACCCCAAATCTTTAGAAAAGACAAACTGGGATTCTTTCCAGTCCACATCTCATATGGTGTCTTAACTACGGATTTAGACGGTACCCTGTTTAGTGTGAAAGCGTGTAACCCCGAAATGATAATGGTAAATCCGACTGGCTCATAATCGATCGAACCATGTCCAACAAAGTTCGATTACGCCGTTCAGAGACCCCCTTTCTTTGAGGCGTTCTGGGCGGCGTGAGATGTGGAACAATTCCGCAACTCTTAAGATGATGGATAAACTCATGACTCAAATATTCACCTCCACGATCGGATCGCAAGGCCTTTATTTTCTTGCCACGTTGATTCTCTACCTCACTCTGAAATTCTTTGAACTTTTCAAAAGTTTCAGACTTACGCTTCATCAAGTAGACATAGCCATATCTACTGAAATCATCAGTGAAAGTAATGAAGTAGTGATATCGTCCTCTTGCTGTCGTGCTCATTGGTCCACATACATCAGTATGTATGAGTTCCAACAAGTTTGTCGCTCTCTCGGGAAAACCCGTAAAAGGCGTCTTGGTCATCTTTCCAAGTAAACAAGCTTGACATGTCTCGTATGATTCGAAATTAAACAAAGTTAGAAGACCATCACCATGGAGCTTCTTCATGCGCTTTTCACTTATATGCCCCGAACGACAATGCCATAAATAGGTAGGACTCAAATCATTAGACCGAAGCCTTTTGGCACTAAGATTGTAAACATATGCATCATCAATATTTAAAATAAATAACCCATTCACAATGGGAGTATCAGCCATAAACATAGCATTCTTAGAGATTACACAACCATTGTTTGTACTCGTGAATGAATAACCATCCCTCATCAAACATGAAGGTGATAAAATGTTTCGACCCATACTTTGAATGTAATAACAATTATTCAATTTCATAATAAATCCTGACGGAAGGTGAAGTTGCATGACGCCGACGAACAATGCAGCAACCCTTGCTTTATTTCCGACGCGAAAATCCACTTCGCCTTTCTGCACTTCTCTAGTTCTTATTAGTCTCTGCATCGAATTGCAAATATGAGCAACCGATCCGGTATCAAATACCCAAGAGTTAACATAAGAATCTGCAAGAAAAATGTCCACAATATTTACAACAAGCGTACCTGAGTGGGAAGTACTCTTACTTCCACTCTTCTTCAAAGAAGCCTGGTACTTGTTGCAGTTTCTCTTCCAGTGGCCATATTCATAACAAAAGAAACACTCAGTGTCTCCTGTAGGTCCAGCCTTTTCTTGGGTGCAGGGTTCGGCTTAGGGATCGTATCCTTAGCCTTGCCCTTCTTCTTCTGCCAAGAACTGCCCTTTTTCTTGAAGCTAGACTTGTTCTGCACAGCCATCACATGGTAGTTCAAAATGAAATGCATATGGTAGTTCAAAATGAAATGCCCATAGCTAGATGGAAGAGATGCCAAAATGAAATCACTAGCCAACTCTTGGCCTAATGGAAAACCAAGTTTTTCCAAAGTTTGACAGTAACCAACCATTTTGATCACATGGGGGCCTACAGCTGCTCCCTCTGCCCGCTTGCATTCCACAAAGGACTTAGCAACATTGTACCTCTCAGTCCTAGCCTGAGTTTGGAACATGTCCTTAAGCGCGAAGATCATATCGTACGCTTCCTGATCCTCAAACTGCTTTTGAAGATCAGGTTCCATGCATGCAAGCATAAGACAGCTAACCTCAAGAGATTCATCTCATGCTTTCTTGTAGGCATTCTTAAGGGCAGCAGTTGCATTATCAGCAGGTTCATCTAGGATTGGGGTATCCAGAACAGTTTCCTTTTTATCAGACCTGAGAACAATTCTCAGGTTACGGACCCAGTCCAAAAAGTTTGTTCCATTTAGTTTATCCTTATCAAGAATCGAATGCAAAAGAAAAAGGTGATAAAGTGTTCGGTGCCATTGATCTACAACATAAAAACATGCAAAATACTAAGCCATGTAACCATGAAAGAGTAAAACATATTAAACAATTTAAGAGCATATACTCCCACTTAAAATCAATATCCCTCTATTGATACTAAGTGATTCAAGATCCACGATTAACAAGTCGACTAGTGAGCTTTAGCATCACTGCTAGAAGACAAGGTAAATCGGTAAGCAACTTTTGCGAATCATATCACATATGACTCTTGTTGTTGGGTGACATTCTATGTCAAAACTAGGTGCCCAACCTTTATGCCCCAAGGTCCTTAACTATTAAGATGACCTTGTCAAGCTCACCAACCCTTATGTGTTTAGGTATCCGATACAAACCCATCCAGCCAAGGAAAACCGCGGCACCCTAATTTCATAGACCCACCAACGATTGTACAGGGCATAGGATGGTGCAAGGTTTGGTTGGGACGACATGGTTTAACTTAAACTTTGTGAGGGATCGTTCTACTTCTATCATCTAAGCATGCATCGTAGTAAAACGTATAAGAATAGCATTCACATAGATGTGATGCAGTATGGCCAATTCTCTTATGGCGATCTTCATCGCCATAGAACCTGTCCACCATGATGATCTCCATCTTCATGCTCTATGCGAGGCATCCTCCAAGTGATGAGTTCTCCAAGAACTAATACAAGCTATTACTCCTAGCAGCTAGTAATCAAAATTACATGGTATTGGGATCATCACAAGTTGGCACGCAGGCCATTACAATAATTGACAACACATATGGCTCCAGCCGTGTTGCCCAACTCATGACACGTGGGTCATGAAAAATTGCATACATGCATCACAGACATTTTTGGGCCATACTCATCACGTACATCCTGCAAAAACAAGTTGTGCATAGAATCGCATTCTACCGGATTATGTGAAATCGTAGCACCTATGAACCTTAACTTGATACGATAGGGGGGTACGATTAAGGGGGGTCTAGGGGATCTCCCCCTGCGGGGTTCGAAGGGGTAGCGCCCCTCGCGGTATCTATACAATTTTCTTTAAGGATTTTCATTGGAAAATCAAATTTACCACAAACCGACTAATGTTCCGATTCGACCAAACTCCTTTGATCACGGTACGTCGATCCAGATCTATTTCCCGATTCGATCAATCATATTGATCTTCGCGTGATTCAAATGGATTTATGTGTCACTGTCTACCCTGATGGCGGAAACCGACCGGTAGGGGTAAGTCGTTCGACGACCTTAGAATCACGATCACGGAAAGTAAGATCATAGATCAATCTAGAACCGCCGCCATCCAAACGATCACATCATTCATATCAATCTACATATCACCATATGCAAACTTCCCGAATCTATGACTGAATAACATCGGCTCTAATACCACTGAAGGGAAACGGGTAGGCTACACTAGCGTAAAATCAAAAATTTCTACCACGTCAACCAGGAATGCTATTGTCATAGATCACGGGATTACCGCTAGATGCGCAGTTGCGGAACTCGACGAAGAATGTCGCGGTAGTGTAGATGTTCTACGTCTCCTCCGCGTCCTCGTCCCACGAGCAGCTCCCCTTTGCGCGGCTCGTCCAAGTGCTACAGCTACAGCACCTCCGAGGTATCCGCACATCCGGAGTGGAAGGTCACACGACAGAGTGCTAGGTCCGCACGTCCAAGACAGGCGTAAGAGGAGTGGCGGCTAGGTGGAATGCTCAACCCTATTCAGCTCGCCTCACTCTCTCTTATATAGGCATCCCTGGTGGGCTTCTACTTTAGTAGCCCATTAGTAGCTTAAGCCTGGTATAATTCGGATCCAATCCTCATTAGGCTTCCAGCCCCTAAAGTGTGTGACCCTTTAGGTTCGTACACGTATAGACATGACACGAGTACACTTACTCCATCAATAGGTTGTAGCGGCCTCTAGCAAGACGTGCCAACTCCTAAACGCATATAAAGATCATTGAGACGAACCATCACAAGGTAGAGTACATGTCTTTCCCTTTGCCTCACGATATTTGGTCTAGCTCCAAGCTGACCTCTCTTTCTCGATACTATGATTCGGAATCCCTTTACTAGGTTAACTCTTAACCATATGTAGCACGGCCATGCATTTCTGGATCCGATCACTCGAGGGGCCCAGAGATATCTCTCGCAAGTAGAGACGGGCAAATCCCATCTTGATTTACTGATGCCTTGCAGCATGTATCAGGACAAACCCAAAAGCTACCTTTATGACTACCCAGCTACAGAGTAGTGTTTGATAGCCCCAAGTAGGTCGATCCACATCTCAAGTACATGCGGCAATCTCAGGTCCAAGGACAAAACGTACACGATGTGCAGAGAGAGCTGCAAGTATTATTGCCAGTCTCAAGTTGGGTCAGTCCAACCCCATGTTCATAACATGTGTCCACGTCATTGGTTTGACATCTCCATGTCTATGACTTGCAAAACATAGTCATCAACCAATCGATGTGCTAGTCTAATATGCATGTGTGTCCTCACATGAACTCCGAGTAGGGACAACTATTTGATAACCATACAAGTAAAGAGTTTCACAAGCAATTCACATAATTTCCAATCAATACAAGTTGCCTGATATATGGATATTCAAGGAACATTATAACAACTCATGGATACAAATGAAAAACAATCATCTCTATGATTGCCTCTAGGGAATATTTCCTTCATTACGGGCCATACAGATCACAACTGAACCCCAAAACCGTGGGTAATAGCTCATGAAAACGACCATAAAACACGAAAATAACGAGTTTTTGGTCATAACTATCAAACATGTATCTAGACTTATGGTAAATGAAAATCCTCCCGGAACCCTAGAATTATGGGCAATAGCTCACGAAAACGGCCATAACAAACAATAACGATGAGTTTTGGTCATATCTCTCAAACTTGTATCAGATCTTACGGGCCATGCAAATTGCCCTGGAACCCCAAAATAGTGGGAAATAGCTCATGAAAATGGCCAAAAAACACGAAAACGATGAGTATTTGGTCTTATCTCTCAAGTATGCATTGGGTCTTATGGGACATGCAAGTTTCCCTAGAACCACAAAATAGTGGGAAATAGCTCATTAAAAGGACCCTAAAACACGAAAACCACGAGTTTTTGGTAAAATCACTCAAACATGTATTGGGTCTTATGGGCCATGCAAATTTCCCTGGAACTCCAAAATAGAGGTTAATAGCTTATGAAAATGGCCATTTAATACCAAAACCACGAGTTTTTTGTCTAATCTCTCAAACATGTATCGGGTCTTGTCGTGGTATTGCCGACAGGTACGCCAAGGAGGGGTCCTCATAGAGCATGTTAAGAGAGGGGGGGGAGGCGGCGAGTTGTCGGGTACGAGGTTACAAATTTTACCTAGGTTCAAGTCCCACAATGGTGGCGGAACTCTACTCCTTCTACAAATCACGATAATGGCAATACGCCGAGTTACAGGGATTGGTTCGCTTTGCAAGGGTGTTATGAATCGTGCCCTAAAGGCTCCCACACATCCGTCTTATACAGGCACCAGAACCTAGGTTTACAGGGAAAGAACCTTGCTAGACAAGGTATAGAGTCCTACACTAATACTAACTAGTATTTCGTGTCTGGTACTCCAAGGCTCCGAGTGTGTGGGTGATTTGTATGTAGCCTTCCTTTATCGGGCATGGGCCTCCCTTCTGGATCCATTTAACTGGGCCACCCAACAGGCCATGGGCCATGCTACCAACTGTGGGCCACCCGTGTTTGCCGCATTAGAGACATGCAATGGTGATACCCATCTAGCATATCCCCAACAGTAGCCCCCGGAGGACCTTGAGATATTGCGTCGTCTTTCCTTTCAATCTTGAGTGCTCCGACTAGTTGATTTCGGCAATTCATCAAGCAATATCTCGAAGCTCTCCCAAAGAACCTTGGAATCCACTTCGTCTTCGTAATGTAAGCCACAGATTCTTCAAGTCATGTATTCCATAGTTGGATAGTTTCCGCCTTCTATGGAATCTTCAGATGTGACTCTTCCACCGCAATGGTTAGAACGATGACATAGACTATAGCCTACGCTACCTCGAAACTTATATATAGCAGTGAATTAATCATTAGCTATTTTCGCATGCGCAAAATCTGAAACTTTAAGCGATAAATCAGGGGACGTGGCGAAATTACCACGCATGTTCATCCACACGTTGGAAACACTATATCCTGTTAGATTTGTTTGCACAAATCTTGATGCTAGGGTCTATAAATATTTATTGCGGCTTAGGAATTTTTCTTTACCCGCATTCTTCCATGCGTATTCTTCCTCCTCCCGCCGCACGACCATTCGAGCTTTTCAGTGGAAAACCCTAGCCAGATTACTTTCTCCCCCCAACCCTTCATCCACCTTTGCAATGGCCTCCTGCAGCAGCACTCCTTCAACAGGGATGGATCCCGAGGCTTCAATTGAGCCATCACAGAGTGTTTCCGTCCCACTAGAAGGGGTAGTGGTTGTAGTCTCCGCTGTGGTGGAATCCACCGGCGGCGACCACAAACTGGCGGGGACTGATGCTGCAGAAGAAGATGCTGACTCCCACAAGGGAGTGTGTACAGGCTCTGACCTCTCCGCTGAGCAGCTCCAAGAACTTATCGCGAAAGGCTACATTCTAGTGACGGAGGGCTTGGCCTAGCGGTCGGCGCCTGCCGGCAAGGTGGCCCCTTCTCCCCAAGCCAGAGAGATGGTCTACTTCAAGTCCGAGCTAGTACGCGGTGTTAGCCTACCAGTCTCTAGCTTCTTTCTCGAGATCCTTCTACACTTCCGGGTACTTCCCCACAACCTCTCTACCAACATCATCCTCGTACTCAGCAATTTCATGGCTTTATGTGACGGATACCTAGGAATTAAGCCTAGGTTAGATCTATTTATTTATTTATTCACCATCAAGAGAGAGTCTATAGAATCCAAAGATGAGTTGCGGATTTGTGGAACGATTAGTTTTAAGATCCGCTCTCACCGGCGATTACCCGACATCGTCGGTCATGAGTCCTGCAAGAACTGGCAACATACATACTTTTTCGGCCAAGATATCCCTCTGGATGGCCGCCAAGACTCGTACCCCAACTTTGTAGATGGAGCTGCCGCCGAGGCCCGCACATGGAGATCCCAAGGCCCTTTCTCGTCCGACGATGAGTCCTCTCGCACTGTAAGGCAAATCGAGTGGCTGGTAGAAGGAGGTTTGGCCCGGTTGGGCCTATCCATGTCCTGGTTCACGAGGCGGATCCAACCTCTACAGCACCAATCTGATGCATATGTACTCAAAGAGCAGGAAAGATCCTATGTGAATCTCGCAGGACAACTTCTCCAATGACTCCATCAAGCTCCGGCTAAAGGATATCATCAAAGTGAAAGACAGGAAGCATGGCTTCATGATCACCTTTGACATGTTCGAAGGCGGCAAGTGCCCATAGGTAATTTTGCTTCCTTTGTTGATGATTATATATATATACTCTAAGGTCTTCCGTCTTGAATGTTTTGATATTCGATGTTCTAATAATCCATAGTTACTCCTGAGTTCTGATATTCGTTGTTCTCATCCTTATCCTCGGTGTATAATGTGTATCCGTTGATGTCGTACGCCTGGTAGGTCCTAAGGTTCTGTGTGGGGCCCTATGACAAGGTGAATATGAGTTTGTCCTCTTCCATACAAGGACTCTAGGAGGGATTTTCCAGTAGCTTCTCCTAGAACCACTGCGTGAAGGTGGAGTTGTGCTCTCTTATAATTTCTCCTTGAGTCCTTGTCCGTCCTAGGCCACGGTAATTCTTCTCAATAAAGCTATTGTTCTTTACGCACCAAGGTTCGACCAATTCTATCTGTTTTAGCAGCCGATCCCTCATGGATGTCTATACGAAAGTAGTACAAGCTTGGGTAGGTGGAGGCTATGTAGGACCAATGCCACAGTTTTCCAAATAGCGTGTTAGTGTGTCAAATGATAATTATAGTGTCGATGGAGATATTTCGCCTGGCCAAACTCATCATAGCATCCCATCTATCTCTTGTGGCACCAGGGCGTCGCGACAGACTGACCTAGATGCCCTAACGGTAAGCGTCGCACATGCAGGAGAGATTAATTGCACCATTTTTTTATTTTCCTGGATCTCTCTAGCTAAGTACATGCATGTTTCGCAGGAGGACACTTCGTGCACTCTCCTCACAATGGTAAATGGTGAGTTGAAGGACGTTGTGTTAGGCTGAGTCATTCAACCTAATCAGAACCAGCTACATAATCAGAAGATGGCTAACAACATCCTTCGGGTAATCGGGTTAATGTGCATGTGGTCCGTGATGGTTTTGAGGAGATGGTCATCAACTCAACCTCTCAATGCATACTCTCGCATTCTTACAGTGCAAGGGTGGTTGGATGCTGTTGTGTCCTAAGGCATACATCGTTTGGATACCAACAGAAACCCACAGATAACACCACCAGTAATGCCGAGGAAAACTCAAGTGATGCCATCTTCTTTCGATCAGAGTCACCTCGCTGGCCCTAGCAGCAGTAATTCCCAGAAAACAGTGGCTATTTGGAAAACAAAGAGGATAATGTGTATACATGCTTCGGTCCAATCGATATGTGATGGCCCAAAATATATCGAGCTCGTTGGGGAACCCCAAGAGGAAGGTATGATGAGCACAGCAGCAAGTTTTCCCTCAGTTATGAAACCAAGGTTTAATCGAACCAGTAGGAGCAAGGAAACACCCCAAAGGTGTTGCTAGTTGAACTTTGGCAGGGCGCACTACCGGTGCCAGCAGCAACGTGGAGACCTGCACAACACAACCACAGAACTTTGTCCCCAACTTGCGATGAGGTTGTCAATCTCACCGGTTTTGCTGAAAACAAAGGATTAAACGTATCGAGTGGAAGAAAGTAATAGTTTACAGAAAGTAAACACAAAACAGTAAACAGTTGATTGTAGATTGAAAGTAAAAGAAAGGACCAGGGTCCATAGTTCACTAGAGGTGGCTCTCCTTAAGATAGATAACATGTTGGGTGAACAAATTATAGCGGGGCAATTGACAAACATCGAGAAAGCATACAAGGATACACAAATCATCTTGACTCCTTTGAGGTTCGATTGGGCATTACAACATTATACATAGACCGCCATCCAACTGCATCTATGACTAATAATCCACCTTCAGGTTATCATCCGAACCCCCTCCAGTATTAAGTTGCAAGCAACGGATAATTGCATTATGAATTGCGTGTAAAGTAAACAATACGATTGTTCTATGAACAAAGGATTGTTGTTTTCTCCCTAGTAGCAACAACACATCTAGTACCTTAGAGATTTCTGTCAGTTCCCCAGATTACAAGAGGCATGAACCCACTATCGAGCATAAATACTAACTCTTGGAGGTCCTAGCATCTACTTGGCCAAGACAGCTACTAACAATGGAAAGCATGCAAGATCACAAATAACAAAGAAATGATAGAATCAATATCAATCTGAAATAGCATCTCAATATCCATCGAATCCCCGCAAACACAACATGCAGAATACGAATAGATGATCTTGATCATGAAAGGAGCTCACAAGATCTAAACGTGATAGCACAAAGGAGGAGAACCAGCCATCTAGCTACTACATGGACCCGTAGTCTAGAGATGAACTACTCACGCATCACACCGGAGGCTTGCATGATGATGAAGAAGGCCTCAATGATGAATTCCCCTCTCCGGCAGGGTGCCGGGAAGAGCTTCAGATCCCTCCCGGTCTAGGGATGGAGATGATGGAGGCTACAGACTCTTCATTGAATTTTGATCGGGTTCTTAGGGTTTCCGTATCAGAGGCAATATATAGGCGGAAGGAGAGGCCGGGGGGGTGCCTGGGTTGGCCAGACCACCCCTTGGCGTGGCCCACGCAGGGCCGCACGACCAGGTGGTGTGGCCAGGCCCTAGCCCCTCTCCGTCTCGTATTCTGGCTCCAGGTGTCCCTCGGTGAAAAACTGACTTTGGCTTTTGTCCCCTCCAATTCCGAGAATATTCATTTTCTGACTTTCCTAGAACCAAAAACAGCAGAAAACAGGCAGCTGGCACTGTGGATCTTGTTAATAGGTTAGTCTAAGAAATCATATGAAAAGTACTCCAAAGTGTGGACAAAACATAAGAAAGTAGATAATCCAAGCATGGAACATCAAAAATTATGGATACGTTTGCAAGAAATAATAATTTTTTAGGTGACATGCACCATCATAAACTTTATCAAAGTATTTGTAAAATATTCAAAACTAGGATCATAGTACGTCAATCATAACATGAAAGACAAATTTCTAGCAATAAGACAAAGAAACTATGTTGCAACATGAAAAGGCACAAACAAAATATTAATGAATAACAATGCTCTACAAGACGTTTGTTTGTTTCACATAAAGAAAACATAGCATAGTAGAATTCAGCTTGTCCCTCATAGAGTAGCAAACATAAATGCATAGGACACCTTCAAAGTTCATAAGTGTGACTAGATACAAATAGTTTAAAACAAGCAATATCAAAGCTATGCATCAATCAACAAGTCTTGTGACAATGCACACAGAACTAAGAATGGCCACTATGCTATCAAATTAGGTGCATAAAGGTAGAAGGTGGAGACTCAACATAAAAGGTAAAAGAAAGGCCTTCCTAGAAGGAAGTAGGGATTCAAGTTTCATAAAGAGCTTCCAAAAATTATGGTACTTAATAGCTTTCAGCTCTCATTGCCCCTATCATAAGCAACTTGAAGTGATTAAGCTTAAAGTGAACAAACTATGGTGTATATTCTTAACGAAGTATAAGTTGGAAATCTCATGTCCCTTAAATACGGGGGTCGCTCCTCATGCTACTCAAGTTTAGTCACCGGTAAGTTCTTGTCATCGTAAGTACATGTGTATCATTGAGAACCGCCAACGGGGTACCCCTTGCTCGATTATACGGAAGAATCCCCATATCAAAATGACAAGGCAAGCAGACAACGAGCATCTCAGCAATCTTCTTATTTACCATGGGAATATGGTGCTTTTTTTTCTCTTTCCTCTTTTCATAATCTCTTTATTTTATTTTTCTATTTTTTCTCAATATCTGACTCTCTTTTTATAAGAAGAATGCTTCATAGACAGCTCATTATGGTTACGCTACAGGTTTCCACCATGTCAGCATGGATTAGACCAGTGGCCTAGGCCTTTCTCTAACACATATACATAACTCCATGGACTTACAAGCTCCCCTTTCATTTCACACCGACGACATCCATAGACAAAAGAGCATGATATCAAATAGGTACAAAGTACAAGTGCAAATGTTGAAAGCGTTCCCCATGACAGCATGGTTCTGCTAATCCCCAACAAATAATTGCAAGCATATACAACATAGACGACACAATGGTTCAAGTTTATTAAGGGCAAGAAAAGTAAAGTGTGCCATCAAGTTCATGAGAGCTTTAATCACAAGTTTTCTCATAACAAGTTTAATTCGGAAGGTAGATAAAAACATGATTATACTTGGAATAGCATATGCTAGTAGGTAGGTATGGTGGACTCTTTGGAATGACTTGGTTTAGAGAGTTGGATGCATGAGTGGAACTCATACTAGGTTGCGGAGGCTAGCAAAAGACTGGGAGCGACAAACTAAGAGAGCAATAATGGCCATAATCATGCAGAGAGACAAAACATCATAGATCAAAGCATAAAGTCATACTACAAGTTGAAAACTAAAGGATCATAAAGGATTATGGTAACTTGGGATAGTCATAACATGGTGTCAGCATGCGCCAAGTCAACCCAAATAAAGCATCAAAGGAGAATACCACAATACTATGCTTTAATATGCTAAAATAACGCATGATCCTTCCAAGGCCCATTAAGCAATCTCAACTATTTATAACAAGTCATGCTACAGAAAAGAATACTAAGCATAAAGCCAAAACAATATCGAGCATGGCATGACAAAGCATAGGCCATAGTCAAAAACAAACTCTCTTTACCACTTAAGCATGAACTTTCCTACTCTTTTCCAATCCAAACCAAACCATTTGAAAACCAATGCATCAAAGAGGGGGTCCAGCCAATTTATTCAGAAAACTAAGCAAACAAAGCAAACGAACAACCAAAACAAAAACAAAAAAGAAGACGCTCCAAGAACAACACACTGTGCATGAAACAATAAAAATGAAGCGTTTGGAAGAAACCTAGGATTTTTATTGGTAAAGACGGGGATGCCTTGGGCATCCCCAAGCTTTGACGCTTGTACTTCTTGGATATTTCTTGGAGTGACACGCGTGGCATCCCCAAGCTTGAGCTTTAGTCCATCCTTCATCTCATTACTCATTTCCTTTTATACACCTTAAATTTTTCCTTCATACAAAACTTCACACAATCTTTATTAGCAACATTAGTGCACTCAAAATAATAGGTATTTAGGTTCAGTTCCAACACCAATAAAACTTCCATTAAAACACTAGCTACTGTATCACTTCCCTCAACAAGCTCAATTCCCCAAAATAACTCAAAAAGGAACCAACAAGAAGCAAATGGAGAAAATGGCAGAAATCTGTCAAAACAGGCCAGCAGGTAAAGACGAATTTTTTTCAAAGACCTTCTGTTGCTCAAATCAAAAAGTGTTTAACTAACGAAAGTTAGATAACAACCTGGGGCAGAAGCACAAAAATTCACGCCTCAAAAGGACGTACAGAGATTTTACAAAAATTATTACGGTGAAGCACATAAATCTTTTTCGGAACAGCAACTTTCCCAATCATTACTTCTCTCTCATTAGATGTTACTCTTGGCACAAAAAGCAAATAAAAATGATAATTAGCGGTTATTACTGAAGTAATAACTTCCAAGACTCATCTAAAATTTTTGGGTTATCTCCCAATAAGTACTTTTCTTTAACGCCTTTAAGTTAGGCATAAGAAGCAAGAAAAAGGATCAAGTGTTCTAAAATGAAGAAGCATTAAGATTAACAACAGAAATATATTCAACAAGGCAAGGTATCTCATACAAATAAGTTCTAGAGGATCCTCTGTCAGCGCTCTTTGGTTCACTATTTTCATCAAACGGGTTTTCGGGAACAATCCAATCAAGATTCTTTTATATGGCTTCATGCATTGCTACAAGTTTAAAGGGTATTGGTATCTTACTTTCCTCCCCATTAGGTTCAGTTTGTTCATATTTTCTCGTGTGCTAACAACATCTACACATGAGCCTAGCATATTGAAACGTTCAAAGACTTTTCTAGCTTACTTGGCAACATCATAGAATTCCTTAAGCAAAGTTTCTAGAATAAAATCCCTCTTCTCAGGGTCCTCAGTTTCTTTAAGTTTAAGAAACATTACTTGCATCAAGGGGCTAAGGTTAACAAACCTAGCTTCCAATATGTGAACTAAAGAAGTTGCAGCAATTTCATAGTTTGGAGCAAGTTCTGTAAGGGATCTATCCTCAATGTACTCAGGCTTACTAACATGATTAAAGAATTCTTTAATATTTTCTTTTCCAATTATAGAGCCACTACCTATTGAAAGGTATTTGAGGGTGAATTTAGGGATCAACATGGTGTGCTAAAGAAGAGGTAACAACTATAGAAAGATTTAAAAAAATTGTGTTTTTAATAAAGAAAGCAAACTTGTAAAACAAATTTTTGTGTGTTTTTGATAAAGCAAACAAAGCAGAAGTAAACTAAGAAAAACAAAAATAACAAAGTAAAGAGATTGGTTATGCGGGACTCCCCTTGTGAAGATGTCCTTGACTCCCCGGCAACGACGCCAGAAAAATAGCTTGATGGCCCAAAATATATCGAGCTCGTTGGGGAACCCCAAGAGGAAGGTATGATGAGCACAACAGCAAGTTTTCCCTCAGTTATGAAACCAAGGTTTAATAGAATCAGTAGGAGCAAGGAAACACCCCAAAGGTGTTGCTAGCTGAACTTTGGCAGGGGGCACTACCGGTGCCAGCAGCAACGTGGAGACCTGCACAACACAACCACATAAATTTGTCCCCAACTTGCGATGAGGTTGTCAATCTCACCGGTTTTGCTGAAAACAAAGGATTAAACATATCGAGTGGAAGAAAGTAATAGTTTGCAGAAAGTAAACACAAAGCACTAAATAGTTGATTGTAGATTGAAAGTAAAAGAAAGGACTGGGGTCCATAGTTCACTAGAGGTGGCTCTCCTTAAGATAGATAACATGTTGGGTGAACAAATTACAGCGGGGCAATTGACAAACATCGAGAAAGCATACAAGCATATACTACTCATCTTGAATCCTTTGAGATTCGATTGGGCATTACAACATTATACATAGACTGGCATCCAACTGCATCTATAACTAATAATCCACCTTTAGGTTATCATCCAAATCCCCTCCAGTATTAAGTTGCAAGCAACGGATAATTGCATTACGAATTGCGTGTAAAGTAAACAATACGATTGTTCTATGAACAAAGGATTGTTGTTTTCTCCCTAGTAGCAACTGCACATCTAGTACCTTAGAGATTTGTCACTTCCCCAGATTACCAGAGGCATGAACCCACTATCGAGCATAAATACTAACTCTTGGAGTTCCTAGCATCTACTTGGCCAAGACAGCTACTAACAATGGAAAGCATGCAAGATCACAAATAACAAAGAAATGATAGAATCAATATCAATCTAAAATAGCATCTCAATATCCATCGGATCCCCACAAACATAACATGTAGAATTACAAATAGATGATCTTGATCATGAACGGAGCTCACAAGATCTAAACATGATAGCACAAAGGAGGAGAACCAGCCATCTAGCTACTACATGGACCCGTAGTCTAGAGATGAACTACTCACGCATCACACCGGAGGCTTGCATGATGATGAAGAAGGCCTCAAGGATGAATTCCCCTCTCCGACAGGGTACCGGGAAGAGCTTCAGATCCCTCCCGATCTAGGGATGGAGATGATGGCGGCTACAGACACTTTCATGGAATTTTGATCGGGTTCTTAGGGTTTCCGTATCAGAGGCAATATATAGGCAGAAGGAGAGGCCGAGGGGGGGTGCCTGGGGCGGCCATACCACCCCCTAGGGTGGGCCAGGCTAGGCCACGTGGCCAGGTGGTTTGGCCGGGCCCCAGCCCCTCTCCATCTCGTATTCTGGCTACAGGTGTCCCTCGGTGAAAAACTGACTTTGGATTTTGTCCGTCCAATTCCGAGAATATTTATTTTCTGACTTTCCTGGAACCAAAAACAGCAGAAAACAAGCAGCTGGCACTGTGGCTCTTGTTAATAGGTTACTCCAAGAAATCATATGAAAAGTACTCGAAAGTGTGGACAAAACATAAGAAAGTAGATAAAACTAAGCATGGAACATCAAAAATTATGGATACGTTTGCAACGTATCAATATGCTTGCAGCTGGCGGACCACCATTCCTACCTGAAGCACCTTCATCCCAAGAAGAATTTCTCTCCCAAATCGAAGAACCATCATAGCAAGCAGTAGAATTTTCTGACCCAACCCAAAGTACCTACAACTAACCATGTTAAAACTTGTGCGAAGAATTTGTTTGATGATCATACACTAGAGCAGTACACCCAGCAGGACATCCAGCGGAACAAAATCATCAGTCCAAACAAGTTTATGAACACTGTCAAGGGAGCAATGGAAGTTGTAGAACACCCAGCGGTACCGATGAAGAAGCACAGGAAGCGGCCAAAATATGCCAAGGTGCCTAAGGCTAACAGCACTAGCCGGCCGAGCAGCTCCTAAGCGTATGTATTTTCACCGCACTAGTCATCTACGGGAAATGGCGATCATGCATGTAGCCGGACAGAGCATCCTTTCGAATGATAGATACAGCAACACCAACGTAGAACTCAGTATTCTGAATGACACGGTTCTCAAAAAGGAGAGAGCAGCGCTGAAGTCAGGACATCTCATCCCGGTCTTCCGTGTGTGTGTGCCATCGTCGGGTATTCCATTGGAACATTACATTCCCTATAGACAAGTTATACATATGTTACGATGATATCTTGAAGCTGATGCACCTAAAGCCCCTATATAGTAACTCTCTCCGCCTATGGGTGCATCATATGTCCCGCGTCACCATCACAAGTTAGGACGACAAAAACGTCGCGGTGCCGGACCCCTATGGATTCAACGAGAACAGCTTGAAGGAACTAAAGGGCCGCCAAGCAGCGAGGAAGTACCTTTAAGAATTTCTCATAACCTATAAGAATAAGAATACAATTCTCCTTCCTTACTCTCCCCCTTAACTCATTATATATTTTCTAGCTAAACTGACTAAGATATGCTTTCATCATATTATTTTCATTTATATGATTGGATTGTTCAACTGTTTGTTTGTGTAGCGATCACACTGTTATCATCGTTATGCACCCATAGATTGGCCAAGCTTACATCCCGGATTCATTGAGAAGAAAGAAGAAAGACTACACATTAATACGCGAAGAAATGGATGAAGCTCTCTTCCACTTCCGCACCCATGGAGGAAACATACTTAAGTTTAACAAAATGAAAGGTGGTGACAACTTGCCAGGCTGCCACATCAAAGAATCATTCCCTTGCGAGCAGCAACCAGATCACGATGCGTTCTGAAGTGGTATTATGGATATCTACTATGTTATGCATCACATTATCCCATATGTACATGCGTCTAGCACCTCTGCCTTGACCAAAGATATCGAGCAATGGAGCACATGCCTGGAGAAGAAGGGAGGTGATGATCATATGGATGAGCTCAAACTCATCCAAGTGAAACTTGCATATATACTCAACAAAGACGTCATAGACAATCAAGGTGCGTTCCATGGAGGTTTAGAAGAACTGGAGGAGGTGACTGATCACTTGGCTCGTCAGCATGGTGGTAAGGCGTCGTCGTTCATGACCAATGACGGTGTTCTTCCATTTCATCTGTTGAAGAAGAAGTAGTTCTCGAGCGTTACATTAAAACTTTTCTAATCAGATATTGTGTGTTCCTTCATATGTTGTAATAATTGAGGTCTAGGCCTACGTATTATGTTACTTTGTAATACTATGTGTGAACTGTTCTTGCAGACTTGGTTAATTAATTAGCTATCGACTTTCGATCGTATATTATTGTTCTGTTCTTTAATTAATTATTTTATTATATACTTTCCCAAAACCCTGTTGTGGCAGCATTTCGACGTATTTCCCTGTCACGGCAGCAGCTACAACGATAGTGAAATACGTCGAAATCCTTCTATGGCAGGGAAAAATGTGCTGTTGGCGCTCTTCCATAGGTGTCCAGACTAACTCACACATAGCGTCTGAGGTGAACGCCACGACTAGGAGATATAATGGTGGCGTTCGGATTGAACGCCACCAATACAAGACATAGTGGTGGCGTTTCACTAAGACCTACCAGTGGTGCGAGGTTAGTAGCGTGCGGGTTCAACGCCACGAACCCCCTTTTCCGAACATCGCCAATAGGATTTTTCCTACTAGTGGCACGATGCACATGTGGGAGACTTATGGATCCCCCTTCCCCTAAGCTTGATTCTCATCTTATTTTGGGGGCCACAAACTAATTTGGGGGTTTATTACTATCATGTACTTATGCCATACTTGACTGTTTTAAATATCACTATTGCTCGAGGAGCGGTTTACTAGTGTACTATTTAGGAATGTGGAATGTTTTCACGGTCTCGACAAGCCCAATCAGACTTTCGGGTTACCAGTCATTTACAACCATTGGCCGACTTCATTGCAAGTAGCTTAGCAGGATGCCCCCCCCTCCAAATCAATTTTGAATCATGTTGATCGTGTATGTGTTTCTATTCATTTGTGCACCCATGCAGGGTAAATCTTTTCGAAAATCATTGTCCGTGGTTATGGACTACTTGGAGCATAGTGTCTCAACCATAGACAACTCAAACTAAAGTAGTGTTATAAATTTGACTTTGGCATGACTTGTAATCAGCTCCACTACAACAGAATGGTTAATTAAAAGTACCAACAACTGGTGATAATGGAATGTCTTATCTATCTATATCTAACTAGTTCGTATAGCAACTTCAATTGAGTAATTAATAAAATGGCCAACCGTGTGAGTTCTTCAGAAAGACTTCCCCTTTTGGTCTCGAGGGGAAAACTCCAGGATGGGTTATGTTGGTGTTAGTGTAAGGTTGGTTCCGAATAGGTCTCTCTTACCCCTCTCCAATATCCTACAATTGTATTGAGTCTCTGTAGGTTGTTTAGTGCATGCTTTGCTACCGCTAAGCCCACCATACCTATATAGGCGAGGGCCGCAGAATTATAAGACTCACCATGTACTGGCCTCATTACTGACCTCTCCCTTTTTCCTTTGCCCTTTGTCGCCAACCTTTTTGCTTTGACAGGTATGAGTTCGGCAATGTTAGCAAGGTTACCTTTCCGGCTTAGTTTGGGCAGGTTATGAACGCCATTGGTTATTCCTCGAGACTCTTAGTCTAATTTTCATCTTATACATACATACTCGAATGTTGTATCGTTTTCAATGTTATTTGGATCTTTGTAATGTATATATGTATTCTTGACTCGTTGAGTCGTTGTTGTATATATATGTTCTCGTGGGTCCCATTGTGGACAATTGTGTAATGGTATTTCGTTTTCCACCCGTATGAAGTGCATGGTGGGCATCTTTGAATCATTTCTATGCGAGTTTGGCGCGAAGTGGTAAAATCTGCATAGGTCTGATTCGAGTGTGTTACAAGTGGTATCAGAACCTTGGTTTTCGATACCCCACTAGTCCACCATGTAGGATAACCTAGCTAACGGATGATCTACCTTCATTAGAAACTATTTTTGAAAACACGGATGGATACAGCTGATTAGGTCTACTTTTTCTCCTTACCTCTGCTATTCTCCTCTTACCTTTGTGTGATTTGGATCCGCTCGCTTATCTTTCTTTAAGTCGAGGATTTACCTTCAGGATTTCAATTCCTTCCGGTTGTAATGGTGTTTCTACATCCGGTCTTCATGTTATCTAGTGAATCTTTTATCTGTGGTACCTTTCTTTTGACCCAAAATTCAATAAAAAAATCTTTATACCTCCTGGAGTTTTCTAACACGACGACATCTTAATCTACGTCAGAAACGATCAAGAGAATACATCACTCCTTTGTTTTCCAAAGCTTGTCGTACATCGCTTATCGAGATCTTCAGTCTGAATTTTGAGAGTTTGGTTGCATGATTCCCTTTTCAGGTATGGATTAATGCATAAACCACACACTTGCGTATGCATCAAAATAAACCAGAATCATAAACTTCATTAGAAAAATCTAAGAAGTAGTGACCGCGCAAACATAGCAGCAACAACACTTGGAATGGATTAATTAAGGGGTGATGGAGCCAGGAGCGTGAGGATGAGGCCAACACCTTGGGATGCCGATTGTCAAGCATCATCCCATCTTAGAGCATCTCCACTCTCCCCCCCCTCCGGCGGCGGCAATTTTTAGACCATACGGGGAGGCGCTGGCTATTTCTTAGTTTAAGGGGGAGTGTTCCAAGTCATTCTCCCTCCCAATAGTTACATATTCACTCATTTCAACGATTCACATACATATAGATAATAAAGGAAGGGCGGTTCTGCATCCCCAACTATGCGCCATCCTAATCAATTATTCTGCTTTCACTACCGTTGTCGCCATCGGCGCTATCCGCCGCCTCGCCGTCCTCCTCCTCCGTTTCGGAATTGAGGTCGGCGAACCCGGAAGCCTCCACTCTCCTCATAAATTCTTCACAGCGCGCCGCGTCATCTTGATGGCGAGCCCCGTTGATAGCGGTGTAGATCGTACACCCGCATAGTGCCTAGAAGTGCAGACTCCATTAGGGGTTACGCAGATCCGGGTGGAGCTACTGCTAGTGAGGTTGGCATAGTGCAAGCTCCTTCACCTTCTCAATCTTGAACCGCTTCAGCCAGTAGGCTCTCGTGGGAACGTACCGGGATGATGGAGCGGGAAGATGGAACGGGAAGCGGTGAAAAGGGTGGGAGCAAAACTTTCTCCCCACTACCAAGGCTAGGCCACGTTGTTTCCAGCTCCATCCGGCGACCCCGCTTGACCCCCTATGGGTAGGGTTCGGCCTGGGGCACCAAATAACTAAATGGGCCGCGCTGCCGCGAAAAAAGATTTGGAGGCAGGTTGGGCACGATTTTGAGCGCCGACACCCCATGTTGCCCTTTAGGGGACTTTAGGGCCCCTAAGTGGAGATGATCTTAGCCCTTTGACATACAGTGACGTATGTTTGGGAGCCGCAATATTCTTTTTTAAATATTTTGTGTTGACAGGATTTCATCCTAGGACCCCCTGCTTGGATACCTATGGAATTGCATTCACTAGCCAACGAAATCAACGGTCCGAACTAATCGAAAGTGGTAGGCAATTTATTTTGAAAATCTTGTCGAGAAATTTAGCATGAGGAACTCAGGGATAGAGGCGGCCTCAGGAAGCATGGCATGTGCACACGTGTCGGAGACTTGTGTCCTGCGATGGAACAAGGTCCGACTAGCCCCGAGTTTGAGACAGGGCTGAACACGTGTTCTAGGCTAGCTGGCGACGAAGGAGACAGCGGAGCTCGCACACGACAGAGAGTGACACGGGTTTTTTCTACCCAGGTTCGGGGCCCTCGTGAGGAGGTAAAGACCCTACTTCTGCTTTGTTGTAATGCTTGCGGTGCTTCGCAAGGGTACAACGGTAGACGAATGTCTAGGGTTTAAGATCTCCAGGATCGATTCTTTGTAAGGTAGGGGACTCTTCCCCCAATCTTTGGGAGCGAAGGTTCACATTGCCGCCCAAAGGATACCTGGTCAACAAGGCTGCTTTGTGTGGACTTGATCTAGGGCTACGGGCTGCCATCCGATCCTCCGTAAAGCTGAGGCTCCTAGTTCCATCCTGCGCTATACGATGTCGTCATCTCCTCTCCTTGCACCAAAGTGGCAAAGGACAGCTGCGCTAGCGCTAGTGTCATATGTGCTGCTTTTGCACCAAAGGGGGGCGGACCGACTCATCTTGACTGAGGCGGTCCACGTCCATGCAGCCCTGGCTCCGCCAGCCAGGTTTTGTCCTCTTTCGTCATTTTGCTGTACGATTACGAGCGCACCCCTAGCACCTTGACCAATATAGGCCTTCCTTCGGTAATTGCCATTTCTCGTGATGTGTGAATTGCACCGTACACAGCAAGAGTGTCGTTGCCGTCTATCCGGATACTGCGGATTCCATAAGCCTGACCCTGGGTAACAACTCCATCACCTGCAAGAATAGTCAGAGTTACCACAATGCAACTCGATAATTTGTACAAAGACGTGATTGAGCACCATATACGAACTTCATACAGTTCTGTAGTTGGGGTGCTGATGTCCCAGCCATTGTTGTGGCATAAGAAGATCACTGGAGCTTCCGTGACAGCTGCAAAGTGGAGAGCGGCGTGGAAGTCCCCCTGTACGTTTTTCAGCTGTTAGACTGTCTTGGCTTCACTTTTCAAACAAGAGATCAGTGAATGTCCATCTACTTGGCTCGTCCCACCATCACCGAAATACGTTGTGGCACATGCATCCTTCTTGTCCATCTTCAGAGAATAGGCTATGATTCGAGATGACAAAGGAATTTTTATTGCAGCGAGCAGTGACCCAGTCCGGTATGCTATTGATGCAAATACCCTTGAAGCTCGTGCTGTTAGTAGAGGTTTAGCTCTTGCAAATGAGCTTGGATGTGTTCGAATTATCATTCAATCCGATTGTTTGCATGTCATTGAAACGCTTCAATCAGGTTGCTTCTCGTCGACAGCAGCGGCAGATTTGTTTGAGGATATTTATGTGCAAGCCTCTACTTTCTCTAAGTGTGAGTTTAGTTTTTGTAATAGGGAGGCAAATAGTGTTGGAGATTGTTTAGCAAGAGAGACGGAGTCACATCCTTCTGTTTGGGTAGATGAACCACCGGATTTTATTGTTGTCTTCTTAATTGGCGATGTTACTATTATTTGATTAATAAAGTTCGCAGCAGGACGGAGTCCTGACTCTTTCCTTCAGAATCACACGTACGTATCATGGTTCTTGTAGAAATTGTATCCCCTCGTTCTTTTTTTGTGTTCCATTGAATCCCTACAAATTAAACTACGGAACCAAAAGGAATGGGCTAGCTTTCCTTGATTATTCTATAGCGTGTATTTTGTTATCATGATTGATATTCATATTGATCTCCTTTTATTATATAGTTCGAGAGCATGTGGATCAGATCCTACCAGAGCAATGCGTACTAGGAATTGCAGAAGAACTAACGGGATTTTTGTTGAAAGAGATGTTAGATGACGCCGGAGAATATAGTGTGAATAGGCGCTACCGATGATCCCCGGCTGGGCAATCGATTAGACGGACTCTAGTCCCGGTAATTGTTATCTCCACGTAACTATCAAAATTGTATATATTTGTATGCTCGATCGTAACACAAGTTATCTTATATATGCACGAACGTGTACGGTATGTGATAGCGTAAAAATATTCGAAAACTATTTTGATATCCGGTCTAAGGTTGTCATCATTAATGGCGATGGTTGTTGCTTTTGTGCGTTGTGGATTTAGCACGACGACTTTCTGTCGGTCACTATAATGAGCTCTACTACGACAAGGATGATGGAGGAGCAAGGATGATGACGCTCCTTCAGCTCACGCTAATGTTTGTAGTCGTTTAGTTTAGGTGGTCCAAGGAGCTTTACCAATCTTAAAATTATTTCTTCTGTTGCATGAGCAGATCCCAGGAGCAGTTGCTTGATAAGTACCAATCTTACAATTGTTCCTGCATATTTGCTGGTGCTCAGCGTTAATGGCCTCATGTGTTGTACTCCAATACATCAGGGGTACAGTTTGTTTGCGGGTGGCCCGATTTTTTGTACTTTGTGTGGCGCAAGAGACAAGTTCAGTTACTGCAACACATCAGTAGTACAGTTTTAGCAGCCCGATGCTATGGACATTAAAACGAGATAGTCGCAGGTCACACATATTTAGGAATTCGTTTAATCAGTCAGCCTACCATTTGCAGAGAGAAATTGGCTTGTCAGGCATATTTGGAAGTACGTTTAGGAAAGTTTAAGCCGATGTGTTCTGCATCATAGAGATTGGGCCGTTTTCAGTGATACTACCTCTGTTCCATAATGTAAGCTTTCTAGCCGTGCAACTTATATTTTGGAACCGACGTAGTATAAGATTAGAGATGTAGATCTGTGGCAGCAGAAGATCAGAGATCATAGATCGATTGCAGGTGTTTAATTACAGAGAAGCCTGGCACAGTAATTTTCATTAAGCGGGCAAGTGGATAGTGAGGAATATTTATATTATATTACTATTAGGTTTGACGAATCTCCGCTTGATCTGGCCGCAGGGATCACCGATGCCAAAACATTAACGTGTTCATTTGACTAAGGCTTAAGCCTACATTTGACAAAGGCATATTTGGGAGTTTGTTTTAAAGATTCAAGGCTGCAGATCACTGACAGAACATGAGAGATACTGTATGCCCAGATCGGAGATCGTGTGTATATATATATATATATGACATATTCATACTACTCCCGGGTGTAACTACACCCACATGTGTTTCACACCATGTAGGTAGTATCTATCATACCGAAAAATATGTAGACGTATGAAGTATTATAAGACTATTTAGTAGTATATATACTACTTTTGAGGTAGTATGTATAAGTTTTTTACATGCTCTTATTTTACGTACAAATATGAAGGGTATTTCGGAAATATAGTGCAAACTATGGCTATTATTTTATGTACAAATATAGATACAAATATGAAGGGTATTTCATATATATATATATATATATATATGCGAGCGCGCGGGCGCGCGCGCGCGCGTGTGTGGGGCAGAATATCAGATATCGCACATCGATGTTAGAAGTTTAATAACCAACAATCCTGACACGATGAGCAAGTTGCCTGAAAAGCATATTTAGAAGTTAGATCAAATTAGTTTCTTTCTTGTCTCTGGATGCAGAGATGGTCGACAATCCTGACAGAATGAGCAAGTGGCCTGAAAAGCATATTTTGAAGCTCGTTCAAATTACTAGTTTGTTGCCCCTGAATGCAGAGATGGTCGACAGAAAGATTAACTAACCATAAGGCTGACAGAATGTAAGGTGAGTAGGAGATGTTTATGAGTTTGGTTATTAAATTATTAGAGTTCAAATGCACCCACGGCGGTTCATGCAGATATTACAGTTCGTGGAAGGATCGTGTATAGAGTTGAAGGCTTAACCAATAATGGAGTCCATAAAATTAGCAACAACTGGTTATCCGTATTTAGTAGTACTACCTCAGTACATTTTATTACCTATTCTATTTTTCGCTAGTAGAAAACAGGTCTTCCGTCGGACTGCCCGAAAGCGATCAGTCCCGGTTTCCGTAAGACCAGGACGCCACATAGGGCAGGACCACGATTAGTCTCGGTTCGTTTGGGACCTTTAGTCCTAGTTCATACCATGAACCGGGGTTCCTTGCGGCCTCTAACCCTTTAGTCCCGGTTCGTGGTAAGAACCGGGACTAAAGGTCCATGTCTTGTATATATACACCACAGCCCCACATGCTTTTGTGTGAGCTGGTTTGTTTTTCCCTCTCATGCACACAAGTGGTGTATGTTGCTTTGTTTTCCCGTTTATGCACAAGAGGTGCTCGATGAAATTGTGAGAGCACAATGTCACTTGAGTTCACACAAAACAAACATGATATGAATTGTCTGAGCCACACTTAAGGTTTCTCCTCTTTGTTTCCTTATCGATCGAGGTTAGCAACTTTATTCTTTTATCTGTCATCGATACAATGCATTTGTCGATGTAAAGTGGTTATTTCTCTAGATGTTCTGTAACGGTTTTTTATGAACTTAACTATATAATGCAGATGAGCTGGCAATAGATGTACGGTGGCGAACGCAATGCTTAGTTCATTATGTCCTGCATAATTTTATCGGTGTGGTTGAGTCAAACAGGGTGAATGGTTTTATTTGTTGTCCATGTGTTGCCTTTTTTACTCTTTCTTTGTTAGTGTCTGGCGACTAACAAATTATTTGTACATCCATGTGTTGCCTTTTTTACTCTTTCTGTGTTAGTGTCTGGCTGTGTACATCCTAGTTATATAGAGGCCGAGTGTGATATTTAAACCTTTTAATCAATAAAACGTCCACTTTTGAAAAAGTATTTGAGCAGACAAATTATGATTCAACACACTCGCAGAAGAGCATTGCAGACCTATGGTCAATAGGATGACTAAACAGGCACATAAGTTGGGTAGTCTGAGGGGTGCTTCCTGATGGTCTCCAGCAGTGATCGATGTTGGTCGCTAAGATTGGAAGGAATTTGATCATAAACATCAGTGAACACCTCCGAAAGCTCATGTTTCGGCATCCTCTCAGCCACCTGAATGGCCTGCCGCAGCTGCACAGAAATGAGCCGAAAGTTTATCACGGTAATCTATGAAAATGCACAACACAAATTCACATCTCTGTGAAGCCAGTGTTACCTCTTGTTTCACATTGTTCCTAAGTTCAGTCTCTTGGGCATTACACCACCAGCCGCTACCCTCAATCCATCTTCTATACCTGGAGATGGGACTCCTCGCTGTTCGCCAATGCTCAATCTCATCAGCCGACCTGTACTTTGTTGAATCGTCTGATGTCGAGTGATGGCTGACTCGGTAAGTCATCGCCTGTAAGATGTCAACTCAGTACTTTAAGCAAACAAGTTGTTGTTACTGTAAATTAATTAAAATGTTGGGCACCTCCACCAAAATAGGAATCCCTTCACTAATCGCCATTTCCCGGGCGGTGTGTACCGCATTATACACAGCAAGAGTATCATTGCCATCTACCCGGATACTGCGGATCCCGTAAGCCTGACCACGGACAACAACTCCGTCACCTGCAAGTATAAATAATGAGATACATACTATAGCACGATAATTTTGAAAGAGTCACGGTTGAGCACCAGAGTTCATACTTCTGAATTGCTCGACAGTCGGGGTGCTTATTGCCCATCCATTATTGCGGCAGAAGAAGATGACTGGGGCTTCGGTGACGGCTGCAAAATTGAGAGCAGCGTGGAAGTCCCCCTGTACACGTTTTTTCTGCTGTTAGAAAATTAATATTATTAAGGCCTTGATACAATTGCAAGTTCTAAGGCCTTGCTACCTCGCTAGTGGCACCATCACCAAAATAAGCGATTGCACATGCATCCTTCCTGTCCATCTTCAGAGAGTAGGCAGCTCCAACAGCTTGAGGGAGCTGTGTGCTGATAAAATTGGCAACAAAAATCCTTGACTTGCATGCATAGTACTACTATCTTTGATACTACCGGAGGCGGAAGGATTTCATGCTTACGCGATAGGTGACGACACCGTGAAATAATTCAGACGGCTTGATCCATAATGTATTGGCATCTGCCTCCCTTTACCATAGTCCAGCTTATTCCCAAACAACTGGTTTGCAAATTCCTGCAGCGTGAAGCCACGCCATAGAAGAACACCAGGCTCCCTGTACTTCATTAATTTGGTCCACAATTTCCAGACATATGGAAGGCAACAGTAAGCACAATAATGCAGCTCAGGTAGGTACGTAGTAGTATGCATCTGAATTTCGGTGCAACAGAAAGCACCTGAGGCAGTACAATGTCGTCATCGCTAAGCGCGGCTGCAGAGCCTATGTTGATTGCTTCTTCACCATGGGAAGTTACATAGAATGAGATCCTTCCCTGCCTTTGAGCTTCATAGAAGGTTGTATCCATCATCTGAAGGGTGACCATCTGACTATACATCTTCAGAGCCAGCTCCTTACTGACCTGAGAAATAGTAATTAAGAGAAAAAACCATATGACTCTGCTAGTAGGTCAACATTCCTGAGTCACTGGTGGAGAAATGAACATGACTAGAGGCCAACACGTACCTTTTGGAATGCACTTGTGTACAGAGTCCATCGTCCATCGTTGTCAAGGACGCGGTAACAGTTAATCCTCTCCCTTTGCGACTCGGGCAGGAAATTCATTTCACCAACAAAGGAAAGCTTCCCTCCTGGGAAATCTTCTTCCACCTGTGACGGTTACTGTAAGCTTGCCCGACGTATATATGATGGCAAAAATAAACACCAGGAATTTTAATGCGCAACTTTTTCCTTTTCTTTTTCCGAAAGTGGGGGAAAATGCATACGGATATATATTGGCCATGTTCACCATGACACCAAAGTGAAATACGGGAACGTTGCACTACTAGGTTTATGAAAAATCAGGAATCATAATTTAAAAGAACATCTTCCGCTCGGAAATCCACATACCTTTTTCTGGAGCACATCGCAAACGTTTTTTAATCAAAAATCGTTTACGAATGTTTTCAGGCAATTTTACAATTAGAAATAGCAAACGTCTGGTGATTATAAGATCCTGTTCGATTCTCATACTGTTGGCGTCGTTTCTCCTCGCCTAAAACAGTTTAAGCGTATCCTTCCCCCTCTCTGCATCCTTGCGAATACAGTTTCGGTTGCATCGAGCTCGCACCGTCTTATGGAGAGGAGGAGCAAACCTCACATGAGCTTGTACTGGGGGAAGCACCGTCGACCTCATTGGGTCTAATGGGTAGTAGGACCACGCTGCAGAACAAGTGGAGGCACTCTAGCGGATGAGGTAGACGATATTCAGCAGGAGGACTTGCATGAGGATATGGTGGTGGGTGGAGGAGTCCATGGAGTCGGCGCGGCGTGAGAGGAACCAACGGTGCATCGCGCGGTCGAAGATTCCTTGGAGCTCCAGTTCTATCTTGGGCTCCGCCTCCTCCTTCATTGGGGTTACTGGGCCTGGCCACACGAGTCAGCAGCAGTAGCTACAGCTTGCCATAGATCAGCTGGCAAGGAGACGCTCTACTACTACTACTACTACTACTACTACTACTACTACTACTACTACTACTACTACTACTACTGCTGTACAATGTAATGATTCAACATCATTGGGAGGCATGCATTCATACCTCCAGATCTCCAGCGCCGGAGAATTCATTCTCCGAGTAGTCCTCCTCGACGCGGGCGGTGGCGCTGTGTCCAGCAAAGAACCGGACGGTGCAGAATCCCCTGAGCCCTACCGCCGACGAGGTTAAGAACCACGGACTGGGACAGCGGCGGCGGCGGCGGCCCAGGTCGCCTGCCAGCCTCGTAGCGGCACGGCGCGCCAGGAACACAGCCATGAGCGTACCTCACTATGTACACGCCACCTCACACGACGTTTATGCCTATGTCGCCATCTTCAGCCGCACTCATATATAGTGATCTCTCATTGTTAGAAAAAGGAAGAGGAGAAGAGATGAGCAAAGCAAGTAGGAGGAGACAACCCACAAACGCGGTGGAAAGGAGGACTGATGGGGCTAAGTTTTTTGGAACACCACCACAAAAAAAAACCAATCTATCTAGTAGTAGTACTGTACTTACAGTATTATTATAATCCCGCGGATGTTGCAGATACCGATACAAATTTACACAAAGGTGTGATATTCTTTTTTTTTACGATAAGATATCTAACAGGACGATTTACACAATCTATTTCTCATACTTTAACATCTACTCTCTCCGTTTTAAAATATAAGATGTTTTAGCTTTGTGAATGAAGTGCACCTAGACTCTTTTAGTATGTAGATTCATCTAGGTTTAGAGTGACCCTGATAAATTGGCTTTTAGTGGTATTATGGCTTCCAAATTTTCATACTAACTTGGATCGTGATAATTCAAAAAGCAAAGTTGCTTGTTTAGATGAGACACACAATCTTCATGTTTTGCACTTCTTTATTTGAGATAATCTTAAAGTTGTCATAGTGGAAGGCTATATATATTAGTCTTTGAGAGGCTTCTCTAAACGCTAGCATAATCGTCTATTAAGGTTAATCATCGCTTGGCTTGATATGATGGGCATAATATCTCTTCGATAATTACTAATAACCTTCAGTGTGGACCTTTCAGAGCGTGATCCAAAATGAGTGCCAACAATGCTCCCTGTTTTCTGGCTGAGCTTCCATGATAGAAAACAAATTAATCTATTTTTAGAATAAAGACGATGTGAACACTCCATCTGCCATTGGTTCTTAGGATGATAACTTTATATCGGCCATATGTACTAAGAGCGATAAATATACATCGATCATTTTATGTCCAACCTTGTTGCCACTTGGGTATAAGTTACTCAAATAATTTGCAACAAGAACTTTATCTTGAAGATTGATGAATATCGCAATTTCTTCATGAACAACTCCATCAATGATCCTCGCCTAGTCTTAATCCAAATGCTCAAGAATAATATCACCAAATGTTCGATAATAAAGGTCATTTCCAATTAATGAGTATTCGAAAAGCACCCAAACTATCATGTTTACCCTTTAGTTCATGTTCTTCATGTAATAAACAATGTACTTCCTTTGTATTTATCTTCACCTGCACTAAATCTTTTATTACTGGTCGAAGCGGTCGTCTCCAATATGACCTTACCTATGTTGGTGAAACAAAGCATCGAATCTTGTGTAATATAAAATATACCATGAATAACATGGTAGATGGTTGTTTGTTGAGCCAACTCATTTGCTCTTAAGTGTTTATCTTGTTAGCACCTATTTTGGGCCGATTAAAATTACAGCAGTGAAAGCCGAAGAAGGTGAGCAAGATATGGAAACATTTCGACGGTCACCAGGATTCATCTAATATACTTGATTAATTATAAGTCAATTGATGAAAGTCTGCCGACAATAGGTTACACTGGTAAAGTCACTTGAAGATTTTGAAGCCGGTGGATTCAAGCCCAAGACCATGACTTAGTTGGTAAGGATACTTGAAGATCAAGATAACTTTTCCAACGGAGAATAAAAGAAACTCTGCGGATGTTTGACCTGGCGCTTGGACACCGATCCAGTACGAAAGACGACATTAATTGTCTAGTTTAGAGTTACTTTTCTACTAAAGAGTTTGTAATATACTCGTGAAAAGACTAGCTGCCCCATATATACTGTGAGGGGTGACGGTCGATTGACTTTAAGAGCACAATCGACAACTCAATACAATCTACTTTTCGCACTACTTTTGAATACTCCACGGTTGTCCTTCTTCCGTTTCTTCGGTGACTTTATGTTGCAAAGGATCGACAACCGAGTTAGGGCAGTCAGGCTGACTAGAGCCAATGGCCGCTGCAATCTTGCATAGTGTCCCTCCGAAGAAACTGACGCTTCTGGTTCAAAGTGCGCCGGCTTACGCTCTTGTGTATCGCGCTATCGGATCGGCCTCCTGGAAACACATTGATGCATCACCCTTACTATTCCAGGCACTCGAGTAAAGACCTTATACATTTCGCGATCAAACTTATTGGTGACTCCAGTCCACCGACTAGATGGATCCGTTGTGAGAGGGTGGGGCTTCTTTAAAGCGCAACATATCTGACCCGAACTTGATGGCCTTTTGCCTTTGTATTCGTCTTAAACTCGGATTTTGGCCTAGTGATTTTACCTCTGTTCAGCCGTATTTTTAATTTGTAGGTCGCATAGGTGCTCAGCTGAAGATGGTCTCAAAAGTAAAGGTGTTTGTCTCAAAAAGTGAAAGAACATTTATGGTTAGTAGATTTTTATCCGAGTCCATGTTGACCGCTTAATTTGGATCATCGGAAGATAAATGAAATTAGGAGGTTTTTGGGTCGCCCAGTACTATTTCCCGCGCCTAGGGATAGACATGGTGTATGGTTGAGTGACCTCGGCTCTGACAATAGTAATTTGGCCTTAAGTGGTATTTTGGCTCCCAAATTTGCATACTAAATCAGATCGCGATGACTCAAAATGTAAAGTTCTTGTCTAGACGAGGCAGACGACTTTCATGTTTTTACACTTTTATATTGAGATCAACCTAAAGGAGTCATAGCAGAAGCCACCATATATTAGTTTCGAGTATTCTCTGAATGCTAGCATAATCGGTTAGCAAGTCTGATCATGGCTTGACTTGATACAGTCGGAATGATATCTCTTCTATAATGATTAATAACCTTCAGTTTGGACCTTTATGAGTGTGTATCACCACTTGTCTTGGTCAGCTAGGGGCCCAAAACGAGTACCAACACACCGGGCCAACGTCCTCAACGACGATAACAACTTGTATGACTTCGATGAACCGAGAGATACGCCAGTCAAATAGTTGGTGATACTAGCGGACATCGAATCGATGTGTGGAAGGTCATAGTATTACGAGAGATATCATACGTAGACAAGGTCATATGAATGGCCAGTTGACTAGACCAATGACCAAAGTTTCGGGTCCGACGTTTTCCTACCGGAGCACCTTTGTCAGCAAGAAATCGAAACAACACCTCCACGGTCCATACGCCGGTCAAGCTGGTGGCCTCCCATAGCTTGATTTTACTATGCTCTTGTCCATCGAGCACCGAGGCGAACTTAGTACGGAGGTTTAGCCTCTCCCATGTCTCACCCACCAGGATGGTGAGGTTGAACATAAAACCGGAGAGGTCGATAGTGAAGGCCTCCAACGAGGACGGTGCTGACGGGGATTGTGGTGGAGAAACGTGTCGGCCGCCCCACCTTGCTCCTCCTCGCCGACCTTGTCCTTGGCCACGCCCGGAGAAAGGAGGGGGACAACCTAGGCACCCTTCTCTGGGTCCTATGTCACTAGCCATGGCTACCGAACTTGGTTGTGCTGTGGGGAAGTAGGACCGGCGATGAGAGATGGTGGGAGTGGAAGAACATGGCCGTGAGTGGATTGATTAAGAAGGCCAGCGATCAAGGAATTGGATGCCGGCACAGAGGCTGAAATGCTGTCATTGAATGCCAGTGGCTAGCGCATGCGTCGAGGTGGCATGACTAGCACAAGCGTCTGGTGACATGGCTAGCGTAGGAGTCATCCTACCTCCGTTAAAGGCTGCGGGTAGGAGGCCATTGGATCGTCGCCATGCGGCACCGATGCGACTAAGGGAGGACACACGCGTAGTCCGTTTGGGTCGCAGCACTGGAGCATGCACGGTTGTCCTCATGTCCATGGAAATGAGATTGGACCGGCTCGGAGCTAATGGGGATGCCCTAAGAAGTAGAAAAATTAAGCTGAGGCTCTGCTAATTTTTCTTCGCCCACTTGGTGCTCTATATCTCGACAATTATTTCTGCCGTTGCACGAGCAGGTCCCGGGAGCAGTTGCATTTTTTTTGAAAAGAAGCATATATTAATATCGCGAGATATCAATTACACCCAGCCTCTGCAAGGACCCATGATAATGTTGAAGATCGTGGCGACACTGTGAGCCGTGGGAGGAGGGGGGGTGTTCCTTTGTTTAGGCTGTTTTGTAGTTTCTTCTTGTAAACGTTGAGATGACAGCAATGGAGTAAGAATAAGTTCCTAGCATCCTATCCTCGCTCTGATGGTGCGTCTAACGCCAGTGGAGGACGTGTAGAGTTGACTATCTGGCATATCTGGTCGTTTTTCGTATTTGTTGGTATGATTTTATGTTAGTCTCCTCCGATCTAAGGTTGTCATAATTAATGGCGATGGTTGTTGCTCTTGTGCGTTGTGGCTTTAGCACAACGACTTTTTGCCGGTCACTATAGCGAGCTCTACTACGACATGTTTTCTCTGGCTCTGGCGATGGAGGGGCAAGGATGATGACGCGCCTTTAGCTCGCGCTAATGTTTGCAGTCGTTTAGTTTAGGTGCTCCAAGGAGCTCTACCAATCTTACAATTATTTCTGCTATTGCACGAGCAGGTCCTAGGAGCAGTTGTATTTTTTTTGGAAAGAAGCATATATTAATATCGCGAGATACCAATTACACACAGCCTCTGCGAGCAGCAGTTGCATGATAAGTACCAATCTTACAATTGTTCCTGCATTTTTGCTGGTGCTCAGCGTTAATGGCCTGATGTGTTGTACTCTGGGTACAGTTTCTTTGCCGGGTGGCGCGATTATTTGTATTTTGTGTGGGGCAACACGTCAGTAGTACAGTTTTAGCAGCCTGATGCTATGGACATTAAAACGAGATAGTCGCAGGTCACACATATTAGAAAAGTTTAAGCCGATGTGCTCTGTATTGTAGAGATTGGGCCGTTTTCAGTGATACTACCCCCATTCCATAATGTAAGCTTTCTAGCAGTGCAACTTATATTTTAGAACCGAGGTAGTATAAGATTAGATCTGTGGCAGCAGAAGATCAGAGATCAGAGATTGATTGCAGGGGTTTAATTACAGAGAAGCCTGGCAAGTGGATAGTGAGGAATATTTTATATTATATTACTATTAGGTTTGCATCTCCGCTTGATCTGGCCGCAGGGATCACCGATGCCAAAACATGAACGTGTTCATTTGACTAAGGCTTAAGCTACCTACACAAGCTTCATTATCAAGAGTCAGGCATATTTGGGAGTTTGTTTTAAATGAGATTGCAGATCACTGACAGAACATGAGAGATACTGTATGGCAGAAGATCGGAGATTATATATATATATATATGGCAGAAGATCGGAGATCGTATATCGATGTTAGAAGTTTAATAACCAACAATCCTGACACAATGAGCAAGTGGCCTGAAAAGCATATTTTGAAGCTCGTTCAAATTACTACTCCCTCCGTTTTAAAATATAAGATATTTTAGCTTTGTGAAAGAAATGTATTATACCTTTTTTGGTATGTAGGTCCAGTTAGAACTTAAATGAATCTATACACTAAAAGAGGTCTAGATCCACTTTTTTCATAAAACTAAAATTTCTTATATTTTGAAAACGGAGGGAGTAGTTTGTTGCCGCTGAATGCAGAGATGGCCGACAGAAAGATTAACTAACCATAAGGCTGACACAATGTAAGGCGAGTAGGAGATGTTTATGAGTTTGGTTATTAAATTACGGACGCGTGCTTATTCAAGGTATCTCCAGCCGGCATGATTATTTAGCATACTCAAATGGTCCGTTTCGGTCTGTGTTGGAAATGGGTCACTGTCCGCCGTGAAGAACGTGTCTTTAGTCCCGTTCCGTCTCAAAAGGGGTTTTAGTCTCGGTTCTGAAACCAGGACTGGAGAGACGGAAATAAAGGCCCACTCACTAGTTCCGGCCTAGACTAATGGGTGTTCACGTGGCAACCCATTTGGTCTGCGATGGTTATTCCCACAACTTTTCGCGAGTCTCGGCCACCGGCTATAAAGGCCGGCCACGGTGGAATCGATGCACATCCCACGTCCATCATGGCTGGCTGCCACATCACCACCACTCACACACAACCTGGCGACGTGGGTACCCGTTGGTATACCTGGTACCACCCAACTGGAGGCCCATACAACAATCTGTTAAGTACCGTCAAGCCCAAGACAAATTGGCGGTTGCAAGGCTCCCAAGCCCAGATCTGCTGCCGTGCGGAGCAAGAAGGAGCTCAATACTATAGGGCCCTAGGTTTCGGGGCTTGTTGGTTTGCGGCCCGAAAGTTCCCGAGCGAGTGCATCCCGGTACCTGAGTTGGTTGAAATCTCGCAGAGGGGCCGTAGTAGAATCGCCAATTGTCAAGAGGGGCCAAATGTGGGTGAATACAAATCTAACAGCCAAACAGTCATTTGAACCAGACGAAAAACAGTTAAACTCAAATACCGCTGTTAGGTCAACTCTTCTTGGCCCGCCCTGTCAGTATTTCCCGTTATCTTTTGCGGTCATGGACTAGTTTACCCCTGCGTGGACCAGATCTATTTCTTTGCTCTGCTTTGCTCTTCTCCCTTACTTCCCTCCCCACCTTTGCTCATCTTCGGCTACTCGTCTCAGAATGGAGGCCGCACTAGATATAATGCAGAGGCACCGGTGGGTAATAGTCAATATTTGGTTTTTAACCGCCCACTTGTGTCCACCTAGGACCCGAGTTCTTGACACCTATTCCGAAATCGAGCGCGCTAACCACATATGGGTGTGTGGGCACCCCATCGGCTTACTACCTGATTTCAAAGTATTGTACTGGGGGCCACAATGTAGTTTGGGGCTTTAATACTATCATGTACTTATGCCATGCTTTACTACTTTATTTACGATTGCACGTGGAGCGCCTGTATGTTTAGGAACCCCGTCCACATTTTGGTTGTATCGACAAGCCCAGTCACACTTTTGGGTTCCCAGTCATTTACAGCCATCGTCACAAACCCTGGGTCCATCTCGGAGCCGGCCGACTTTGTTGTGGGTAGCTTAGTGGGGTGGCCCCCATGTACTTGCTTTGGGTCTGGGAAACGTTGTGTCTGAGGCCCCATCGTATACCGTTGGGTGTATGTTCAGGATCTTGCGGATATTCGGATCTGACAACAAGGGTTGAAGTGCGTGTCGATACTTTGGTGCACCCTTGCGGGGTTAAATCTTTTTGAAAAGCCGTGTCCGCGGTTATGGACGACTTAGAGAACAGTTTCTCGATCATTTGTTTTGACACCTTTACCATAGGGGAAGCCCCTATGGTGTGAATTTTATATTAATATAGATACATTATACAAAGATCAAGAGATCAAAAAAGGGTGAAATACATTAGGGAGGATAAAAGTGGGCTAACAATAGCATCAGGACTAGACAAAGGGTATCAAGCAACCACTCAATAAGTGGTTGAACTAGATGTTGAGAAATAGAGCAATTTTCCAAGAGATTTAACCAAAATAAAAGGCAGATAAAGCATAGGCAGAATAATAGAAAAAGACCAAAAGATGATATACATCACGGTAGAGGAACCGCCGGTGTTCCCGTTAGCGTTGGCACTGTCGTCAGCCATGTTGTCAAGGAAAAGGTTGTTGATGTCGGGGAAGAAGTCGTCGTTGGGGAAGACGTCGCTGCAGTCGCTATCCGTGAAGGAGTCCGTGATGAAGCCAGTAGTCGCGCTGGTAGGGCTCCCCAAAAACCTTATCGCCCTTCTCCCGTACAGGACTCGAAGCAGCGGGGTCTCGGAGGCCTACTGTCCCAGCTCGCGGTGCACGCCGCAAGACGGGATGGGGAAGATCTAAGCAGCGCAATGCTCTGAAACTGGAGGCGCAGGGTGTGTGCGTTGGTGTGTCTGAGGAGAGGAGCGACCTCTCACTCTTATAGGCACGGGTAGGCAGGCGAACAGTCGGCGTCGGGAGAGGAAACGAACAGGCATCGACTACAGGATGCGTCGGCTAGGCCGACGGTTGAAATCCCTCAGTGTAGGCAGCTAGACCGTCGGCCTACGCTACGCCGAGGGCTGCCGTCGGCGTAGCCTCCTCGGCGAACCTCTCCCTCGGCGGAGCCAAAAAAAAACGTCGGCGTATGGTCTAGCCCTCGGCGTAAGCTTTGCCGACGGCCGTCGCAGGCCCCTCAGCGTAGTAGCCGTTGGCGAAAGGCGAGCCCGCTGTTACACCGGCTGCTAACGGCGCAGTGGGTACGCCGATGGCATGGCCCTCGGCGTAGCGTCGGCACGTGGCAGACTGTGGGCGCCCCAGGAAGGCAGCTGGGCCGACGGTTAGGCCCTCAGCATAGCTGTAGCACGTGGCAGGCGCTGGCCGTGCCAGGTAGACAGCTACGCCGACGTTTAGGCCCTCGGCGTATCGTGTACCATTTGGCACAGAGGAGGTACTACGCCGACGGCATGGCCCTCGGCGTAGGCCCCGCCTAGAATTTTTTCCCCCTGTTTCACTGCAGTTTTATTTCTTGCAATATTATTCATAGCAATATTGAACATGTATTTCACAAAAATTCAAACAAAATCACATCATTCATACATGTATCAAACAAGATCACATCATTCAAACATGTATCAACAGGATCACATCATTCATACATGTATCAACATGATCACATCATTCATACATGTATCAACATCTGTCACACATGCATAGACAATAAAACCCTACAACTCTAGAGGAGACGGGGTGTACCCGAGATCTCCCCTGGTGAAAAGAGGCGACCTCTGGCGAGGGTGGCGTCCAGTAGAAGCAGCAGAAGAACCATCTCGCGAGGTAGTAGGAGAAGTGTCGGGGTGAGGATTGGGAGAACCACCAGCAGAATGGCCAGGAGAAGGACCATTGTCATGAAGCGGTGTGGTCCGACGCCCATCCGGCGAGGCATGGCTAAAGTGCTGGTTCCCAGAAGCTCCCGTTCCCTACATGTTGCCTACATGTTAGCTACTTGCGAGGCAAAGTAAAGCGATAACCAGTGGGCTAGCAAAGAACTTAACGGTGTCGATGCGTAGTATGTCCTAGCGAAACTGTCCCTCGATGGCATGCATGGCGGCTGCCCCGGCATGGGGGACACAGGCCCTAAATCCGTATTCTGTCCAGTTTGAATATTCATCAACATCGCCTGCAAGATAGTTTAGATGTCAGGCCATAATACAACAAACTAGGGGAAGTGGGACTTGTATCTTTTGCAAAAATAAAGGTTCAAACTTACATTTACGTATTGCATGTAGATCGCATTCGCCTCCAGATACTGCCGAAAGGCCACCTGATATTCATCATGAGCGGCATCGTAGGCCGCCTCGAACTCAGGCTACAATTTCAAATACAAGGAATGTCGTCAGCAGTTAGCCATGCAGAAACAAAAGTCATAAAGATGATGAAAATGAGTAAAACTTACATCATCTCTGGAGGTGGATCGACGAGGCTGGCTACGAGGCAGGATAGGGGGGCCGTCGGCGGGGTGGGTAGCCTTGAGATGCATGAAGCTCGTGGTGAGGGTAGGCTTGACCTTCTTATTCAGAATCTTGAGACGTCCATGCTGCAATCCGTGCCCCAACAGGACCAACGACTCCTCGTCGATCTCCGCGTGAATGGGGTCATCCACATGGGGGTGACGAGCCTTCACCATCGTGCTGTAGTCCGCCAAGTTGTTCTGGGTAGTGCCGTAGTACTCGGGTAACGAGGGCTGAGGCTGCGAGGAATCGGGCTTCTTTCGCTGCATCATCTCATAGACGGCGACGTCATGAATCACCTCCCTGGGTTGTGCCTCGGCCACCTGCATCGCGGAAAGAAATATTATGCATATGAAGTACGAACATGACGAGAAATAAATGCAGGTCGTTCCATGTATATACATACCACATTCCCCTTGAAGCGGTCAAAGTTGCGGTTTCCCGCGTAGTGTGTTCCACCATCGCCTCGGTTCTCTGCGTTCCGCCTCGACAAGGCTGCAAACTCTTCGTCTTCACTGAGCCACCTCGTCCTAACCAGCTCCTCCCATGCGAGTCGATCCGGCTCAGTCCAATCGGGGACAACCTGAAAATGCAATACTCAACTCCAGACAATGCAATGGCAACTTAGCAGCAATGTAGAATCTCATTAACATTTTACTCACCGACATATACTCTTCTAGCGTCATCGAGTACTCAGGATTAGACTTCTTACCGACAATGTCTTCCTTCCTGATCCTCATGCCCCTGTCGGCCCAGAAGTGACTAGCGACCGTGACCTTCTGGTTGTACCACACCTGGGGTTTCAACTTCACACAAGCCTCAAGCAAAGTCCTGTCTGCCTTCTCCTGGTCCTCCTCAGCCACACGATAAAAGCACTTCAATCATGCATAAAAAACAATTGTAAGAGTCATGAGTTAGCACGGTGGGGTCATCAAGTATTAACTCGAGAAATATGCCTTACCCAAAACTTGGTGACGACAGCATTAGCAGCTGTGTGAAATCCTGGGACACGAGTAGTCTGGTAGTCCGCCCAAGTAGTAGCTAGCCTCCTGACACCATCGGGGGAAATGTGATAGCCCGGCCAGAACTTCCTAATCAGAGCTCCAACCAGGCTGTTAGGAAGGCGAGGCTTGCTCCCCGGAGGAAATGTCCAATTGTTGCACAATAATAAACATTAGTACACATGCCAAATTATTTATGACCAATATGAAATTACATGTTTTAAATTGCAAAATTAGTACACTTACTCAAGGCCATCTGGAATAATAAGGGCTTTCGCCTCCTAGGTCCTAGGCTCTAACCTCTCCTCAGGGACTCCCGATTCCCCACGATTCCGCAATTTCTTCGGCGGCACCAACTCGTAGCTAGTGTCAGCCTCCGCCTCCGCCTCGTCTCTAGACTCCGTCTTGGTCTCCGCCTCCCTCTCGGTCTCTGGCTCCGCCTCGTCCCCAAAAGGCCGATCTATCAGGAAGAACTCAGGAGCCACGTCGCCAAAAGCGGAGGGTGGTGGGTCAAAGTCCAAGCCTCCTCCCCTGCCACCTCGTCCTCGTCGTCCTCCTCGACCTCGACCTCGACCTCGTCCTCCTCCCGCACCAGCAAGATCGGGGTAACGCGGATTGGGATTTGGCTGTCTCCCACTCCGTGTAGCTTTTTTCTTGCGCTGTTTCAGCGCATTAAGCAAGGACGAAGAGCTTGCCTTGCCGCTGCTCATATTTTTCAATCACCTGCATTGAATAAGAGAAAACAGTTAAGCACAAAGACATAATAAAATGTATACACAAAGCATAAAGGCATAATGCAATTAAGAAAACAATTAAGCACAAAGACATAATAAATACTCACTATCATTCTGATTCTCATTCCCATTCTCATTCTCACTATCACTATCACTATCTTTTGAGTAGAAAGCTGGATTCTCATCGAAGGGTGGAGGCTCATCATCGTTGTCATTCTCTGTATGAAACTTCTCGAGCATATCTATATCATGTAGATTCACCACTAACTCACCCCGAGTTTCTGCATCGTTCCCAAGGTCCTCAAGATCAACCGGTTCTAAATCAAAGTGCCCAACGTCCTCTTTCTCTTGATAAAAAATTCCCTCGTACGTTACAGGGTTAATGTTGTTGTAATCGTCCTCGGAGGGAATCGGTAAGTTACCATGTGGCGATACCTGGAACACGTCTTCCCAGCCCTGGAGTTCCGCTTTCTGGCATGGGTAGGGCAAATAATAAACTTGGTTGGCTTGGTGAGCAACAACAAAGACGTCGGCTCCGCTATAGGTGGTTGAAGGCCTAACTTCAACTAACCCAATGGAAGGGGTACTTCTCAGTCCACCCCTTGGGTCGAACCAGTGGCACTTGAACACAACAAGATTGAGTCGTACGTTCGTACGATTGAAGGTCAGCTCGTATACATTCTCTAACCTTCCGTAGTAATCAAGGGAATCGGCTCCTCTGGTGAAGACCCCAGTATTTACCGTTTTTGCATTCGGTCACCCCTTCTGGTGCGTCTCTGTATGGAAGCGAAACCCATTCACATCATACTTCTCATACTTCATGACGTCACGGTTACAACCTTGGGAAACACATTTCAGCTCATCTAACATCTCAACGTTGGGATCAGCTCCCTACAGGTTTGTTCCGTTCATTAGTTACGTGGAATAAGAGGGACAAGTCACATATTGCAAGGTAAGAGGGACAAGTTAGAAATTACTTTTTCCATGAACCAAGACACAAAGTTTTTTTATTTCCAGGAGCACCCTCTTTCAGTAGAGTGTCCAACTCCATGGGAGAGGGATCCGTCGGTCCCGACCACTGTTCATCCGTGAAGTCGCTAAGGAGAAAATAAGCATTAAACCGAGTTACTAGCTGCATAGAGCATTAGACCGAGAAAATAAGAAGTTGTTTACCATTTTACCTAATGAAATCGACCACTTCCTTCATGTTCATAAGCACATAGAGCATTATGCAATCCTTCTCTTCCTTCGGCAAGCTATATTTTAGTCCTTTACCAGCCTTGCCACCGGGAAATTGGAATAGTTCGAGATTGGGGTCATTCTTGGGCAGGTCGACATTGTAACGAGAGACCAGGTTATGCATAGTGGGAACATCATTGGGCCAGTAGGTTGTTGCGGCATCTGCCATCTCCTGAAGGCATGTTGCTTCAGCTATGCATGCTTCAATCTTGGCTTTGTTTCCAGTTATCTTTCGAATATACTTAAACTCTCTCTCAATACAAAACTGCCAACGAAATTGCACCGGGCCCCCCAAGAGTGCCTCGTTTGCGAGGTGCACAATGAGATGTGCCATCGGAGTAAAGAAGCCTGGCGGAAAGATCATCTCCAAATTGCATAGCAACTCCGGCACCTGAACTTGCAGCTTCTCAATAACCAGAGGACATATCTGCTTAGCACAGAGCGTGCGAAAGAAATGGCTCAACTCCGCAAGCACTCGCCATAGTTTCTCGGGGAGATACCCTCGAACCATCACCGGCATCAGCCGCTCAATCCATATATGATAGTCGTGACTCTTGAGCCTGGTGACTTGTCCCGTCGAAAGATTGACTCCCTTACTTATATTCGAACAATAACCATCAGGGAACATCACGACATATTTGAGCCACCTGAATGACTCCTTCTTTTGGACATTATCAAGGCAGTAGTAGGCATGCGGCTTGAACCAATTCTTTCGGCGGACAGTAGGAGGCTGCATGTGTAATCTCTTCCTATCACAAAGCTTCTCAACATCGACTCTAGCCTTGACATTATCCTTTGACTTTCCAAGAATGTTCAGTACTGTGTGAAAAAGGGACTCCCCGACATTCTTTTCGGTGTGCATCACATCGATGTTATGGGGAAGTTCAAGGTCCTTGTAATACACAAGATTCGTTAAGGCTGCCACATGAGTCCAGTTGTGCGTTACACCATATCCCGCAAATAGATGGCCAGTTCCCGGCGCCACAGGCACGAGAGCACGTAGCTCGGCATCAACAACTGAACCATCGAACTTTGGTACCTCTTTTACTTCATGCACAACTTTGCCCTTCTTGAAGTTCTTCTTCTCTTCTCTGAACGGATGCTTTCTTTTGAGGTATTGTCGATTCGTGTCAAACGCAACATACTTGCGACCCGACTTTAGCCAAAGAAACTCAAGTCGGTGCATGCACACTGGGCATGGCCACTTACCAGCTGTACACCATCCGCACGTTAGGGCGTACCCGGGCATGTCATGCATGGTATACTACAACCAAACTTTCATCAAGAAGTTTCTCTTCAATGCTCGGTCGTATGTCAACGTCCCGTGTATCCAGGAGTGGTTCAAATCATCCACAATTGGTTGCATGTAGACACTCAAATTTTTCCCCGGGTACTCGGGCCCTGGAATGATCAACGACAGAAACATGGTCTTCTGTTGCATTAATACTCCGGGGGGGAGATTAAGCGGAATAACAAACACCGGCCAGCAGCTGTATGCGACCGTCGACAAACCATATGGGTTGAAGCCATCTATTGCTATCGCAATTCTGACATTCCGAGCCTTTTCTGCCCACCGAGGGTATTTGTCATCGAAGTTCTTCCATGCCTTACCATCAGACGGATGTCCCATCTTCTTCTGTCCGTGCTCGTCCTCATATCTCTTCCCCTTCTTGTGCCACGTCATCTGTTTGGCAGTCTCCTCGCTCAAGTAAAGCCGCTGGATTCTTTTTATGAATGGGAGATACCGAAGAATCTTTAGAGCGACATTTGACTGCCTCATCTGACCATCCTTTCCCTTTACCTCATCATACCTAGAGGCCCCACAAATGGAGCAGTACTTGTCATCCGCAAACTGTTTCCAAAACAAAAGGCAACCTTTTGGACAACAATCTATCTTTTCATAATCCATGTTCAGCTCCTTCATGAGTTTCTTTGTTTCGTAAAAGGTTTTAGGCAGACAATGCCCTTCGGGCAACATGTTAGCACATGTTCTCAGATTAGCTTCAAAGTGAGAACGGGTGGCGGAGTACTGGCACTTGTCGGCTAGACACTGAGAGATGGCACCGAGCTGAGAAATATTTGTACCCTCTACAGAGGCCTCTTAGCCACGGCCATCGTATCAAGGAAGGCCTTCGCGGTTGGCTCCGGTTCCTCTGGTTCTAGTGGTTCCTCTGGTTCTGGTGGTTCCTCTGGTTCTGGTGGTTCCTCCCGTCGAGGTGGCGAATCCGGCTGGTCAGCATCGATGAGATCATCTAGAAAGTTTCTAATCCCATCGTGCTCATTGCCATTGAGCCGCTGACGCATCACCTCACCCCTGTCACGTTCGTACCGAGCAAAGTCGACTTGCGTGACATAGTTAGACATGTATCCATATTGCAGAAGGTGTTTATACATGTCATCCTTTCCCTGACGATGACGCTTAGTGCAATGAGCGCAGGCACAAAGTGCCCGAACCATTGCCTTCGAACCACGCGCTAACTCATTCACTAACAAATGAGTGTTCTGTACCCAATCATCTGTTTTATTAGTCGCACTAATACGGCCACTATACATCCACCCATTATCAGCCATCCTCTTCTGCTTTGTTGGGAGCCAAACAACAAATATAACATTTTATATCAAACAGGAGATTAAATGCTTCATATTTTTACGCATTCATCAACCTACATGTCTAATAGGAAAAGAGGGTCCTAACCAGATGCCGGATCCGTAGATTGGGTAAGTTCTCCCTGGCTCTACCCCGATCCGAGCAGAATTTCGGCAGCACCTCCCTAGTGCTCTCCCGATACACGTCTCGACAAAAAGCCAAGAGGATGTGCATCCGGAGAACAACGAGGAGGCCTCACCGAAATCCTGTCTCGAATCGAGGTAGAGCCAGGGAGAACCATACCCAACTACGAATCCGCCGACTTCCCGATAAAAGTTGTAAGCCTTACGGTTCAAAATATGCGAGACCACTAATGCATATTAAGGCGCGTAACGCTTACGGTCAGGATGACGCCTAGGTGACGCGACAGACTTGGTGAGACACGAAAATAAACCTAGGTACAAGAGAGGCGAGCAAATTCTCACCCTCGAAGCGCGATCAAATCGTCAAAGATGATCCGGGACCCTGCCGTCAAAACACCCCCCTGCTCACCCTCCGGTAGCTGCAAAAACATGAACACATGGTTAAATATACTAAATTCTACTCCTATTTCTAGCATATCTAATTCTACTCCTATTTCTAGCATTTCTAATTCTACTCCAATTTCTAGCATATCTAATTCTACTCCTATTTCTAGCATTTCTAATTCTACTCCTATTTCTACTAACATACCACAAATTACTATTTATACAAACTACTAGCAAACTCCTATTCTAGCATTTCTACTCACATACTAGCAAACACCTATTTCCACTTCTGTTTTACTAAATTCTACTCCTAAACTGACTAACATGGCTAATGCAGAATTAACCGGGCCTAAATTATACTCCTACGCCAAGGGCCTAAATTCTACTCTTAAACTGACTAGAATCGGGGCCTAAAGTTCTAGAATCGGGGGCCTGCTTACCGGAGCTCGGCCGCGACGAGGTTGATGCGGTGCAGGGCCCTGGCGACGGTCGTGGGTTGGGGCTCGGGTTGCAGTGCCGGGGCGGTACAGCGGGTCAGGGAGCTCGGGAACGAGGGGACTAGAGGGCAGCGCAGCGGGTCGGGGACGAGGGAGGCGACGGCGGGCGAGCTCGGGGACAAGGGAGGCGGTCGGAGGCGCTCGAGCTCAGGGACGAGGGAGGCGGCGCCAGGGACGAGGGAGGTAGGCGGACGCGCGAGCTCCTGGCGGGGGCGGCTACGCGGGGGCGGCGCGACCCAGCTCTGGAACAAGGAGGAGGCACCGGAGGAGTCAGTGGCCAGGTCGGGGGCGCGCGCAGGTTGGGGTGGGGCTCTGGGAGGAGGAGGCGGCGGGACTCGGGGAGGAGGAGGGGCGGCCCCGAGCTCGGGTAGCAGCGGCTGGTGGCGGCGGGGTTGGGAGGAGGAGGGGTGGTGGCGGGGTCGGGGGGAGGAGGGGCGGCGGCAGGGTCGGGAGGAGGAGGGTTGGCGACGGGGTCGGGAGGAGGAGGGGCGGCGGCGGCCCCGAGCTCGAGGAGCAGCGGCTGGTGGCGGCGGGGTCGGGGGCGGGTTGAGTGGCGGCGGGGTCGGGGGCGGGTTGGGGATATGGTCGGGGGTGAGTGGCCCAGGTGGGCCATGGGCAAAAAAAGGGTAACGCTGCGCCGACGGCCAGGATACGCCGAGGGCTGCCATCGGCGTAGCTAGGTTTTTTTACTTTCTAGTATTAGTATATACTTTATACTTTTTATATTATTACTATACTGTATTATATTATTACTATATTATTACTATATATTATTACTATATACTTTGCATGTTTGCCGCGGTTTGCCGCGGAACCCTGATATGTGGGCCTCGGATCGTCTACCCCCATAGACGTTCCTCTGGCAGGGGTAGCCCGGTGTAGCTCTCTCTTGTTTTGTGTTTGTTTAGGTCATATGATGATGTAAAACCATGTTGGTTCACAAGGTGCGGTAGTATCCTACCCGGTTTCACCGGAACGGGGAGTTTCCCCTTATATAAGTCCAGAACCTTCCCTTTTAGGTTACAACGCATGCAAGCGAAGGGGGACACATTCATGCAACCCGGGGACTAGGTTTTGCATGTTTCAACACAACACCATACCTCCATGCATGTGCAAGGGCCACATGCAAGTTCTTGAGGGTTTCCTACGACCCGGAGTGCGGTTTGCCGCGGAACCCTGATTTGTGGGCCTCGGATCGTCTACCCCCCATAGACGTTCCTCTGACAGGGGTAGCCCGGCGTACCTCTCTCTTGTTTTGTGTTTGTTTAGGTCATATGATGATGTAAAACCATGTTGGTTCACAAGGTGCGGCAGTATCCTACCCGGTTTCACCGGAACGGGGAGTTTCCCCCTTATATAAGTCCAGAACCTTCCCTTTTAGGTTACAGCGCATGCATGCGAAGGGGGACCCATTCATGCAACCCGAGGAATAGGTTTTGCATGTTTCAACACAACACCACACCTCCATGCTTGTGCAAGGGCCACATGCCCGTTCTTGAGGGTTTCCAACGACCCGGAGCGCAGTTTGCCGCGGAAGCCTGATATGTGGGCCTCGGATCGTCTACCCCCCATAGACGTTCCTCTGACAGGGGTAGCCCGGCGTAGCTCTCTCTTCTTTTGTGTTTGTTTAGGTCATATGATGATGTAAAACCATGTTGGTTCACAAGGTGCGGCAGTATCCTACCCGGTTTCACCGGAACGGGGAGTTCCCTCCTTATATAAGTCCAGAACATTCCCTTTTAGGTTACAGCGCATGCATGCGAAGGGGGACACATTCATGCAACCCGGGGACTAGGTTTTGCATGTTTCAACACAACACCACACCTCCATGCATGTGCAAGGGCCACATGCCCGTTCTTGAGGGTTTCCTACGACCCGGAGCGCGGTTTGCCGCGGAACCCTGATCTGTGGGCCTCGGATCGTCTACCCCCCAATAGACGTTCCTCTGACAGGGGTAGCTCGGCGTAGCTCTCTCTTGTTTTGTGTTTGTTTAGGTCATATGATGATGTAAAACCATGTTGGTTCACAAGGTGCGGCAGTATCCTACCCGGTTTCACTGGAACGGGGAGTTTCCCCCTTATATAAGTCCAAAACCTTCCCTTTTAGGTTACAACGCATGCAAGCGAAGGGGGACACATTCATCCAACCCGGGGACTAGGTTTTGCATGTTTCAACACAACACCATACCTCCATGCATGTGCAAGGGCCACATGCAAGTTCTTGAGGGTTTCCTACGACCCGGAGCGCGGTTTGCCGCGGAACCCTGATCTGTGGGCCTCGGATCGTCTACCCCCCATAGACGTTCCTATGACAGGGGTAGCCTGGCATAGCTCTCTCTTGTTTTGTGTTTGTTTAGGTCATATGATGATGTAAAACCATGTTGGTTCACAAGGTGCGGCAGTATCCTACCCAGTTTCACCGGAACGGGGAGTTTCCCCCTTATATATGTCCAGAACCTTCCCTTTTAGGTTACAGCGCATGCATGCGAAGGGGGACACATTCATGCAACCCGGGGACTAGGTTTTGCATGTTTCAACACAACACCACACCTCCATGCTTGTGCAAGGGCCACATGCCCGTTCTTGAGGGTTTCCAACAACCCAGAGCGCGGTTTGCCGCGGAAGCCTGATATGTGGGCCTCGGATCGTCTACCCCCCATAGACGTTCCTCTGACAGGGGTAGCCCGGCGTAGCTCTCTCTTCTTTTGTGCTTGTTTAGGCCATATGATGATGTAAAACCATGTTGGTTCACAAGGTGCGGCAGTATCCTACCCGGTTTCACCGGAACAGGGAGTTCCCCCCTTATATAAGTCCAGAACCTTCCCTTTTAGGTTACAGCGCATGCATGCGAAGGAGGACACATTCATGCAACCTACGGACTAGGTTTTGCATGTTTCAACACAACACCACACCTCCATGCATGTGCAAGGGCCACATGCCCGTTCTTGAGGATTTACTACGACCCGGAGCGCGGTTTGCCGCGGAACCCTGATCTGTGGGCCTCGGTTCGTCTACCCCCCATAGACGTTCCTCTGACAGGGGTAGCCCGGCATAGCTCTCTCTTCTTTAGTGTTTGTTTAGGTCACATGATGATGTAAAACCATGTTGTTTCACAAGGTGCGGCAGTATCCTACCCGGTTTCACCGGAACAGGGAGTTCCCCCCTTATATATGTCCAGAACCTTCCCTTTTAGGTTACAGCGCATGCATGCGAAGGGGGACACATTCATGCAACCCGAGGAATAGGTTTTGCATGTTTCAACACAACACCACACCTCCATGCTTGTGCAAGGGCCACATGCCCGTTCTTGAGGGTTTCCAACGACCCGGAGCGCGGTTTGCCGCGGAAGCCTGATATGTGGGCCTCGGATCGTCTACCCCCCATAGACGTTCCTCTGACAGGGGTAGCCTGGCGTAGCTCTCTCTTCTTTTGTGTTTGTTTAGGTCATATGATGATGTAAAACCATGTTGGTTCACAAGGTGCGGCAGTATCCTGCCCGGTTTCACCGGAACGGGGAGTTCCCTCCTTATATAAGTCCAGAACCTTCCCTTTTAGGTTACAGCGCATGCATGCGAAGGGGGACACATTCATGCAACCCGGGGACTAGGTTTTGCATGTTTCAACACAACACCACACCTCCATGCATGTGCAAGGTCCACATGCCCGTTCTTGAGGGTTTCCTACGACCCGGAGCGCGGTTTGCCGCGGAACCCTGATCTGTGGGCCTCGGATCGTCTACCCCCCAATAGACGTTCCTCTGACAGGGGTAGCTCGGCGTAGCTCTCTCTTGTTTTGTGTTTGTTTAGGTCATATGATGATGTAAAACCATGTTGGTTCACAAGGTGCGGCAGTATCCTACCCGGTTTCAATGGAATGGGGAGTTTCCCCCTTATATAAGTCCAGAACCTTCCCTTTTAGGTTACAACACATGCAAGCGAAGGGGGACACATTCATGCAACCCGGGGACTAGGTTTTGCATGTTTCAACACAACACCATATCTCCATGCATGTGCAAGGGCCACATGCAAGTTCTTGAGGGTTTCCTACGACCCGGAGCGCGGTTTGCCGCGGAACCCTGATCTGTGGGCCTCGGATCGTCTACCCCCCATAGACGTTCCTCTAACAGGGGTAGCCTAGCGTAGCTCTCTCTTGTTTTGTGTTCGTTTAGGTCATATGATGATGTAAAACCATGTTGGTTCTCAAGGTACGACAGTATCCTACCCGGTTTCACCGGAGAGTTTCCCCCTTATATAAGTCCAGAACCTTCCCTTTTAGGTTACAGCGCATGCATGCGAAGGGGGACACATTCATGCAACCCGGGGACTAGGTTTTGCATGTTTCAACACAACACCACACCTCCATGCATGTGCAAGGGCCACATGCCCGTTCTTGAGGGTTTCCTACGACCCGGAGCGCGGTTTGCCATGGAACCCTGATCTGTGGGCCTCGGATCGTCTACCCCCCATAGACGTTCCTCTGACAGGGGTAGCCCGGCGTAGCTCTCTCTTGTTTTGTGTTTGTTTAGGTCATATGATGATGTAAAACCATGTTGGTTCACAAGGTGCGGCAGTATCATGCCCGGTTTCACCGGAACAGGGAGTTTCCCCCATATATAAGTCCAGAACCTTCCTTTTTAGGTTACAGCGCATCCATGCGAAGGGGGACTCATTCATGCAACCCGGGGAGTAGGTTTTGCATGTTTCAACACAACACCACACCTCCATGCATGTGCAAGGGCCACATGCCCGTTCTTGAGGGTTTCCTATGACCTGGAGCGCGGTTTGCCGCGGAACCCTGATCTGTGGGCCTCGGATCGTCTACCCCCCATAGACGTTCCTCTGACAGGGGTAGCCCGGCGTAGCTCTCTCTTGTTTTGTGTTTGGTTAGGTCATATGATGATGTAAAACCATGTTGGTTCACAAGGTGCGGCAGTATCCTACCCGGTTTCACCGGAGAGTTTCCCCCTTATATAAGTCCAGAACCTTCCCTTTTAGGTTACAGCGCATGCATGCGAAGGGGGACACATTCATGCAACCCGGGGACTAGGTTTTGCATGTTTCAACACAACACCACACATCCATGCATGTGCAAGGGCCACATGCCCGTTCTTGAGGGTTTCCTACGACCCGGAGCGCGGTTTGCCGCGGAACCCTGATCTGTGGGCCTCGGATCGTCTACCCCAATAGACGTTCCTCTGACAGGGGTAGCTCGGCGTAGCTCTCTCTTGTTTTGTGTTTGTTTTGGTCATATGATGATGTAAAACCATGTTGGTTCACAAGGTGCGGCAGTATCCTACCCGGTTTCACTAAAACGGGGAGTTTCCCCCTTATATAAGTCCAGAACCTTCCCTTTTAGGTTACAGCGCATGCATGCGAAGGGGGACACATTCATTCAACCCGGGGACTAGGTTTTGCATGTTTCAACACAACACCACCCTCCATGCATGTGCGATGGCCACATGCAAGTTCTTGAGGGTTTCCTACGACCCGGAGCGCGGTTTGCCACGGAACCCTGATCTGTGGGCCTCGGATCGTCTACCCCTAGTGATAAGGATTGAATCTCTGAACAACTTCACTAAAAGTGTGATATATAAATTTCACACACATGTGATAATAACACTTACAAACATGCAAATTTCTCAAGGTGTGAGAAGATTCGACATTTCATGTGGGCGTGGAGACTATTATTTGGAGGCTACGAATCCGTCGATATAAAATAGAACCTAAATAATTGATACTAATAAATAAATATAAATATAAAATAAATTTATAATTGGGTGGAACAAATAAATAAAAATGTACGGCGGTACGCCGACGGTGACCCTGGGCGTATGAATAAAAAAACGTACGGCGGTATCACCCTCGGCGTATTGATGGCGCCGTTAGGGATCCGTCCCAGCCAGTCCGGCAAGTGCCACGCGGACACCCCGTACGCCGAAGGCCTGCGTACGCCGAGGGCCACCGTCGGCGTATCGGTGGCTACGCCGAGGGCTCGGAAGCGGGGCTGGCCTGGCCTGGTGCTACGCCGACGGCCCCGACAATTGGCCGTCGGCATACGGGCCGGCCGTCGGCGCACCGCGCTATTCCTGTAGTGATTAAGCTACCTACACAAGCTTCGTTATCAAGAGTCAGGCATATTTGGGAGTTTGTTTTAAATGAGACTGCAGATCACTGACAGAACATGAGAGATACTGTATGGCAGAAGATCGGAGATCGTATATGTATATATATATATATATATGGCAGAAGATCGGAGATCGTATATCGATGTTAGAAGTTTAATAACCAACAATCCTGACACAATGAGCAAGTGGCCTGAAAAGCATATTTTGAAGCTCGTTCAAATTACTACTCCCTCCGTTTCAAAATATAAGATATTTTAGCTTTGTGAAATGAATATATCTATATCTTTTATGGTATGTAGGTCCATTTGAAATTTAAATGAACCTATACACTAAAAAGGTCTAGATCCACTTCTTTTATAAAACTAAAACATCTTATATTTTTAAAACGGAGGGAGTAGTTTGTTGCCGCTGAATGCAGAGATGGCCGACAGATAGATTAACTAACCATAAGGCTGACACAATGTAAGGCGAGTAGGAGATGTTTATGAGTTTGCTTATTAAATTACGGACGCGTGCTTATTCAAGGTATCTCCAGCCGGCATGATTATTTAGCATACTCAAATGGTCCGTTTCGGTCTGTGTTGGAAATGGATCACTGTCCGCCGAGTCATCGGTGGAGAATGTGTCTTTAGTCCCGTTCCGTCTCAAAAGGGGTTTTAGTCTCGGTTTTGAAACCAGGACTGGAGAGACAGAAATAAAGGCCAACTCACTTGTTTCGGCCTAGACTAATGGGTGTTCTCGTGGCAACCCATTTGGTCTGCGATGGTTATTCCCACAACTTCTCGCGAGTCTCGGCCACCGGCTATAAAGGCCGGCCACAGTGGAATCGATGCACATCCCACGTCCATCATGGCTGGCTGCCACATCACCACCACTCACACACAACCTGGGGACGTGGGTACCCGTTGGTATACCTGGTACCACCCAACTGAGGCCCATACAACAATCTGTTAAGTACCGTCAAGCCCAAGACAAATTGGCGATTGCAAGGCTCCCAAGCCCAGATCTGCTGCCGTGCGGAGCAAGAAGGAGCTCAATACTATAGGGCCCTAGGTTTCGGGGCTTGTTGGTTTGCGGCCCGAAAGTTCCCGAGCTAGTGCATCCCGATACCTGAGTTGGTTGAAATCTCGCAGAGGGGCCGTAGTAGAATCGCCAATTGTCAAGAGGGGCCAAATGTGGGTGAATACAAATCTAACAGCCAAACAGTCATTTGAACCAGACGAAAAACAGCCAAACAGTTCGTATTGCTATAAGCTTTCAAATGCATAGTAACCTAATCCTTCGACCATGTGGTTGTGTTAATCACCATCACCGGATGGGTACTTTGATGACATCAAACACCGCTTCGTAACTGGGTGGTTATAAAGGTGTCATTGGGTATTCTGAAAGTATGTGTTGAAGCGCATGGACCAAGATTAGGATTTGTCCATCCATATGATAGATAGATATGCTCTGGGCCCTCTCGGTGGAATGTCATCTAGTTAGCTTGCAAGCATGTGACTGGGTCACAAGGGATGACATAACATGGAACGAGTAAAGAGTACTTATCAGTAACGAGGTAGAACTAGGTGTGGAGATACCGACGATCAAACCTCGGATAAGTATAGTATCGCGTGACAAAGGGAATTGGTTTCGTATGTTAATGGTTCTATCGATCACAAAGTCATCGTTGAGTATGTGGGAGCCGTTATAGATCTCTAGATCCCGCTGATGGTTATTGATCGGAGAGGTGTCTTCATCATGTCTGCATATTCACGAACCGTAGGGTGACACACTTAAGGTTCGAAGTTGTTTTAAGTAGATATGGAATGTGCGTTGGAGACCGAATGTTGTTCGGAGTCTCGGATTGGATCCGGGACATCACGAGGAGATCTGGAATTGTCCGAAGAATAAGATTCATATAATGGAGATCATTTTCTAAGTTAGGAAATGTTCCGGAGTATTTATATGGGGGTTCTAGAAGGTTTCGGAATGTTCCGGAAGGTTCTAGAAGATTTTTTGGAGTTTACTTGAAAACCAAGAAAGGATAAAAGGATAAAGGGAAATTTAAAAGGGAATCTTGGGGGGGAGGACTCTCCCCCCAAGCTCCCTTGTGCGCCGGCCCTAGGGGTGGGCCTAGGGGTGGGAACCCTAGGCCGCACCCTCCCTCTATATATAGAGGGGTGGAGGCGCCACCCCCCTTGCTCCTCCACCCTTGCCCCTAGCCGCCTCTCTCCTCCTCCTTCCTTCTGCTCAGGCTTAGGCGAAGCCCTGCAGAATCCTCTACTCCACCACCACCACCACGCCGTCGTGCTGCTGGGATTCCGTGGAGAGATCTACTACCTCCGCTGCTCGCTGGAACGGGGAGAGGAAGGTCTGCTTCGACTCCGCACGTGTGACCGACTACGGAAGCGCTGCCGAAACGTGGCGCCAGAAGGATCATCCACTCAATCTTGAGATCGGTAAGTGATCGACTACATCAACCACGAGATCCAATATCGTAACGCTTTCGGATCTACAAGGGTTAGTACAGATCTATCTCGTTGCACATGTCTAATAGATTAGATCTTGGCTTTTATCTAGATTAGATCTGGGTTTTGTTCGTTCTTGCGGTAGAAATTTTTTGTTTTCCATGCTACGAACCCAACAGTGGTATCAGAGCCGTATCTATGCGTAGATTTGTTGCACGAGTAGAACACAATGGTTTTGTGGGCGTTGGTGCTCGTGCCGTCTTTTGCTTTGTGTACTTTGCATCTTGCGGTATGGTGGGATGAAGCGGCTCGGGCTAACCTTACATGTCATCGCACATGAGACTTGCTCCACGCTTGACGTGTAACTTGCTTTGCACAAGTGGCTTTGCGGGTGTCTGTCTCTCTCACCATAGTATAGATCCAATTTACACTTTGCACTTGATAGCACTTGTATCAACGTTGTGGTTCAGTTTCGTAGGTAAGATCCGTTCTTATTCGAAAGCCCCAAACCACGTAAAACATGCAAAGAAAATTAGAGGCGTCTAACTTGTTTTTGCAGGGGTTTTGTGATGTGATATGGCCATCATGTGATTATGATTATATTTGATGTATGCAATGATCCTTGTTGTAATATGGCAACCGGCAGGAGCCTAATGGTTGTCTTTAATTCTGTTAAGACCTGCGTGTCTATTCATCTTGTAATAGCTTTATTCCAAGTAGTTGTAATAGTTGCTAGTGATGATGGACAACCATGAAGCGGCGCCACTAACCTTGACGCAATGCTGGTGATGATGGAGATCATGTCCGTGCTTTGGAGATGGAGATCAAAGGCACAAGAAGAAAGGGTCATATCATATCACACTAATTATGAATTGCCTGTGATGTTAATCCTTTATGCATCTTGTATTTGTTAGATCGCGACAGTAGCATTATAAGATGATCCCTCTCACTAAATATCAAGTAATAAAGTGTTCGCCCTTAGTTGTCACCGTTGCTAAGACTCGTCGTTTCGAAGCATCTCGTGATGATCGGATGTGATAGATTCTACATGTGAATACAATGGGTGCAAGCCAGATTTGCACATGCAGAAACTAAGGTTAATCTTGACGAGCCTAGCATGTACAGACATGGTCTCGGAACACGGAAATACTGAAAGGTAGAGCATGAGTCATATAAATGATATGATGAACATGAAGATTGTTCGCCGACGAAACTACATCTTCTCTCGTGAAGATCGGACTTGGTGTAGTGGACTTGGTTCGTGTAATCACTAAGACAATGTGAGGGATGTTGTTTTGAGTGGGAGTTCACCTAGTTAATTTAAGAATTAAATTTGAACTCAATTCATCATAAACTTAGTCTAAACTACTTGCAAATTTGTTGTAGATTATGGCGACCCCCTCCATCAATTTCAATGCATTCCTAGAGAAAGAAAAGCTTAAGAACAATGGAAGCAATTTCACGGACTGGTTCCGTGGACTGAAGATCATCCTCAGGGCTGGTCAGTTGACCTATGTGCTCGAAGCACCGCTAGGTGACCCACCTGCAGAAGATGCCACCGATGACGTAAAGAATGTTTACGCCACTCGGAAAAATCATTACTCCACAGTTCAGTGTGTCATCCTGTACGGTTTAGAAGCGGAGCTTCAGAAGCGTTTTGAGCACCACGACCCGTTCGAGATCATTAAGGAGCTCAGGCTGATTTTTGAGACTCGCGCGACCATGGAGAGCTATGAGGCCTCCGAAAAGTTCTTTAACTGTAAGATGGAAGAGGGTAGCTCCGTTAGCGAGCACGTGCTCACCATGTCTGGGTACGCAAACAAACTCCAAGAGTTGGGGATATCGATTCCTAATGAGTTAGGGATTCACCGTCTCCTCCAATCACTGCCACCGAGTTATAAGAACTTTGTGATGAACTACAATATGCACTGCATGAACAAGACGTTGCCTGAACTATCGTCCATGCTGAAAACTGCTGAAGTGGAGATCAAGAAGGAGCACCAAGTGTTGATGGTCAATAAGACCACCAATTTCAAGAGACAGGGCAAGCCTAAGAACAAGGGCAACTTCAAGAAGGACGGCAAGAAAGCTACCGCACCTGCAAAGAAGCCCAAGGCTGGTCCCAAGCCTGAAACTGAATGCTTCTACTGCAAGGGTGCTGGTCACTGGAACCGTAACTGCCCCAAGTACCTGGCAGATCTGAAGAACGGCAACATCAAGAAGAAAGGTATATTCGATATACATGTTATAGATGTGTATCTTACTAGTAATCGTAGTAGTGCCTGGGTATTTGATACTGGTTCGGTTGCTCATATTTGTAACTCGAAACAGGAGCTGCGGAATAAACGAAGACTGGCGAGAGACGAGGTGACGATGCGCGTTGGAAATGGCTCCAAGGTTGATGTGATCGCCGTCGGCACGCTCCCTCTACATCTACCTTCGGGATTACTTTTAAATTTCAATAATTGTTATTTGGTGCCTGCGTTAAGCATGAACATTATATCTGGATCTTGTTTATTGCGAGACGGTTACTCTTTTAAGTCTGAGAATAAAGGTTGTTCGATTTATATGAGTAATATCTTTTATGGTAATGCACCTGAGATGAATGGTTTATTCTTACTGAATCTCGATAGTAGTGATACACATGTTCACAACATAGATGCTAAACTAACAAAATTGAATGATAATTCTACATACATGTGGCACTGTCATCTTGGTCACATTGGAGTATAGCGTATGAAGAAACTCCATTCTGATGGACTTCTTGAATCACTTGATTTTGAATCACTTGAAAGATGTGAAGCATGTCTAATGGGAAAAATGACTAAGACTCCATTCTCTAGAATAATGGAGCGAGCTACGGACTTATTGGAAATAATACATACCGATGTGTGCGGTCCAATGAGTGTAGCATCGCGTGGTGGATATCGTTATGTTCTCACTTTCACGGATGACTTAAGTAGATATGGGTATGTCTACTTTATGAAACATAAGTCCGAAACTTTCGAGAAGTTTAAGGAATTTCAAAGTGAAGTGGAAAATCATCGTAACAAGAAGATTAAATTTCTGCGTTCTAACCGCGGAGGTGAATATCTAAGTTATGAGTTTGGCATGCATTTAAAGAAATGTGGAATACTTTCGCAGTTGACACCGCCGGGAACACCACAGCGTAATGGTGTGTCCTAACGTCGTAATCAAACTCTCTTAGATATGGTTCGGTCTATGATGTCTCTTACAGATTTACCGCTATCGTTTTGGGGCTATGCATTAGAGACAGCCGCATTCACTTTAAATAGGGCACCATCTAAATCCGTTGAAACGACACCGTACGAATTGTGGTTTGGTAAGAAACCTAAGTTGTCGTTCCTTAAAGTTTGGGGTTGCGAAGCATATGTAAAGAAGTTACAACCTGATAAGCTTGAACCCAAAGCGGAGAAATGCTTCTTCATAGGATACCCTAAAGCAACAATTGGGTATACCTTCTATCATAGATCCGAAGGCAAAGTCTTCATTGCCAAGAATGGATCCTTTCTTGAGAAGGAGTTTCTCTCGAAGGAAGTGACTGGAAGGAAAGTAGAACTCGATGAGCTTATCGAACCTTCTCTCGGATTTGAGAGTAGCGCAACACCGGAAGATGTTTTTGTGCCGCCTGCACCAATTGGAGAGGAAGCTAATGATGGTGATCATGAAACTTCGAACGAAGTTACTGCTGAACCTCGCAGGTCAACGAGGGTTCGTACCATTCCTGATTGGTATGACTCTGCCTTGAACGTCATGTTGGTGGACAACGCTGATGACCCTGCGACGTATGAAGAAGCTATGGTGAGCCCAGATTCCGACAAATGGCTAGAAGCCATGAAATCCGAAATGGGATCCATGTACGAAAACCAAGTGTGGACTTTGGTGGACTTACCGGATGACCGTAAGGCTGTCGAGAACAAATGGATTTTCAAGAGAAAAATAGATGCTGATGGTAATGTTACCGTCTATAAAGCTCGACTTGTCGCGAAAGGGTTCCGACAAATTCAAGGAGTTGACTATGATGAGACATTCTCACCAGTAGCGAAGCTAAAGTCTGTGAGGATTTTGTTAGCAATTGTTGCATATTTCGATTATGAGATTTGGCAGATGGATGTCAAAACGGCGTTCCTTGATGGTGACATTGAGGAAAGTTGTATATGGTACAACCCAAGGGTTTTGTCGATCCTAAAGGTGCTGACAAGGTATGCAAACTTCAGCGCTCCATTTATGGACTGAAGCAAGCATCCCGGAGTTGGAATCAACGTTTTGATAAAGTAATCAAAAACTTTGGGTTTATACAAACTTATGGAGAAGCTTGTATTTACAAGAAAGTGAGTGGGAGCTCTGTAACATTCCTAGTACTATATGTAGATGACATATTGTTGATTGGGAATGATATAGAACTTCTTAATAGTGTCAAAGCCTATTTGAATAATAGTTTTTCAATGAAGGATCTTGGCGAAGCGGCATATCTTCTAGTCATCAAGATTTATAGAGATAGATCAAGACGCCTAATAGCGCTTTCACAAAGTACATACTTAGACAAAGTTCTAAAGAAGTTTAGAATGGAAGAGAGCAAGAAAGGGTTCGTGCCCATGTTGTCAGGTAAGACCTTGAGTAAGACTCAAAGTCCATCTACGGCAGAAGATAGAGAGAAAATGAATAATATTCCCTATGCCTCGGCCATAGGTTCTATCATGTATGCCATGCTGTGTACAAGACCGGATATAGCACATGTTGTTAGTTTGACTAGCAGATATCAAAGTGATCCTGGAATGGAGCACTGGACAGCGGTCAAGAATATCCTAAAGTACCTAAATAGGACTAAGGATATGGTTCTTTCTTATGGAGGTGATGAATAGCTTGTTGTAAACGGTTACACTGATGCTAGTTGGAACACCGATCCAGATGACTCGAAGTCACAGTCTGGATATGTATTTATTTTGAATGGTCCTACAGTGAGCTGGAGGAGTGCAAAGCAAAGCGTTGTGGCGAAATCTTCAACTGAATCGTAATACATAGCTGCTTCGGAGGCTGCACAAGAAGCCATATGGATGAAGGAGTTCATTACTGAACTTGGCGTGGTTCCCAGTGCGTTGGACCCGATGGCCATCTACTATGACAACACAGGAGCCATAGCTAATGCACAAGAGCCAAGGTCACATAGCAAGCTGAAGCACATTAAGCTACGTTTCCATGCTATTCGCGAGTATGTCCAAGATGGTGACATAAAGATTTGCAAAGTACACACTAATCTGAATGTGGCAGATCCGTTGACTAAACCTCTCCCTATGGCAAAGCATGACCAACACCAGAATGCCATGGGTGTTAGGTATATTACCATGTAATCTAGATTATTGACTCTGGTGCAAGTGGGAGACTGTTGGAGATATGCCCAAGAGGCAATAATAAAAGTGGTTATTATTATATCTTTGTGTTTATGATGAATGTGTACATCCCATGCTATAATTGTATTATAAGGAAACACTAATACATGTGTGTTTTGTAAACATAAAATAGTCCCTAGTAAGCCTCTTGTTGAACTAGCTTGTTGATTAATTGATGATCATGGTTTCCTGATCATGGACATTGGATGTGATTAATAACAAGGTTATATCATTAGGAGAATGATGCGATGGACACACACACCCACAGTAAGCGTAGCATAAGATCAAGTCATTAAGTTCGTATTGCTATAAGCTTTCAAATGCATAGTAACCTAATCCTTCGACCATGTGGTTGTGTTAATCACCATCATCGGATGGGTACTTTGATGACATCAAACACCGCTTCGTAACTGGGTGGTTATAAAGGTGTCATTGGGTATTCTAAAAGTATGTGTTGAAGCGCATGGACCAAGATTGGGATTTGTCCATCCATATGACGGATAGATATGCTCTGGGCCCTCTCGGTGGAATGTCATCTAGTTAGCTTGCAAGCATGTGACTGGGTCACAAGGGATGAGATAACATGGAACGAGTAAAGAGTACTGATCAGTAACGAGGTAGAACTAGGTATGGAGATACCGATGATCAAACCTCGGATAAGTATAGTATCGCGTGACAAAGGGAATTGGTTTCGTATGTTAATGGTTCTATCGATCACAAAGTCATCGTTGAGTATGTGGGAGCCGTTATGGATCTCCAGATCCCGCTGATGGTTATTGATCGGAGAGGTGTCTTCATCATGTCTGCATATTCACGAACCGTAGGGTGACACACTTAAGGTTCGAAGTTGTTTTAAGTAGATATGGAATGTGCGTTGGAGACCGAATGTTGTTCGGAGTCTTGGATTGGATCCGGGACATCACGAGGAGATCCGGAATTGTCCGGAGAATAAGATTCATATAATGGAGATCATTTTCTAAGTTAGAAAATGTTCCGGAGTATTTATATGGGGGTTCTAGAAGTTTTCGGAATGTTCCGGAAGGTTCTAGAAGATTTTTGGAGTTTACTTGAAAACCAAGAAAGGATAAAAGGATAAAGGGAAATTTAAAAGGGAAACTTGGGGGGGAAGGACTCTCCCCCCCAAGCTCCCTTGTGCACCGGCCCTAGGGGTGGGCCTAGGGGTGGGAACCCTAGGCCGCACCCCTCCCTCTATATATAGAGGGGTGGAGGCGCCACCCTCCTTGCTCCACCACCCTTGCCCCTAGCCGCCTCTCTCCTCCTCCTTCCTTCTGCTCAGGCTTAGGCGAAGCCCTGCAGAATCCTCTACTCCACCACCACCACCACGCCGTCGTGCTGCTGGGATTCCGTGGAGAGATCTACTACCTCCGTTGCTCGCTGGATCGGGGAGAGGAAGGTCTGCTTCGACTCCGCACGTGTGACCGACTGCGGAAGCGCTGCCGGAACGCGGCGCCAGAAGGATCGTCCACTCGACCTTGAGATCGGCAAGTGATCGACTACATCAACCACGAGATCCAATATCGTAACGCTTTCGGATCAACAAGGGTTAGTACAGATCTATATCATTGCACATGTCTAATAGATTAGATCTTGGCTTTTATCTAGATTAGATCTGGGTTTTGTTCGTTCTTGCGGTAGAATTTTTTTGTTTTCCAGGCTACGAACCCAACAATGGGTGTGTGGGCACCCCATCGGCTTACTACCTGATTTCAAAGTATTGTACTAGGGGCCACAATGTAGTTTGGGGCTTTAATACTATCATGTACTTATGCCATGTTTTACTGCTTTATTTACGACTGCACGTGGAGCGCCTGTACTGTTTAGGAACCCCGTCCACATTTTGGTTGTATCGACAAGCCCAGTCACACTTTTGGGTTCCCAGTCGTTTACAGCCATCGTCACAAACCCTAGGTCCGTCTCGGAGCCGGCCCACTTTGTTGTGGGTAGCTTAGTGGGGTGGCCCCCATGTACTTGCTTTGGTTCTGGGAAACGTTGTGTCTGAGGCCCCATCGTATACTGTTGGGTGTATGTTCAGGATCTTGCGGATATTTGGATCTGACAACAAGGGTTGAAGTGCGTGTGGATACTTTGGTGCACCCTTGCGGGGTTAAATCTTTTTGAAAAGCCGTGTCCGCGGTTATGGACGACTTAGAGAACAGTTTCTCGGTCATTTGTTTTGACACCTTTACCGTAGGGGAATCCCCTATGGTGTGAATTTTATATTAATATTGATACATTATACAAAGATCAAGAGATCAAAAAAGGGTGAAATACATTAGGGGGGATAAAAGTGGGCTAACAATAACATCAGGACTAGACAAAGGGTATCAAGCAACCAGTTAATAAGTGGTTGAACTAGATGTTGAGAAATAGAGCAATTTTCCAAGAGATTTAACCAAAATAAAAGGCAGATAAACCATAGGCAGAATAATAGAAAAAGACCAAAAGATGATATACATCACGGTAGAGGAACCGCCGGTGTTCCCGTTAGCGTTGGCACTGTCGTCAGCCATGTTGTCGAGGAAAAGGTTGTTGATGTAGGGGAAGAAGTCGTCGTTGGGGAAGACGTCGCTGCAGTCGCTATCCGTGAAGGAGTCCGTGATGAAGCCAGTAGTCGCGCTGGTAGCGCTCCCCAAAAACCTTATCGCCCTTCTCCTGTACAGGACTCGAAGCTGCGGGGTCTCGGAGGCCTACTGTCCCATCTCGCGGTGCACGCCGCAAGACGGGATGGGGAAGATCTAAGCAGCACAATGCTCTGAAACTAGAGGCGCAGGGTGTGTGCGTTGGTGCATCTGAGGAGAGGAGCGACCTCTCACTCTTATAGGCACTGGTAGGCAGGCGAACAGTCGGCGTCGGGAGAGGAAACGAACATGCATCGACTGAAGCCGAACAGCCTCCACTAAGCTTGAATTAAATCTCCACTGAGTTCATGCGTATTAAAAATGCACTCACGCAGACTGTTCAAATTATTATCCATTTATGCGTGACAAAAAGAAAGAGAGGCTCTCGGCTCTCGGCACTCCCGCAACCCGCCGCGCGCGCGCGTCGTGACAAGACGAGGCGGGCGGCGGAGGAGGAGGAGTGTGCGTGTATATGTCTTCTCTTCTCAAGCTCGTACAAGTGGTGGAAGAGCTCTCCTTATAAGCTGGTCCAACTTCCACTCAACTAGCAATGTGGGACTAAACTCTTGTCCCACCTTTTTGCCTTGCATGAATGGGCCAAGTGGGCCTCTAGGATTTTAGGAATTGTTGAATAATATAAATGGACTGGGCCTTTATTAGGCAAAATTCCAACAATCCCCCACCAGATCCCAGAGGCACACATAAATTTGCCTATGGTTCCAAAACATTGTTTAAATACTGGTACTAGTGGAGACTGTTAAGTTGAACTTCCACCTAGAACTCTATGCTACACTAGTTTGCAACTTGTACAGTGGACTATGCCTTGAACTGCAAGTTTGCTGCATTCTAGCTTTACACAAAGCCTTGACCAATACTGGGCTGCCGTGGGACTTCCCCTCGGGTGGAGCTTATGCGTCATACTCCATAGCCTTTCATGAGTTTATTAGAGAGCACCCAACTCTCATAGACTACGATGTTTAACAATCAGACTCATATAGGTGTGTTCTTCAAAAGATGTTCTGCAGGACAACATCTCTGCTTAAACTAAGCCACTTAGAACACATTAAGATAAATCAACCTGCCATGCAGAATAGGAAAGTATTGCATCTTCACGGAGTGGTGTTTTAAAGTAAGGATACTTTCCTCTCAGTTAACCAACAGCTTGTCTCCCAATTCTAATTCACGGGATCTCCGATCACATAGAGTGGTTTACCACTGTGGAAAACTTATATTGTGGGTCTCATACCCATCTCCTTTGATGCATTTTCTATCACGTTACGTGATTGACCCTTTGTGAAGGGATCTGCCAAATTCTTAGATGTTTGGATATAATCCAATGCAATAACTCCGGAGTTTCTCATTTTCCTGACAGATTTCAATCTCCTCTTCACATGTCTTGAGGACTTCATATTATCCTTAGAACTATTAACTTTAACAATCACAGTTTGATTATCACAGTTCATTGGGATTGCGGGTATAGGTTTCTCAACCATAGGTAAGTCTATCAAGAGTTCTTGAAGCCACTCTGCTTCGACAGTGGCTGTGTCTAATGCTGTGAGTTCTGCTTCCATAGTTGACCTCGTTAAGATGGTCTGCTTGCAAGACTTCCAAGAAACAGCACCACCACCAAGTGTAAATATATATCCACTCGTGGACTTTATCTCATCAGCATCAGATATCCAATTTGAATCACTATATCCCTCCAGCACCCTTGGGTACCCAGTATAGTGAATGCCGTAGCTCGCAGTGCCATTTAGATAGCGCATGACTCTCTCAAGAGCTTTCCAATGATCATCTCCAGGATTTGAAACAAACCGACTGAGTTTGCTTACAGCAAAAGCGATGTCAGGCCTCGTAGCGCTAGCTAAATACATAAGCGACCCAATAATCTGAGAATATGTCAATTGATCTCTAGTAGTGCCTCTATTCTTTCGAAGTAACACACTAGGATCATACGGTGTTGGAGAAGACTTGCAGTTGCTATACCCAAAGCGACTCAAGATCTTTTCCACATAGTGAGACTGAAGCAGTGTGATCCCACCATTATCATCTCTCAATAGCTTGATGTTCAAAATAACATAAGCTACTCCTAGATCCTTCATCTCAAAAGACCGAGATAAGAAATCCTTGACTTCCTTAATCACATTAAGATTGGTCCCAAAAATCAGTATGTCATCAACATACAAACAAAGAATTACTCCCTCGCTCCCACCATAGTGATAGTATACACATTTGTCAGCTTCGTTTACAGCAAAACCTTCAGTGGTTAGGGTTCTCTCAAACTTCTCGTGCCACTGCTTAGGTGCTTGTTTAAGGCCATATAAAGACTTCAACAACTTACACACTTTTCCTTCTTGACCACTCACTACAAATCCATCTGGCTGATCCATATAAATTTCCTCGTCCAACTCTCCATTTAGGAAAGCCGTCTTAACGTCCATTTGATGAACGAGAAGACCATGTGAGGCAGCCAAAGATAGTAGTACACGAATGGTGGTCAATCTGGCTACGGGTGAGTAAGTATCAAAGAAGTCCTCACCTTCTTTTTTGGGTATAACCCTTGGCTACAAATCTTGCCTTGTACTTCTCAATAGTACCATCAGGCCTAAGTTTCTTCTTAAACACCCATTTGCATCCTACAGGTTTGCACCCATAAGGACGATCGGTGATCTCCCATGTTCCATTCGCTAAGATGGAATCCATGTCACTACGAACGGCTTCCTTCCAGTAGTCAGCATCAGGAGATGCATAGGCTTCTGAAATAGAGGTAGGAGTATCATCCACAAGGTACACAATGAAATCATTACCAAAGGATTTTACAGTCCTCTGTCTCTTACTCCTCTTAGGAATTTCATTATCATCTTCCTCAGGTTTTTCCGAGTGTTCAATAGGAATGGTATGTTCAGGAATTGTGGGTATTCCTGATTCAATGAGTCGGGTATCTCCTGATTTGATGAGCTAGGTATATCCTTCATGGGAAAGATATCCTCAAAGAAAGTCACATCATTTGACTCCATGATTGTACCAACATGCATGTCTGGTACTCCAGATTTTACTATCAAGAATCTATAGCCAATGCTATGAAAAGCATATCCCAGAAAAACACAGTCCACGGTTTTTGGTCCAAGTTTGCGCTTCTTTGGGATTGGCGCATGAACCTTTGCCAGACAGCCCCAAGTTCGCAAGTAAGAAAGATTTAATCTTTATTTTCCCATTCTTCAAATGGATTAATCTCTTTGTTCTTAGTGGGAACTCGGTTTAGGACATGACATGCAGTCAGTAATGCCTCCCCCCACCATTCCTTGGAGAGACCTGATGTGTCTAACATGGCGTTAACCAAATCTGTTAGAGTACGGTTCTTTCTTTCGGCTACCCCGTTTGACTTGGGCGAGTAGGGAGACGTCCTCTCATGGATTATACCATGTTCCGCACAAAAAGAATCAAACTCGTTGGAAAAATACTCTCCACCACGATCAGACCTAAGCCTCTTAATCTTTCGATCAAGTTGGTTTTCCGCTTCAGCTTTATAGATTTTGAAGTAACTCAAAGCCTCATCTTTTGATTTAGAAGATACACATGATAATATCTCATAGAGTCATCGATCAATGTCATAAAATATTTCTTTCCACCTTTTGTTAACACACCATTCATCTCACAAAGATCTGAATGTATGAGCTCTAGTGGCGCCAAATCTCTCACCTCTGCAGTCGTATGTGACTTGCGAGGTTGCTTTGCTTGCACACAAGTTTGGCATTTAGATTCCTTCACAGTAGTGAATTTTGGGATTATATTCATTTTAGATAACCGCGTCATGCAACCAAAATTAACATGACAAAGACGTGAATGCCAGACATTTGACACAAGATCAGATGAAACATGATTCACGACTTTATTACACACATCTGACAGTGACAGGCGGAACAAACCTCCACACTCATAGCCTTTACCAATAAATGTTCCAAACTTAGACAGTGCAAATTTATTGGACTCAAACACAATCTTGTAGCCATCACGACATAGAAGTGATCCACTAACAAGATTCTTATTTATTGAGGGAACGTGATGCATGTTCTTCAGGCGCACGGTCTTTCCCGAAGTGAACTTCAGATCGACCGTACCAACACCATGAACAGAACCATTGGAGCCGTTCCCCATCAACACGGACTGAGCCCCTCTGACCTGATATGAAGAAAACATGGAAACATCAGAACAAACATATACATTAGCGCCCGTGTCAATCCACCAATCAAGAGAATGACATAATGAAAGAACAGTAGGTAATATACCATACCCAACATCTTTCATCTCAACATCGCCCATGACAATATTAGCAGTCTTGTTGCCTTTTCCATGCTGGCGCTTGTCAAAGCGGTTGGGGCAAGCAGGAGCCCAATGATTAGGATCACCGCACACGTGACAAGCACATTTCTTCTTATCAGTCTTCTTCTTGAAGCTAGTAGACTGTGAGGCTTTGTTATTTCCATCGAACTTTCCTTTTCCATCAAACTTTCCCTTGTTCTTGGACTTGTGTGACTGGAAGTTCTTTTTCTGTACCAGATTGGCACTTGAACCTCCCTCAGCACCTCGATCACGTGTGTCTTTTGCTCTCGCCTTCTCTTCCACATCAAGAGCACCAATGAGATCCGAAACAGAAAACTCTTGTCTCTTGTATTTCAGGGAAGTAGCAAAGCTCCTCCACGAAGGGGGAAGTTTGGCAATAATGCCCCCGGCAATGAACTTGTCCGGTAAAACACAAGGGAAGTGATCAAGCTCTTTGGCCAGTGACTGTATTTCATGAGCCTGCTCAACCACGGAGTGGTCATCAGTCATCTTGTAGTCATAGAGTTGTTCCATGACATACAGTTCACTGCCAGCGTCCGAGACCCCAAACTTGGCCTCGAGCGCAGCCCACATGTCCTTGCCATTATCAAATGACATATAGGGTTCAACAATGTTATCCCCTAAAATAGACAGCAAAGCAGCCTTGAACAGGGTATCAGTTTTCCGAAAAACTTGTCCCTGAGCAGGAGTAAGCTCTCCCTCAGGCTTGCCAAGAGTGGCGTCATAGCAGTTCATGTTCTGAAACCAGAGAACTGCTCTCACGCGCCACCTCTTATAATGCGTACCCTCAAAAACATGTGGCTTCACAAAAGCAACGAAACCACTTGGAGCAAATTTCCTATAATAAGGTTTTTGGATCGTTGAGAAATAGAGCAATTTTCCAAGAGATTTAACCAAAATAAAAGGCAGATAAAACATATGAAGAATAATAGAAAAAGACCAAAATATGATATATATCACGGTAGAGGAACTGCCGGTGTTCCCGTTAGCGTTGGCACTGTCGTTAGCCATGTTGTCGAGGAAAAGGTTGTTGATGTCGGGGAAGAAGTCCTCGTTGGGGAAGACGTCGATGCAGTCGCTATCCGTGCAGGAGTACGTGATGAAGCCAGTAGTCGCGCTGGTAGCGCTTCCCAAAAACCTTATCGCCCTTCTCCCGTACAGGACTCGAAGCAACGGGGTCTCAGAGGCCTACTGTCCCAGCTCGCGGTGCACGCGCAAGACGGGATGGGGAAGATCTAAGAAGCGCAATGCTCTGAAACTGGAGCCGCAGGGTGTGTGCGTTGGTGTGTCTGAGGAGAGGAGCGACCTCTCACTCTTATAGGCACGGGTAGGCAGGCGAACAGTCGACGTCGGGAGAGGAAACGAACAGGCATCGACCGAAGCCGAATAGCCTCCACTAAGCTCGAATTAAATCTCCACTGAGTTCGTGCGTATTAAAAATGCACTCACGCAGACTGTTCAAATTATTATCCATTTATGCGTGACAAAAAGAAAGAGAGGCTCGAGGCATTCCAGGAAAGGCGCGCGCGCACGCGCGTCGCGTCGTGACGAGGCGAGGCGAGGCGAGGCGAGGCGGGCGACGAAGGAGGAGGAGCGCGCGTGTATATGTCTTCTCTTCTCAAGCTCGTACAAGTGGTGGAAGAGCTCTCCTTATAAGCTGGTCCAACTTCCACTCAACTAGCAATGTGGGAGTAAACTCTTGTCCCACCTCTTTGCCTTGCATGAATGGGGCAAGTGGGCCTCTAGGATTTCAGAAATTGTTGAATAATATAAATGGGCTGGGCCTTTATTAGGCAAAATTCCAACACTAGAGTTGCCTTAACCTTGTATTTGTGGATAAAAACATCACTCTGAGTACCAGTTTTCCAACGGTGGAGAGAAGCAGGAATAGCTTTAAATATCAGATCGTTCCGAGCTCTCCAGATGTTCCATGTAGCACAAGCTACGACCTCCATAAAACAAGGACCTTGAAATGCAGCTTTAGCTAACACAAACCTATCTGATAGAGGAATCGTCATGTCCCATTGAACGTCAATATAGTTCCAGCAATGAGTGGCAAATTCACATTCAAAGAATAGATGGTCTCGTGTCTCAAGCACCATGTCGTTGCAAAGGATGCATTCTGGCCCAGATTCTAGGTGCCAATGTTTTCGTAACATGAGGTCTCTAGTGTGAAGTCTATCTTGCATCAGCAGCCATAAAAACACTTTCAACTTAGGTAGAGCCTTTGATTTCCATATGGCGTTGAGTGCCTCTATCTTTTGGGACTTGCTCAAAGAGAAAACGATAGAACCTTGATGGAGTGTACTTATCCCCCCCACAAAAATATACGTTGATCTACTTCAGTACTCACCACTTGGGTATCCTCCATCAACTGAGATATGAGTTGGAACTCCTGATATGCTTCTACCGAGATAGGGAGAGCAAAACAGTCCCCAAGGTCATCAACTGAAGCAAGTTCGGCCACGGAAATGTCCTCATCCAGAGCATACGAGAAGAAATGAGGGAACTTCTCACAGAGGATTTCACCATTCGACCAGCAGTCCTTCCAGAAGAGAACTGAGGATCCACTTCCAATCTCACATTGAGAAATGCTCCTGTAATCACCCACCAAGCTGAAGATATCCCTCCACCAAAAAGAACCTCGCTTAGGTTTGGCATGCGGCATAGTGTCACCATAGAGCGACCAAACCAGACTAACCCATGGAACATTAGCTTTCAAATAGAACTTGTGTAGTTGCTTGAGCAATAGGGCTTTGTTTTGTAATTCCAAGTTAAGAACACCTAGCCCCCCATGGTGTTTAGGTCGACATACAAGGGACCATGCTGCCAAAGCATTTACCGAGGAAGAGTCCTCTTCCTTAGCCCAGAGACAATGACGTTGGGCACGGTTACAAATATTCAGAATAGTTTTCTGAATTTTGAGCGAGCACAAATAGAAAGAAGGCAACATGGAGAGGACAGAGCGCACAAACTCTAAACGGCCACCATAGCCCAAGAAACAGGCACTTGCATTCAACCTGCGTTCTACCAGACCTACAAGAGGGGAAAGATCCTGGACAGTAGGTCTTGTTGTACCCAGCGGTAGCACTAAGTAGGTGAATGGGAGAGAACCAATAGAGCAGCCAAACGTACTTGCCAACGAATGAAGATGTTCCTCGGAGACATTAATTGGTAGCAATGATGATTTATCATAGTTAACACGTAATCCAGTGGCTTGAGCAAACAATTCCAATACTTCTCTCAGTGCAGTGAGCTGGGTTAGACATGCTTGAAGGATAAGCAATGTATCATCGGCGTATTGGACTATTGGAAAGTCACTGTTAGAAATATTCAGCTGTCCATGTAAAACACCAGCTTGGAAGAGCTGATTAACCATAGCTTGTAGGAGTTCAGAGACACCAACAAATAGTAAGGGCGAGAGCGGATCACCTTGACGAACACCACGACGACATAAGAATTTCTTGCCCGGAACTCCATTTAGAAGAACCGCCGATGTGCCAGTTGACATTAACATCTGTAGCCACTTCAACCATCTCTGGTCACAATACAAGCATTCAAACACTTTTAAAATTGCCGCATGTTCAACTGTGTCAAATGCCTTAGCGAAGTCCAATTTAAGAATGACCATTTCAGTACCTCCTTGTTTCCATTGATGGATATACTCGTAGGCCCACCCAACACAATCTTGAATATTCCTTGATTTTAAGAAACCGTACTGGTTGATACGCACAAGCTCAAGTATCTTGTCCTGTAAACGGTTGGCTAGAATCTTGGTGATTAGCTTCAAGCAGATGTTGAGCAATGAGGTAGGTCGATAATCATTAGGCCCCTCCGGCGAAAGGGTTTTGGGGATCAATGTTATAAACGAATCATTAATACTCTGTAAGTTCACAGTACAGTTCCAAAACTCCTGACAAAGCCTATGAAAATCATATTTAACCACTGGCCAACAAACCTTGAGAAAGATACCAGAAAACCCGTCCGGGCCAGGAGATTTGTCTCCAGGCATGTGAACAACCACTTGGTCAATCTCCTTGTGAGTGAAGGGACGCGACAAATCAGCCAAACCATCAGTAGGTGAAAAGAACTGGGAGACATCAAATGTTTCAGATGTTGGCAGTGTGACACCAAGTCGTTCTCTGAAAGAATACCAGAGCAAGCCTGCTTTTTCATGATGATCCAGAGCAATGGAACCATCCCCACGGGCAAGAGAAGAAATTGTATTTTTTCTGAACCTGATTGTGGCCATTGAATGGAAGAATGCAGTATTTTCATCACCTAAGCGAGCCCAACGAGCCGTGCACCTTTTGCGCCAATAATCGTGTTTACAAAGAAGTAAGTGCTGCAAATAATGCTTGACAATATTACGGAAGTTCCATTCGGAGATATGCAAAGATCGCTGCTCCTCAATACTGTCCAAGCGCAGAATAACTTCATTGCAATTGTTAATCAAAACATTCAGGACCTGGAAGCTGGAACTCCATTGTTTAAGACCCTTTCTGAGTAATTTGAGTTTAGCAGACAAGCATTTAGCACTATCACCGGGACAATGAATATCCCAAATAGTTTTAACCACATCGAGGAAGCCAGGTAATCTGATCCAATGGTTCTCAAAACGAAATATTTTAGCCTTAGGAATGGTGGTACCAATTGAGACAACGCACGGGACATGGTCTGAAGTGGGACGAGCGGATCTAGTTGGACTAAGAGCGGGGGAGGTGAAGAACCAATCTAGTTGGACTAAGAGCGGATCTGACTGCATGTTACTCCAGGTCAAGGAACGGCCTTTAATCGGCAGTTCAATCAAACCCAAGTAGCTAATGATCTCATTAGAAGTAGCAATATCTGTCATATTGGCACCCTCTCGATTACGATTTTCAGCAAAGCGATAGAAATTGAAATCGCCAAGCAGGAGCCAAAGAGCATCATCAGCAATATCAAGACTAAACAGCCAGGCCACAAAATTTTCACTAGCCAGACCCTCACAAGGACCATAAACATTGACCACTATAAAACTTTGTGATGAAACAAGTGATGAGAAGAAAATTGCCAAACCAAAACTCTCTTCCAAGATAACTTGGCCATCAAACATGCCACTGTCCCAAATGACTAGCAGACCTCCCGAGGCAGCATCAGAAGGAATATATGCGAATTTATCAAAACGCCGAGGTGCAAAATTTCTGATGAAACTAGAGTCAAATTCAGCCTTTTTTGTTTCCTGCAAACAAACAATTGACGCATTGCTTTCTTCAAGTTTGTTACTAACAGCAGGCCACTAAGCAGGGTCATTAATTCCACGGATGTTCCAACTTAAGACGTGCCAAACACGGTTCAGGTTCATCGCACATAAGTTCCACAAGTACGAAACTGATAACAGACGTAGGTTCAAACAAAAGTGCTTAAAAGAAAAGAAAAAGACAGCTCTAGTCAGAGCGCTTTTTCAACAAGTGCTCAGTAGTGAGCTCTTCCGGCGCAATCTGGCAATCTTCCACTCCTATGCGCTGCATCTCGGTGATCTGGAGTACCTCTGGAGGCGAAGCCTTGGCCACAGACGAGGCTTTGCGACGAGACGGCTGACCAGGGGGAGGTGGAGGCAAGTAACCTGCATTTTTATTACTATACGAGAACTGAGAGCGAGGCCACCTTAATTAGGCGTCTGTTGAAGAACTGTTTCTTTGCGAGGACGACCGCGGCCCCGAGGGGCTGGAGCAGTAGAAGAGGCTTCAGACTGAGTCAGCATCGTATTCATCTCTCCCCATGACACCGGCCCAGAAGCGGAAGAGTTGGACAACACAAGCATATCATCCATTGAAGGTGCAGCCGAGTCCAAAAAATTGCAGATTTCCATTCCCATCTAGCTGGAGGTTAGCAAACGCCTCCGCCCAAGAGCGTTTATTAGGCTTCACAAGCCTTAAAACAGCAATATGTTGAGCATAATCAAGAGCTAGCAGACTTACAGAAGAAAAGGCGATGAAAAAATGCAGCCAAGAACTGACTACGAAGCTGAACTGTGATCTCCAAAGAAACAGCACCATGTGACAACGGTTCAGCATAAAGATCAACTCCACTGAAAAAATAGATGGTTCAGGTAAGCAAGGCATAGAGCAATGGTCCCAAATTAAAGAATGCGATCAACTCTCTGAACCACCGAGAGCCGAGCTGACTAATATTGTCATATGACTGGGCAATCCTCCCAGTGCCAATGATAGTGTAGATACACGAGCACTCTCCTGGCTGCTGAACATTCAGATTCGCCAACAGCTAGCTCCTCTCTATCAGGAAGTTCAGTCTCCATATTACTCCCTCTAGCACGCACAAACTGCAGCTCTCCCCAAGATTGCCCATTAACCAGGCTCTCTGCAGCTAGATCAAATTCAGTAAACTCTTCAACAGTTTGAGTGACAGGTGAACAAGCAGAGGGATCATCTGTAACATTATGCTCAGGCAGCACACCGTCCATCGTCATTGCAGGCGAGGCGGAACTAACCAGACCAACACCCAAACCAGACACACTGGCATAAACAACAGGCGCCCCAAGATCCTTATCCGAGAGCTGACAAACCTTGGAAAGCAATTCCTCCTTTGCATACTCTTCATGTTGCATTGGCGGATCGCTGACCACCACCAAGTTTCTCTGCTGCAGGCGATCAGGTGGCCTGGCTTGGCCACGTCAACTTCCGAATATTTTGCCTGTCGCAAATCAAGGGCCAACTTAAAGATAAAAACGTTAACCCCAGGGAATGATCGTCGCGGGCTGTACATTGTTAGGTAGATGAGACCTCTCTAGCAACAGACTATACGCGTTTGGATAACACCCGTTTTAATTCAGTCCCCATGGGGACTCGAATCCGGGTGGGTTGACTGCGCACTCGCAAGCCTTGTCACCAAGCCAGCGCTTGGTTCTCATGGCCAACTTAAAGATGATTGCTGGAAACAGCAGATTTAAACCTGTCCAATAATTACTCCAGAAATCACGACCCACAAATTTGGGCTTTAATGTAGGATCATTCACAATACGTGATTTGAAACCGGGAATTTGCCTACCAACAAAATACGTATCACCGGCGGAGATCCCGGCCTTGCCGGAGACGGAGAAGAATTCGTCTCCTCAAAACGGCCAAACTTAATTATTGGCTTCACCATGACTTCCTCATTGCAAGGTGAACACTGAACACCAACGGACCAAGATGATAAAACCTTATCAGCAGAAGAAGGTTTCAGAAAATCTAGATTGTAACGGACAGCAACCGGGACAGATTCACGACTAGCAGGATCAGCGCGAGCAGGAGAATGATTAGAAACCAAAAGTCCGAACTGATAGTACAATCCACATATACTGTAACACCCCTCTCACGTGTGACGGGGAAGACAAGTCAACACGTGAATATAACAGTCTCAGAGGTATAGCTCAGAGGCATATACGTGGACACAAAGGGGGGCTACCAGCATTTTTTAATAAATTGCGAAAACCAGGACTCGAACTCGAGACCCTAAGCTCTAATACCATGTCAAGCTTAATGCACTAACCAACGCAACCAAAAGTCCAAACTGATGGAAATGGCTAGTACAATCCACATATACTATAACAGCAATAACATTCCGACTAAGAACACAAGTATCTCCCCGATAAAGTTGAAAGTGGCACACCAAGTCTGGCCATACTCTATCTCTCAAGCTGTAGACAAAGTGCCCCACACGATTCGAAGCAACCGAGAAACGGAAATGGCAGTCGCTGAGCAAGAATACCCGAAAATCAGAGTGAAACCCACCCAAGCAGCATTGGAGAACAAGTCCCACAGATTCTTCATTCAGCGGGAAGCAAGCTGAAGAGAAAGAGACGACCAGAAAGAATTCCTTGGAGCTCGAGCTTGAAGGAGAGAAGGTAACCGGAGAATGAAAACGGCGACGAACCTAAGCCTCGACCGCAAAGCCGGGCGAGAAATCCAATGAAGGAGAGCATCCATCCCATATCATATCACAATACACATGTGATGTTGATACCTACTTTATATCTTATTATATGCTAGTATTATATACTCAACGGTAGCAAATAAGATAATCCCTAAATAATTCCAATGATAGTGTTCATATGATATTTGGTTCTTTAAGCATAATTGTGTCCCGTAGCGTTTCTCGATCATAGTCAACTATAACTAAAGGATTGCTGTTATATTATGACTTGTATCTGACATGACTAGTAAGGTGGACAACCACCCTGGAATGAATGAATAAAACTGCCAATTGTTTGAGTTTCCTCGGAATGACTTCCTCGTTTTTTCTCGAGGGGGAAATATTAGGATGTGTATGTTTTGGTGTTACTATCAGGTTGGATCCGGATAGGTATTCCTTATGCCTTTCTAATAGCCAATAGTTATATCGGGTCTCTATAGGTTATTTACTGCATGCTTCGCTACAGCTTCAGTCCACCATACTTATGTAGGCGAGAGCCGCCGAATTCTAGACTCGCCGTGTACTGGCCTCAGTACTGACCGCTCCCTTTTTTCCTTTGCCCTTTGTCTCCACCCTTTTTGTTTTAGCAGGTTTGAGATCGACGTAGTTAGCAGGGTTACCATTCCGACTTGGCCTGGGCACGATTATGGACGCCATTGGTTATTCTTCAAGGCTCTTAGCCCCATTTGCATCCTATCCGTACTCGGCCATTGTATCATTTTCAAGGTGATTTGGATTTGTGTATTGTATATCTGTATTCTTGACTCATGGAGTCGTTGTTGTATATATATGTTCTATCGGTTCCGTTGTGGACTATTGTGTAATGATATTACACTTACATAAGCCGGTCGAGAAAAACGAAGCGGCAATAGGCGGAGGAGGTAGAGCGGTTGGCGGCGGTTGAAGCCATGTTGCACAGGCAGCAGGAGAAGATTGATGAACTTAGAGTACTGGCCCGATAGCAAGATCATGCATTCGGCAGTACTGCCAGCCCATCTATGTGCATTCGACAGTACTTCCAGCCCATCTCCATAGAGGTCCAGGCTAATGATGCACTGATGATCGAGAATGATGCATCGGTGATAGATGATACCGGTGCAATGATGAATGGCTACCCCATTCGTGCAATCAAGGAGAAGATAAGTTGTGAGTTGCATGTGGAACTGAAGAACATATCCATGAAGGTGGCGGTCGGCTTTGCTTTACCTTTTGCACATGGAGCGACCTACCATTTGCATCTGATTCCAGCTGGCCATGCTCATGACGGTGTGGATGAAATGCAACCATTATTTCAGTTACTGCATCTAAACATCCCTAGAAGTGAAGGGGAGACGACACTGGGAGAAGTCACGAGTGGGTTCATTCTTTGGAAAAAGGAAACATGAAGTTTCCAGGCTCGGTTCTAAGGCCACCGTCTCCACCGAGAAGAAATCCATCACCTCCAAGGAGAATGTCTCCTCCGAGTCCACCATCTCCTCCGAGTGGAAGTACACCACCTCCAAGTCCACCCCTCCTCGAGAAGGACCGCAGTGTGAGTCCATCTCGATCTATGACGCCTCATCCACCTCCGCCCACTAAGGGCCAAAATTGGAAGATTACCACCGCTTCGTGGATGGATAACCGACGCGGAAATGGATAACGCCTCCCAAAAGTACCGCTGGCTCCTCCCAAGTTACACTAGTGGAAAAAGGGCCTCTATTCCCGGTTCGGAATTGGCTCTAGTCCCGGTTTTCGACCCGGGACTACCTCGGGACTAGAGGCCCTTATCTCTAGTCCCGGTTTGCTATGGCCCGGGACTAGAGTCCACCACGTGGTAGTTTCCGCGCGACTGGGGGCGGAATCCCTCTAGTCCCGGGTCATAACACCACCCGGGAATATACTGGTTCCTGTCGCGGTAGAGATTCTGTGTTTTCTTTTCATTTTTTCCATTTCGTTCCTTTTTCAATTTGTGTTTCACTATAATTTCAAACATGTTTCTTACACTTATTCTATGCTACTACATACACAGTGCAAGTTGATGCATATATAATTAATATTCGATCTCTTGCAAGCATACATGCATATACAATATTGTATCATATCAAAAGAAAGGAAATGTTTGAAATTACATGGTCATTGATAATATATCATATCAACTACATGGAGATCACTAAGGCATACCGAGTTCCTCATCCTCCATATAATGTTCTCCATTTACATCAATGACCTCCTTCATCAGATATCCCGCCAGTTCCTCTTGAATTGCTCGTACGCGTTGTTCTGGCTCTAGATTCTCCCGCAAATCGTGAATATAATGTGAATCAAATTTCCACTCACTGGTCAACTCGTGAGTGTACTCGCAAACGTAGAATCCACATAAATGAGTCCCCGGTGGCTGCTGCAAGCCCTTTACTGTTTTATAAGTTAGCTCATCTTTGAATGGACCATCTATTTTGTGTTTGAACTATGTCCAACACCTGCTCGACAAAGAAAATGAACAAAGGAGTTATTAGTTACTTGATATCAGGAAATGAACGAAAGAGGTTGATATAATGCGATAACGATTGAAATTACTTATGGAGCATTGCTTTCATGTCGCTCCACTTCTCTTGGTCCTAACTTAATGAGTCATGGACTTCAACTAGGGACTTGCAACTTGAATGTTTAGCAAGATCCAGTGGAACCTGTAGACGTTTATATAAGCATATATGCATAACTCATCAACTACACTTAAAAAGAATGTGTATAAGACAGAAACACTCACTTAAGTTGTAAGGAAATAGTATGTGCTTGACTAAATTATGCTCGATTAAAAACTTGCACATGTCTTCCTCCACATCCTCGGGGTGATTGTGTAACGTATATTCATTAACGATATATGGGTCAATAAACCCAATATCATATATTCTTGCTCTTTTGCATTCAAGCATCTTCATTCTGTAGAATATAATACCGTACAAAAGGATATATAGTTAGGATAATATATTACATGAATTGAACTAGTTGATCTAGAGACATAATTACAGAAATAAATCACTTACAGACAATATCAACCGAGGATAGATTTTTCGAGGGCGTGCTGATTGTATAACTAAAACAGTTCGGTCATTTGAACCTATATCGAGTACTATTTGATGTGATGCTCCTTTCTAACGTCTACCGAAAACCATTCTTTCTAATGCCTTTTCTCTATTTGCGCAGTGTACCAATCATGCAGATTTCACATATTTGTTCATAGACGCGTGAGCTCCTCATGACTGACTAGATGCTCCCCTTTGACATATCGCCATAGTACCTGACCCATGGGCGTATCTTCATAGTCTAAAAATTGACCAAGAGACATACCTGCGTTGGTAGCAAGTTCTTTGGCCTTCGCTACATTGATGCCCATTAGTGCAGCGACAGCCCTAGCTCTAGGGTCCATTATTTGCATGTTGTTATCCATTTCGGCTCTCAAGGCCTTGTCGGTATCTGAAATCACTTTGAGCGGGGGGACCGAACTTGTTCCCCCTTTTTGCACTTGTTTTTTCTGCTTTGCTTGCTTAATAATTTCGCGGTCATAGTATGATTTTAGATTCAATGATACTTGGGATGGTTGCTCAAGAAAGGACTTAGCCCAATTTTTGTTTTTTAAGTAAATACTGGCTTTGGCTCGGGATTTTTTGGTACAAAAAAAGCATTCGTCTGGGCAGCCGATATCGCGGCATTTTCCTTGTTAGTCATGTCATAAGGTCTCTTCGGAAGAGCCAGCGGGATGTCGACTATCTTTGCCGTACTATCGCCTTTCTTCTGAGTGGGGCACAGGAGAGGGACGACCATCCGTTTTTTAGTGAGGTGGAGGTAGAAATCAAGATGTACTCGCGTTGTGGCGATCGACATCCCTCTCGTCGAGGGATGGAGGACTTTAAGGTTGACGTTCGACATCCCTCTCATCGAGGGATGGTGGACTTGGATTCCTCGGAGTTGGTGGCCTTGGCGCCGAGCCTAGAAACTTGACGTACTTCTTCTTCCATGGAATGATGTGGCGCTTGACATGTATCAGTTTCCTAAGTCCTTCAGGTGTAGCGATGTCAATCTCTAGGTCCGCAAAATCCTCAACTAGGTCATCCACCCAGACATGAGCATAACCAGGTGGAATCGAAAGTGAATGGTGGAGTGCTCCAGGTAGACAAGGTAAAGCAATGGCGATCGCCACCTTGAAGGACAAGTTGTTCATTGGCTGATGTAGCTCACATTATGTCATCTCTCTGAGATCATCCACGGGGTAGCGAGGCACCGGTGCATCATCCAATAGTGCTTGATCATCATCTCGAACCTCCATGGAAGCCATGCTGCTCCTCTGCTGGCTATCATCATGCGGTTGAGATGACCTTTGGCAAATTGCTTCCACAAGCTTCTTCATCCCAGCTAGGTCCTCTTCTATCTTCTCGATCTGGTCTGCCTCCCGGTCCTTATTTCTCTTACGACTTCTGTAACTGTCATCGTACTCGGGAAACCCTTTCTTCCACGTAACACCGACGCCTTTGCCTCATGTTTGTCCACCTTTTTCAGGATTCCCGAGGGCACATGTCATCTCGTCGTTCTCTCTATCAGGCCGAAACAACCTTCGTGACCATGGGCCATTGGTTGAACAAGCGCTTTGGAGGGAGTTCAAATTTTTTCTTGAAAAATTGTCACCCTTGTTTCTGGGTTCAACTTCCCCCGTGCCCGTAGCACCAGTGCTTTGACCTGTCAGGCCATCCATCTGTACCTGGAGTGATCCCTCTAGTCCTCATGCCGGCCTCCATAGTTTCCCACTTAGGCACGACACTCTTGTAGCCACCTGTCCCCATTTTATGGTGGCATTTATTTTTGGATGCATTTATTGCATTCTTTTCCGACTTTGACTTGGCTAGAGACGAATAGCTTGTACTTTACAAAATAGGACGAATGTTCTCTCAACTTCTTGTATTCTCCTTTGAATTCTGGAGTTTTGTTTTTTGCGACAAACTTTGTGTATAGAACTTTCTTGTGGTTCTGATGCAGTTCGTCCATCTTCATTAGAGCCCACTCCTTGAATTTCGCTCTTCTTTCAAGCCCACCCGGCCTTTGTATAGTACCATCTGCCTCGAATTCTCCATACTCTGGAGGTAGTATGAAATGTGTTATGAGGTGCTGCCAAAGGTCATCTTTGGCCTCATCGATGACATAACTGGTGAATTCTTCACCTTTTTTCCTTGACTTATTCCAATTTTGAATGGTGATTGGGAGGTTGTCCTTACTAATCACCCGCATTGATTTAAAAACATCGTGGCATGATTTTCTGGATCACTCGGTCGTCCAGTATCATATATTACGTCGATGGTGAACCTTTGATTACCATCCAACTTTTTAGTCAAGCCTCGTTTCGTTTTAACTGTCGATTTTCTCGATCCGGAGGTCTAAAAGAAGAAGCGAGAGTGATTAATATATATATAATATATCCAGATCAATTAATGTACCTAGTCACAAGAGGCTTAATATCTATATATATACCTCGCCGCTTGTTGTCGAGGGGCCATCATTATTGTTTGTTTGCCCTTTATCCATCAGTTCTAGCTGATGTCCATCACCGGATGGATTTAGAAATGACAATATCTCGTCCGCGTCTACATAATTTTCTCCAGCACGAGGTTCAGTTCTATCAGTATTAATGGCTATTGGACCATTTATAATGTCCATAATAATCTAGTTGCCTTCAGGTCTGTGGTGTGCTCCATCAATTACCTACTATAGAAAGAAAGGTAAAACAAGTTAGATATGATCAAATAGATGGTAAAAAATACTACAAATACTACACATACTACACATACTACTGCAAATAATACTACTCATCGTTCTCGCGTTGCCGACGAGGGTCTAAAATCAAAGGTTGGTTTCTCGCTCGGCCAGCAACGCCGGCAACGGACATTCTCTGGTCGTTCCCGGACGATGTAGAGCCATGCATGCAAGCTTGCTACTCTATGGGGCGAGCAGGTGGACATGGATGACAAGGGAGGAGACATCAGTAGGAATAGAGAGAAATAGAGGGGGAAGGAGAGAGAGAGGGAGAGCCACCACCATCGCGACAAGATCGTAGGAGAGGAAACCGTTACCGGGGATATGTGGTCGGAAAGCCGGTTCTTCCCCTTTTCCCGCCCATGCCACTACACCCCTCCTACAAACCAGCGAACCAAACATGTTTTAATATACTACACCCCTCCCACGAACTGGCAAACCAAACCGGGGAGTACTATTAACATACCACTAATAACACTATATACTACTACTAATTATACTAATAATATATACTACTGAACACCCTAATAATACTACTATATATAATATATACTACTAATTATATTACTACTACTAGGTAATATACTACTAACTACACTAATTAATACTACTAATTAATACTACTAATTAATTGGGATGTCCGGGCCACACGGAGAGGACGACGGCACTAGAGACGATGGTCGCGGTGACGATGGCGCGCAACGGCGACTGCGTGCGGTGCGTGCGCTTGCGGCGGCGGTTAGCGTGCGTGGCGCTTGCGTGTGGATTGCGAGCGGCTCGGGCGTGTGGTGGTGTTGCGGCGGCGGCTCGGGCGCATGGTGGTGTTGCGGCGGCGACGCAGGTTCAGAGGCGGACGGTAGACTGCTGACGATGAAGCGCTTGAGATTCAGGCAGCCTGCCGGCGTCGGGTATGTGGGCGCCTTCTACGCGTAGAGAGAATGAGAATTGATCAGGAAGAAGGAGACCTGGTGGTTTATATGCCACAGGCCTTTAGTCCCGGGTGATGCCACGACCCGGGACTAAAGGGTCTAGAGTCGATCCGGGACTAGTGGCTATTTTTCGATCTCCGCCATTTTCGCATGCGCCGCCACACCTTTAGTCCCGGTTCTTATTTAGACCCGGGACTAGATGGTGTTTTGAACGTTTTTAGATTAAAAAACATTTATAACTTTGAAAATTCATAGCACCTATGTAATAAATCCAAATAATACAAATAATATGTCTATTATTATTAAAAAATATAAGAAATCTTAATATATCATCCATATATCTCTTTATATCATGCATCAAATTGTGCCATTCTCATTTCAAAGTGCATTCACTATTTTTTGTAACTTTTTAAATTCAAAATTTTTTATAACTTTTTAAATTCATAGCACCTATTTAATAAATCCAAATAATACAAAAAATAATATTTCTATTATTATCAGAAAAACATAAGGAATCTTAATATATCATCCATACATTTGCTTGCACCATGCATCAATTGTGCAATTCTCATTTCAAAGTGCATTCACTATTTTTTTCATATTTTTGAATTTGACAAAACTTTCAATATAAAAAGTGTTTGAATTTCAATAAATATTTCGGCGGCCTTTAGTCCCAGTTGGAGGTAATAACCAGGACTAAAGATATTTCCCGCCATTCTTAGAGTCGTCAAGCCACGAGCCATTCTTTCCCGCCACTTCTCTCGCATTCTTGCCATGTTTTCCCGCCATTCTCCTCTATATCTAGGCCGACCGCCATGGCCATCCACACACATCCACACCCTCCCCTCTCACAATAATGGACACCACATACTGGGCAATTCTGACCCTTGAGGCAACCGAGGCACTGTGCGCCTCCAGCTATAGGAAACCCTACTTCCTGCTTGTCTGCTCGTATTATCATTGGAGAGTACAAACTCGTTGAGTCGACTAGATGCGATATCTCTAAGAGAGAGAGAAAGGTGTGTGTATTGTAAGATTGGATGCACTCCTCGTTGCCCCTCCTAGCCTTTATATATGGGGAGAGTAGGTTTCAGGTACCAATACGAGTAGGTTACAAGTTAGAGTTTATATCTAGTCTAGTATTAGATTGTCTTGTATCACCAGGAGTCTATGTCCTTGTAGGCTTTGTATCTGTTGAATCGTCAGGTGCTTCATGGATCTTGGCATATCTTCGGGTAAGCGTTTCGTCGGGTCGTATCTTATATACCAATAGTGGGCACCCGAAGGGTTATGGCCATGTCACTTGGATTGAGTATCTCCTCTGTGCGCCTTGCCTACATCGTTCAGTGTTATGAATAGCACCGGATGGGACAGCCGACCAGATGGTTCAATGCTTAGAGTACCATAGGAGGAATGCGGCGAGTTGACGGGTATGTACCCAGGACACTGGCGAGATCCTGCTCCTGCTATAAATCACTATAATATCAATAAGCCGAGTTATAAGGATTGTGTGGTTTGCTATGCAAGGTGTTGTTCCAAGTTCTGCATTGAAGGCTCCTGCATATCCGTCTTATAAAGACACCAAGACCAAGGTTACAGGGAAAGTCCATACCGGATAAAATACATAGTCCTACACTAATACTAACTAGGATTCATGCCTTTTACTCCAAGGCTTCGGCTTCGTCTATGTCGGCTCATCCGTAGCCTCCCAGGTATCCAGGTATGCGTCCCTTTTGGATTCCCCTAACTATACTGCCCAGCAGGCCATAGGCCATGTTACCATCTGTGGACCACCTGGGTTAGCTCGAATAAGGCCTTGTTATGGTGATACTCATAAAGCATATCCCCAATAATACAGAGAACTTTAAGATCTGTGCCAGCTTGACGATGGATATGAATGCTCTGTCTAGGTGATGTCTACAATCTGGCAAGACGTATCTTGATACCCTCTCAAAAAGTACTACAAACATTTTCTCTGTCTTGATACGCAAGTCGGAGAGACATAGGTCTTCCTAATAATTCTATCTTAGAGCAACATAGGTTGAATGGAACCAACTTTACCAACTAGTATCGTAAGCTTATAATTGTTCTCAAACAATAAAATTAGGAGCATATCCTAGACACTCTGATTCCAGGTGACTCGGAAGATGATGCACCTAGTGCCACAAAAACTACCTATAATTGTGCTTGTTATGAGTCAATAGAGATCAGATGACTCATGCTCGCCCATATGGAGCCTGACTTACAACAATAGTTCAAGGGAGTTGAGGCAGTCGATATGATCGATTCACTCAAGAGCATTTTTGAGACGCATGCTAGGACGGATAGGTACAATTATTCCCAAGGCTTACTTCGATGCTGGCTCAAGCAAGGTGATCCACTGGGTGCGCACATGATTAGGATGATCGGGTATGTGTAGCCCCTAGATCTTCTTGGGTTTCCACCGAGTGAATAGTTAACTACTAATATTTCTCAAAACTCTCTTCCTGCTGCCTATGGTTTGTTCATTTCAAACTACCAGATGAAATGCATGGACAAGGAGCTCACTTAATTTCATGGGATGCTCAGGACAATAGAGGTGGACAATAGATGTAGGTGGCACCCATGAAATGCTGATGTTGCGTGGCACTTATAATATCAAGAAGATGCCTTGGCCGAAGAAGAAGGCCAAGTCAAGTGGGGACGACACGCTTGACTCGAGTGTCAGTGCTGGCATTGTAACTGGCAAGCCACAAGAACTCTGGGAACATCATGCTTTTACTGTAAGGAAGAAGGTCACTAGAAAAGAAACTGCAGCAAGTACCAAGCCCAACCAAGCTAAGTGTGGAAGTACGTCTTCTGGCTCAGGTAATCTTGTTGCGAACGTTATAAACATTTATCTTGATGACTCTCCTAACAGTACCTAGGTATATGATACCGAATATGTTGTTCATATATGTGAGTCGATGCAGGAACTGGTAAGAATTAGGAGCATGGCGAGAGGTAAAGTTGTTATCCGAATAGAAAACAAAGTAAGAGTTGTTGCATTAGACATAGGAACTATGCATCTTCATTTACCTTCAACATTCATGTTGAAACTAAATAATTGTTATTATGTTCCTGTGTTAAGCAAAAACATTACTTATGCCTAATGTTTTATGAGTCATGTTTATGAGTCCAGTATTAAGAATAATGGTTGTTCCTTTTATTTGAATAATATGTTTCACGGTTTTGCACATGTATGTAACGGGCTATTTCTTTTGAACCTTGATTGCGAGGTGGTGTATAATATGAATGTCAAAAAGATAATCCCAGACGATCTTAGTCTGACTTATTTTTGTCATTGTTGGGTTGGTCCATGGAGATGGACTTATGGATTCATCTGGCTTGGAGCCGTTCAAGATATGCTAGTCCTGCCTACTCGGCAAAATGACCAAGGGGCCTTTCATAAAGAGTTGCGAGACAACATCTAGATTGATGGAGATGGTAGATGTATGATGTCTAATGACTGTGACATCCAAAGGTGGCTATGAGTATTTTATTATGTTCACTAACGAATTTTGGACATTGAAATTTGTGTATCCAATAAAGCACAAGGCATAAACTTTTGAAAAGTTTAAAAAGTTTCAGAGTGAAGTACACAACCAACTCGACAAGAATATCAAGTTTCTACAATTAGATTGCGGGGTAGAGTATATGAGTCACAAGTCTGATGACCATTTTAAAGATTCTGGAATAGTAACACAGCTCACTCCGTCGGGAACGCTACATAAAAGTGCTGTCGGAAAGGCGGACCGAACCTTGTTGGACATGGTGAGGTTAATGATGAGTCAGACAGATTCACCTTTATCATTCTGGGGTTATTGTCTAGAGAGAGCAACATTTTCACTAAACCAATTATCATGCAAAGTGGTAGAAAAGGCACCACATGAGATATGGATGGAAAAGAAACCGGCCCTCTCATTTTTGAAGAGTTGGGATTGTGAAGCATTTTTCAACCGATTTCAGTCGAACAAGCTCACACCTATGTCAGATAATGTAACTTAAGTATGTTACCCAAGGGATACTAGCTACTTTTTCTACAACCGAGAAGAAGGCAAAGTATTTGTCACTCTAAATGGTGTCTTTCCTAAGAAGGAGTTTCTCAACAGAAAAGGTAGAGGGAGCGAGGTGCAACTCTAAGAGATTCGAGAGTTTCCACCTGAGGGAAACTCAACAACCTTGGAGGTTGAGCCGGACGATTCACCTAAGCCGGAAATTGCATCGGAAACTATAAGGTTGGCCATATTACATGGTGATCTAATGCTTTTACATAGCAGTGAGTAGGAAAAATTAATAGACCGCGATTGGAATCTCTGATTCCAAGTCATGTCTTGGAGCCATGAGATGCGAGTTAAAATTTATGGATGTCAATCAAGTTTGTAAATTGATTGATCTGCCTGATGGTGCAAGGTCTATCAAGTGCAAATGGGTCTTTAAATAGAAAACTGACAACATGGAAATATTTATGTCTATAAAGCATGCGGGCAGACAAGCTGTTCTCACAGGTCTCTCCCCTCTAGAAAAAGTTGGAAAAGTGTCAAAATCATATTTTGTTGCAAAAATAATCTAAAGGTTCTGAAGAATATTAGCAAGATTGATGCTAGAAAATTTTAAAGAAGGCAATAGCAGTATTAGCATCACTGAAAGAAGTCTCAAACATTTTCACCCAAAATGAATCCCCGTATGCTTTGTATCATGCAAAGTCGTAATATGCTTTCTTGGGCAGCGCCAGTGGCCGCAGCTCGCCGCCGTTGAGAAAGCCAGAGTACCATTTTGCGGAGTTCCTGACGTAGCGCGTCCTCTCATCTACATTCATGTCGACACCACAAAGACCAAAGCGGAAGCGATAGCCCAATCCGAACTCCAGAAGATCAAGAAACGACCACACAAAGTATCCCCGCGAGTCTGATCCGTTCCTGCAGTACGAATATATAGAGTTCTCTCATAGTTAGAACTTACTCAAGATCAGGAGCCAATTGATGTTCACTGAATTCTTTCTCTAATTCCTGAAGACGTGTGTTTTGATTGGATACTTTTATGGTTCTTTTTATTCGTATGGATTTGGTTCGATCTCATGATCGGCATTTGATCAGGCTAAATAAATACGGAATACATGTGTAGGAAGCTGAACGCACCGTATGGACAGGTAGAGAACTTCCAAGTAGTCCTGCAGGACCTCTGATCTATCGTGGTCGTCAGTTTTGATCTTGATCGGGGGTTTGACGATCTCAGGCCATCCTGAATTATCCAACATTAGATTTTGTTTACAGAGGTAAAACATATTTTGCAGAGTCAACTCGATCTTGAAAAAAAATCAGAATAACATCTGCATCATGTTTTGCAAAAATGAACTCAACAAGGTGTTTTCGCCTACCATTTTCATGGATCATGACAGGAGGATTTCCGTACTTGATTCGCATGTGCTCCAGTAGCTTTTCGAGAGCCCAAGGTGCGTATTTGCTGTGGCCCTGCACAAATAAAAACACGTCGTATGTCTGGTCACCGTCACTGACAGAGCAGATGTGTTTCACCGTGAAGAGATAGTTTGCTTCACTGCTTTATATATATATAAAAATATATATATACCATTCAATGAAGAGATAGTTTGCTTTACCTCTTTGTTGATATCATTCAATGGATCTGAATTCAGGGAGAAAATTAAGTGTTAGTGTAAGATAAGAAACGAGCCTGAATTTCATCGCACCCTACCTAGCTTGTAACTAACATGCTGATTATGGTGTACCTGCAATTCCTGCGTCGGCAGTGTAGTCCCTGTGCTTCAGGTTGTAGGCTGTCTGGTTGTGGCGTGCGTGAAGCATGCGGTAGTGGTTAAGGCCGATGAAGTCGAATGACCCGGACAATTTCTCTGAGAGCTCCTTTGTTATAGCCGGCAACCGCTCGCCAGCCCTGCTCCTCATCACCCTAGGGTAGTCCCCATACACCAAAGGATGCATGAACCTGACCAATTGCAATATAAGGAGGAGAGGACATACACACTGCATATATAAACACATGGATGAAAGCAGCAGCTAGAAACTCACCATCCAGTTTGGAAGTCATTCATCCTGGCTGCAGCAGCTACATCCTGCGGTGCATTGGTACCAGGCTCATACCACGTGGCCATCAAAGTAATTCCTACCTGTCCCCTTTGAGATTCCTACATATATGATGAGCATTTACTAGTCATCTATCTACACTATATATACACGTGTTCATTAGGCAGGTAGCAAAGGACTATATATACCTGGTACTTGTGTCTATAGAGAGACACCGCGGAGGCATGCGCAAGCAGGAGATTGTGAGCTGCAACGTAGGGCTCTGTCGTGGAGTCTCCGGCGGTGCAGTTTGTTCCGAAGGGATAGGAGCAGCGCTGTGGCGGCGTAGTGCCCGTGTCGAAACCACCTAAAGTCTCCACGTTGGGCTCGTTCAAGGTCACCCAGTGCTTCACCCTGTCACCAAAGCTCTGGAAACAGGCATCCGCGTACATTGTGTAATCATCTCTGCACACACATATCAAAAAAGCCAAGTCAGAAACCAAGAGCATCCATCGATCTGGTAGGGACATGGCCTAATATATAATGTTACATGAATCTGGAGCTCAGCAGTCCGCCGTATTCATCCTGAAGGGATTGAGGGAGATCGAAATGGTAGATTGTGACATGAGGTTGTATGCCTGCAATTAATCAACCAATGCAAGTGTCAGCGCTGAAGGCCGTGTTGAGCAAGGTAGCTAGAGAGAGATTTGTACCATGGTGTATCAGTGCATCTATTAAGTTGTTGTAGTACTCCAAGCCCATTGCATTGATATCTCCTCTTCCATCTACACGTCAGTTCACTATGAGCCATAACATTTCACATTTCAGTGATGTACTACTCTGCCCTACGCGTACGTACAGATGAAATACCTGGGATAAGGCGCGGCCATGAAATGGAGAATCTGTAGGCGTCTAGACCAATCTCGTGCATAATCTTTACATCATCCTAATGTTGTCACAAGAGAAATTCAAAATTTTCAGTTAGTCACCATCTGGCTTACTCATATTGTGGTGATTAACAAGAGTAATTTGTATTAGATGTCTGCTCTGCACTCACCTTGTAATGATGGTACTGATCTGCTGCAACATCCCCGGTAGATTTATCAGCAGCGTAACCTTTGTGAGTAAAGGTGTCCAAAACGCTGGGCTTTCTTCCATCCTCTGCAGCCGCCCCTTCTACCTGAGTCACATATCTAGAGAATTACTTCCTTGGCTTACATCATCAGATGGAGGAAAATAATAATTACTGGTAAGTAAGAGAACCTGGTAGGCGGAGGTGCCCGCGCCGAAGACGAAGCCGTCGGGAAAGTCACGGCGGGTCAGCGCAACAACGTCTCTCGGGAGGGCGGCGAGCCGGAGGCTCAAGAGGAAGAAGAGCAGCGGTGCCATAATCACAGGCTAGCGCAACTCACACAGGGACACTGCAAGTCTTCATACAATTCAAAAGGGAGGGCACCACTACCTGAAATGTTTAGTACTAGTAATTATGGATCGTTGACGGACTCCTGAAGCGTTCCATGTGCGCACCTGATTCTATTTAGAAAACAAAAACCTTGTCTATTTCTATTATATATATACTAAAAGCAATATAAGGTTGCATTTCGAGGCGTTAGGTTAATCCACATCATCTCAATTATTCTGATGGTTAGATCTAAAGTTTATGGTTAGGATTTAATAAAAAACTAATAGTCACGTAACTCTAGATTCCCGTTTGACACTTTCAAGTATGTACAGTACAGGTTATGAAAGGGAACCACCGTACCGCACCATATAAGAGCAAATAAGATGGCAGGAGATTTGACCGGTTGATGTTAGTAGTAGTTTAAATTACACGCATCTGATCCAAGGACTCTAGCTGTGTCCGATGAATATAGTACCTCTTCTTGACCTGCTTGGATCACGCTACTGTCCGAAATTCTCCTATACCAGAATTGTTGGCAACTCAGATCAAATAAAGAAGCAGCAGCGGGGGCAGACGCCATGAATCAGAAGTGTTCCTTCATCTGCTACAATATACAGAATCGTTGGCATGATTTGTTGACTCCATCAAGTAAAAGAAGCCGGCTGCGTGCCGCCGAGGCGATGGAAGTTGTGAATCAAAAGAGTTTCTTGATCTGCTCAATATGCACCACGTTCCTCTCTTCACCGCGCTATGACTAGAATTGTTGGCATGTCTGATGGCTCTCTCAAATAAAAGGAGCAGCAACAACGGCGTAGATACAGATCCACTCATAAACATGCAATTTTCAATGCACTGAGCGATCGAGGGCAAGCAGCTGGAGGAAATTGAATTGCTACAAGGCCTAACCAAGAATGTAAAACAAGATTAAGAAATCAAATCAGGTATGTATTGACACATGAAACACTTCTGCATGAAACTTTTCTTTCAATTGCGAGTTTATTCATGCTGTCCATTTGTGTCCATCCCTAGAACTTTGTTATCCATAATATAATAATTATCTCATCTGTCAGGGACCCTGCATACAGCTCTTTGTTTTTGATTCTACATGGAGTCAATCTTTCACTATTTAATGGCAAGTATAATACCAAGAATTAGAAAAAGAAATCATGCACATGGATTTGTCTGTAAAATTATCTTAGAAGTATTACGGATAAATTAAATGCTAAAATAACATTTTTAGGTAAAATCAATATCTAAATGGAAATAATAATACTACAAGAGAAAAATGGTTTTAAAATGTTGCTTTATTGTATGTAGATCACATACTAGAAGAAATTCCGATACATAGATTAGTTGTGAGAACTTTTACAATATCCTGAAATATATACGACCCATCCATTTGTTTCAGTCCAACGGATAACACAACCCGATACCCCAACGCAAACACACAGGAGTACCACATCAGAAAACTTAGGAGTACCTTTACCTGGGGTAAGATTGTAATCAAGATATAATTACATCGTTAATTTTTTTTACAAAACTGGTTATTGATCTGTTTTCTCCAATAGAAAGAGATTGTGGCTGGGGCCAGGCACATTGCCCTGCTGTGAATGACGAGCCATGAGCCATCGCATATGCAAATGTAGGAGTAGGAGGGACATGCTCGATGACCATGGTGAGTTAGCACAAACGGATCGGACGACACAATGGGAGTCACAGCAGTGACTGGAAAAAGGGAATCATGTGCTGGTCAGCTCCTAGAACAAATCGAATCCACTTAATTACATAGCTTATTTATATCTGACTACACAGCCACCATGGAGACGAAAGCAACCTTTGTGTGAGAAAGTATAAATTAGAATGAACAACCAATTTGATTGTTAATCAAGGAACGACCTTGGCGATCTATGTGTAGTACTAACAGTGCACCGTTGGCCATCATCGCAGGTGTGGTGCCTGAATATCACCACGGTGTCCTGAACCATTCCTAACTTCTCATTGTTTCGCATTGCATCAGACATCAAAGTATTGCATAAATTCAGAACCTAATTTTTTCCTGCCTCTATTCCACAGAGAAGGATGCGTCGGGATAAGACTGACAAACGGACGGGTGCGCTCAAATCGGAGCGGCTGGACGATGAACCATAAGGTGCTAGATGAAAAGTGTATAATACCATTTCAAATGAAGAGTAAGATTTTGTTGGTACTCTGTGCTCTTCCTAGAGTACCAGGGTACCTTAAAAGTGCTCTTAGTTTAACATACTATACATCTATTGGTACTCTATACGATTTTCAACAACAACAAAAACGACCCACTTTCAGCGTAGGAGCTGAAATGTTTTTTTACATTTATTTATCCGTACTTAAATACACTTAAATAATACTTCTATGTCTACATAAGTGTTCTTTAGTCGATCTAATTATGTGTTAAGTTACCTGCCGCATCCAATCCCTCGAGTCCCCTAATTCTTATCGTTTTTTGGGCACATTGAGAAAATCTTCAAAATTTCAAATTTTAGCAAAATTTCTATTACAAGTGTAAAAGCTAAAAAAGTACTCTCTCTATTTCAAAATATAAGATGTTTTAGCTTTGAGAAAGGAGTATATGTAGACCCTTTTACTGTGTAGGTCATCTACGTTTGGAGTGAACCTAGACACTAAAAGGGGTCTAGATACACTTCTTTCATAAAGCTAAAACATCTTATATTTTGAAACGGATGGAGTAATGTGTTCGGCAGTTTCTTTTTGTGATCAATATAAACATTGTTTTGGAAGATCCAATCTAAAGTAGTACTAATATTGGTAGCCCAAATTGTGGCATAGTGAAAGACTTCAAATTTGATTACGAAACAATCTTTCAACCCGTGCCATGTAGATTAAGTTGTAATTTGGGCATCTTACAGTTCTAAACTTATTTACAATTACTAATGATGCGCTGACGATGATGCCCTCGCATTTGCGAGGGCCACTTTGCTAGTTTTATCTAAAAGGGTGTTTCATTTCCAAATATCTTATTTATATAAAAGTGTTTTTTCTTTTAAAAATCATTTATAAATATCATTTCTAATCTTGTGTCTCGCCGAACCGTCGCTCATCGTCCTCCACCGCCACCATGATAGCTCCAAAAAAGATGCGTACGACTGCCATAATTAGATCTGGGAGAGCACATGCTTTTTTACGAGATGAACTCGGACGTTCAGCCCGAGACCTTGTGACACCTCGGCTGGGGATCTTGTCCATGTCTTGAAGCAAGGAACCTTGATGCTTGGTCTTGACCATGACGCCAACAGTAAATCGGTCCCACGAGTACAGCCCGACCGAACTTAGTGGTAGCGTTGAGAGACCCTCAACGCCATGAATATCTTCTTTATTGGTGGCATTTGCCCTTTCTAAATGCATTATTTGTCCCAAAATAGTGGTGGCTTTTAAATTCCGTAAACACCAATGATGGATGATGTAGTAGCGGCATTCGCGGCATTTTTAAATGCCACTAGTGGCATCCAGTCCACGAAACACCACCACGCGGCCTACCACCACGTTCTTATTCCCTTCTCCCACTTTGCCCATTCTCTCCCACACTCTCTACACTCTCTCTACTCACCCCAAACTACCAATATCTAGCCAATTAATTGGCATTAATTATGAAGCCTTTTGTCCTCACCACTCTCCTCCATCCCACTAGCTAGTTAGAGCATCTTCAGTAGTGACTTTAAACTGGCGCTACGCTAAATAAACCATTAGAATAGCGAGCGGGAGCGTGCGCGCGGCCCTCCAGCAGGAGTTGTATCCGAGGGCGCGCAGTAAAATATTAGTAAAGTGTGGCGCTTTGCGCTTTTAAGCGCGGTAAAACATTATTGTTGTGGTCGATGGTGTCATTGGGGAAGTTGTGTTGTGGTCGGTGTAGTAGTTGAGGTAGACGTAGTTTAGGTCGAAGTGGCTCAACCGCAATACCGAGCTTGCCAGACTCGGTAACGTCTCAGGGACGAAGGCACGCATCGGTGTTGCCAATATCGGACGTGCGAAGACAGGAACCATCATGAGCCATACGTGCCATAGCCGGATTGAGGAGTAAAGAAAATTTTCGTAAACGGTTGGTGTAGAAGTTGTCCGCCGTGTTGGAGTAGACAAAAGTGGCTACAAGAAGAAAAATTGAACACAGACTTGTGCAAATAAAAATTAGATCGCGACTCCGGCGGCAAGGTCGTGGTGGACGAAGATGACGGTGGTAGTTGTCGATGGCGATTGAATTGTAGCGGTAGTCGATTTCGAGAATTAGACCTGTATTTTCCGCTTGTATGAGCGCGGTGTCGCTCGTGGAGAAGAACTTGTTGGCGTTGACGATGACCACGATTGATGGTGGCGGCGACAATGTGGCGATGTTGTTGGTGTAGATGGTTGTCGGCGATGATGATCACGGCTGATGAAGGTGCAGCCCTTTGTTGATAGCTATGATATTTGCTAGAACTACTAAATCGATTTAGGGAATTGGAACAAGAACTAGCTATGATATTTGGTGCCCCTGGCGGAGATCATAGCGACCGATCTCGCCGGGGGCGACGCGGCGGAAACAGTGGCTAAATCCTAGGCAGAGCGAACCGCTCTGATACCATAATGAATTGATGTACTAGCCACCAACAGTCCGAACTGATAAAAAGGGCTGGACAATATATTTCAACAGTATGTGTTAGCTACTATGTTGACTCTAAGTGACGTGGCAACCGCATATAGCCAGCAGTAGGCTTTACTATTGAACATTACCTAAACGAGTAAGTTTAGGCAACCGTATATAGCCAGCAGTAGGCTTTACTATTGAACATTACCAACTTACTAGCTGAATACCTGTGCGTTGCCACAGTTACTTAAAAGATAATCGTGCATATATCGTGTAGCATAAAATGTGCACAAATATTAAGTAGAGCTCCCATGAAACGTGCCGCTTTAGTTTTCTTCCATGTGTCGCCTCTGCCTCTACTGGTCGCACTTTCTCCAACGTCCCAGCCGAATGCATCTACTGGTTTTTCTCCCATGTGTCGCCTCCCCTCTACGGACCACATTTCTCTCGTGTCTAACTAAATGCATACCTCGTGTTTTCGTCATTGTCACGCAGCACACTTGAAAGGCGTGCACTCTTTACCTGCTGGTATCCGGTCCTCAGCACGCTGACACAAGATCTTCGGTGGAAGGCAGGTGCATAGGTAGTCGAGAAGCTCGGCGCACAAGAGTAAGGGTGCCAATGCAATGGAGACTATTTTTTCTAGCGTTTTGAACAAGGAGACGTCGATTATCACAATGACATGATTTTCTTAGTTAACCCTAAACATATTTTTTGCTAAACCCTATTTTTTCTTTTAAAATTATGCCCACTTTGTTTTTGATATTAAGTCCCATTTTTCAGCTTATTTTATCATTTCTATTTTTTGACTAAAAACATTGTAAAAGAAATAAAAGGGTGAAAAAATAGACCCACACCCCCTAGCCAAAGTGTCCTAGCCAGGCCACACAACAACACAAGAGCACCTAGCCCTAACACAAAGATCAACACACGCACCCAACATGGCCATACACACATGCCTATCCTATTGCTCCCAGCAAGCCATCTCCGGTATGGCCATCGGCTGACCACGCCCAACGCCGCACCTCTCGCCCCTGCTGTCCCGGTCGACCTCGCTGGCCACCACCAACTCGATCGTCGCCTTAGACCCAGACCAAGCGCCAACGTTGTCTCGTCTGGCCGGCCACCGGTCATGTTCCCGTTGAACCCCACAAGGCCCTAGTCGTCGATTCCGGGGGTGTCGCCGTCGACCCCCACGACCCGCTGGCCGGTTTTCTCCACGAGGAGAGGATTATGGGCGGCCACTCACCGGCGGGAGAGGCAGGCATCCACTCCCACGATGGCTAATAGGGAATCCAGATGTCCGTAGTTGATTGGATTTGGGAGGACACACCTTGGGATTAGATAGGTCAGCACACGGAGGATTCGAGTCGCTGTAGACTTTGGTGGTGGAGGGGTGGGAAGAAGCCTGATGGTCGGTGTACTTAGCGTGGGGCGGTGATTCTCGCCTCCACGGCCCAGGAACGACACAACAGACAACTGAGAAACACGCATCGACCAGGGGTTGATTTCCACCCTACTGAAACCTGAACTGAACCTAAATTGATAGATAAAATCTTCCAAATAGATCAATGCAGGAGGCCGGAGCAGAAATACTGGAGCCGTAGTCATTTGGTCGTTACATAAATCTCATCAGGAATCTTGAGAGATATTTGACACTATTTATATTAGCTCTTAAAGCCTCCCTGTCAACATTCACTTCGACACCCACAACTAAACAAATTTCCCAAGGCAAGAAATTTTTCTTCGATTCTGGTACTACTTTACATACTCCGGTAATGGATTCAGAAATCTAAAGCCCAACCATAGTGTTTGCTTTGATTCCCCATCGAAGCTGGACTCTCGACAACTGTATGTTGTAGCACCAACATCATATGGCCACCGGACCGGTACTTCATTCAGGCTATGGTTTTTAATTAATCCTCATGAATATAGAGAGGAACATGGCGAGATGGCCGTCTGTAGGCCCCTGCAAATCTTGCAGTCAGATGTCCACATCCGGTACTTGAGAGAAAGCCAGATGAAACTTCACAATTCATTGATGTATAGCTCTTCCAGATGGCATGACCAAGCCGAAATGCTGCTTTCCCTGACATACGATCTTGATGGATTATGCAGTATAGCTGTATATAAGAGCCTGACCGTGATTGGAGTCAGGCAAAGGTATCTTTAGTATTCCCCTGAATCTGAATCCTACTAATTGAAAACCATAGCCTGAATGAAGTACTGAGACGACAGGGATAGAGAGATTAACAGTTTTCTAGTACAGTATCTAACAGAAGGAGAATTCAAGTGTGTCCCTCGTCTTGCTATATGATACATTTGCAGTTTTTTGCTGAGGCTCGGGACCTGTAGGCTTCCTCCATTCCTCGCTGCTGGTCAGACCAGTACTCTATGCTGGTGGCCAAAACCATCACAGCAAAGCCTGGACCGGTCACCGCAGAAGCTGGCCATGAAGCGCCCGGTCTCCGACAAGCTAGGGCTCGCCTAGCGTGACCTTGTTGTTGCCCCCAGCCTACGGCTCTCAATCCTGCAGCTGCACAAAGAAACTATTGCAATCAAGTTTTTGCAATATCGTCCTCCAGGCCACAGTCTATTATTCGTCCTCCAGGCCGAGCACCGCCCCGGATGAAGCGTGCTTCCGCCACGCAAGCCCTGCCCCAGGTCGACATGTTTGCCCAGCATGTTTCGCCTTCTACTTGGTTTCAGAAAACAATGAGGTAGTTTCTCACTGGCAAAATATGCATCTCCTCAGAACATAGTACAACATTGCTCTTCTTTGTTTCTGAACCAATTCAGTTAAGTAGGCCTTCTTCCTGCGATCGAGCAAGATATACGTGAAAATGTAAAGCGCCAAAAAAAGGCTAAAAGGAAAACCGACAAATATTTGCAAGAACAAAAACTTACAAAGAACACCCATATGCATCGAACTATTATTTTTCACGAGAATGTGTGTCAAACAGTCGTGAATTTCCAGTCAGACTGACTTGCAGGCTTATTATTTTTCACAAGCATGTGTGTCAAACTGTCGTAAATTTCCAATCAAAGGGCAGCAATTAGTTTGAACCATTCTTTTCTCATGGTTTTTCTTGAAGGATTGTCCCTAAAAACCAACCAAGGGCATAACCATGGAGAAGCAAAGGAGAATCCCATTCTAGAAACAGAATATAAATCTAAGTACAAACATACGCCTTAACTTGTAACCTGTATGCAGAATTGATGTCCATATCTATAAATTGTGCACTCTCTGGCTCTCTCAATCTAGCTCGCATCAGATCAGATAAAAGGGAAAATTACCTCTGTCATGTGGAGATGGAGCCGAGCAACGAGCTGCAGGTCGGGGCCAGTGGCTCACCCGATGATGTAGGCAGCCACCGGATCCATTGTGCATGGCAGAAACGGCCCCTTCGCCGGATCCATTGTGAAGGCCGATGCACATGGTTTACCCAGGTTCGCCCCCCCCAGAGGGTAAAGACCTACTCCTGCTAGATTGGATTAATGGAGAGCGAGTTACAAGGGTGACAAGCTCGGCATCTAAGCAGTGAGTCGCTTGAAGGGGTGTATGATGGAACGTAAGTTCTAAGGGTACCCTAGGCAGGTTTATATAGGAGTCACCTCGCTAGGGTTTACAAGTTACAACCGAGCAAGATATGAACTCGGAGGCTTTTGACCTAATCCGTCTGGACTTCAAGTACGCCTCTGGGCCTTCAGCCTCCAGTCGCCAGGCCTTTCCTTCCATCGCACTCCAGTCGTCGTTCATCAGGCCCACTCGTAGGCCCTTCGGCCCAATCGGAACATCCTGCTGGGCATACCCCCTTCGGCATATCCCCATCAGTAGTCCCCGAGGCCATCGTTGATTTAGGCGCAGGCGTCCCTCTGGCGGTCGAAGTAGGTGAGCCCAATTTGGACGCCCAGTCGAGTCGGCGATGGACTCTATTAAAACCGAGGAAATTTTCCCCAGGCTTCCATTCGCTGATTGGCGAATGTCACTACTGCCAAGCCGCTGCTTCGGCGAATGGAGAGGACTAGCGGGTAGCGAGTAGAGTGGAAGAGTTGGACCGTCAATTCTGGTTAAACTATCCGTTGGAAATCCCAACGGTAACTTCAGCGTAATTACCGCAAGTAACGGCTACCCCGAATTTGGCGGGTAGCGTTCCCCTATAAGGGGAGTGACGAATCAGCTCTGCGGATCCTTCCCCGCATTCTTCCTTCTCCCACATTCACTCTTCCTGCCTTCAATCTTGCTGCCTTCAATCTTCTGATTCGACCTTTCCGCACCGTGCAATTCCATGTCCTTCCTGATGGCGCCTCCCAAAGGCTCATGGGGAAAATCCAAGTGCACCACAGCCCAACTCAAGTCCTTCGAGGACGCCAGAGTCGTCCGCAAGGGGAACTGCCGCATTCTCCCCTCCTCCGAGACCGAGCCGGTGAATTCATCTGTTTCCCCAGTCATCTAGAAAGAGGTTTGGGGTTCCCCACCTCGCTCTTCTTCTAGCGCTTCTGCGCGTATTACGCGATCAAGCCGTCGGATCTCGGCCCGCATAGCATCGAGCAGCTGGCAATCTTCGTCGCCTTCTGCGAGTGCTACCTCGGCTGCAGGCCGTATTTTCCACCGTGGTTGGAGATTTTCCATGGCCGCATCGGGATTGAGGCGTCCGGCGGCTTGATATTGGTTGCAGGCGGTGTCAGGTTCCAATTGAAGCCGAACACTAATTTCATCAAGCTCCTTCTGCCAAAGAAAGCCGCCAACGAGTGGACGAAGAGTTGGTTCTACGTGAAAGAATCCACTCCCCCCGGCGAGGTAGCACTTCTCGAGTTCGTCGCCGAGAGGAGCGAGCCTCGCCGGTTGGTGTCTAAGAAGCTTCCCGAAGACCAGAGGATGGCCGTCGTGGAGATGATGGACCAGATCCAGAGGCTGAAGGACCTGGTGTTGACTTTGATCAACCTTTACAACTGCTGGCTCGGGTGGCGCCTGGTTCCGCTAGCGGCTCGGCCGCATTGGATGTACGAGTATAGCGGGAAGCACGACCCCTCCCGAACTAGCAAATAATCGTGGGAGGTCGAGGACTACAAGGCCGCCCTGAAGAAGATCACTGACGCGGAGTTCACCACCGTGCCGGTCGGGCTCGCCCCGTACACTCCCGTGAAGAATGAAGCCCCCACAGTAAGTTTTCTCCCCAGTCGCCATTTCCGCACCTCAATTCGCAGTTGCTGCATTTGGTACTCACTCGTGGTGGTTCTCGGCTGTTTCAGGTGTTGGAGGGTTGGCTTCCTCCGCTCGATGAAGAGGTTCCCTAGGAGCTCGAGGAGGCCTTCGAGGGAGACTCTTCCGACAACAACGAGGAGGAGGAGGTCCCTCCCCCAACGCCTGTGGCTTGCAAGACTCACATGCAGAAACAACGCGAGTTCGAGGCAAGTCGTAGCCTCGATGAACACGAAGGAGGCGACGAGGTCGCGCAGGAGCACACATCCCGGCGTACGGCCACACCGTCAAATCCCGCGCGCAAGCCCAAGTCACCAGCGAAGAAGCCAATGTCGCCGTCCAGGTCGACGGTGGTGTTTGAGTCAGATGACGACTCTGATGATGAAGACTCCCCCGAAATCTCGCACAAAGATCCGGAGGGTGCGATCCCGACGAAGAGGTTGGAGGGCGAGGACACCGAGGCGGCATTAGAGGTTCCCCTGGCGGTGATCGCGCCAACGGTTTCGGAGGTTCCAAGTTAGGAAGCGGTTGAGGCGGCGGCGTCTAAGTCGCCGCAGCCATCGAGAGCGGCCGCGTCTTCGGAGCCGGAAATTCCGACGACCGCGGCTTCGTCGTCGAGGAAGCCTGCGGTGTTGTCGGCTTCAGACATCTTTGAGAGGGGGCTCACTCGCAAGCTGGGTCCAGAATTGGATAAGCCTTCCCACATCAACACCGGGTATGTCCAGTCCCCGAGTTCTTAGTCGCTGAATTTCAGCGGCTAGGAACTGAACTTCTTTCTACTCTCCAGTCCCCGAGTTCTTAGTCGCTGAATTTCAGCAGCTAGGAACTGGATGTTAATTTTGGTAAGTGCTGAGTTGTGTTGTTTGTTTGCAGGGTTTGCAAAGCGAATCGGTCGATCGGCAGGCCACAAGGGAGCGCTTGGAGCGGGATCTGCGCGAAGCGCAGGAGGCGAACCAGCGACTTTAGGAAACTATTGGTAAGTATCTGCCTTTCTTTCCTTTTCTCTTTCAAGTGTGAACTGTTGGTGTATGCCGCGCTGATGGTTTCTCTTTCAGATGGTCTCCCGGCTGCAATTTCCAAGGCCCGCGAAGGGTATGTTCCAATCGCCGAACTGGACGCAGCGAATGAACGAATTGCCTCGCTGAGCCAAGACTTGGAGGAGGCGAGAGCGGCCTCAGTTTCTTCTGAGGACCGAGTGAAGGCTGCTGTCTGCGACTAAGAAGGAACGCAAGGCCACGGATTCGATCATCGTGGGGCTGCACAATGATCATGCCGCCTTGGAGAAGCATGTCATGGAGAACTGCCGCAAACTCCTTGGTGGGTCTCCGTCTTTGCCTGACTTGTTTGGGAGTCCTTGATTGGGGAAGTTCGTAGTTTCACTGACGTTTGACTTTGCAGCTGTGATAGGCCAAAGCGACCTGGTGGTTCAGACCTTCAACGCTTCACAGTGCGTGACTACCATGGTGAATGCGGCCGCCACTTCGGCGTTATGTGTCCAAGCGGTTCTTCATGGCATGTCCTCCATCGAGGTTATTCCTGGGGGGCTTACGGAGGTGGGGCGCTATCTAGAGGAGGCGCCTGTCGTCGTGGAGTGGATGGCGCGCTCGGCGTTCAGGGGCGGGGCCACCACGGCATTGAGCCTAGGTCTCGCCCACTTCCCCGACGACTTCGACCTTGACGATGTGACCAGTGGCTACCCATCGGCAACCGGCACAGTGCAGATGTCAGAGGTACTGAAGCTGACTGCGAAGGCCGCCCCTTATGCTGATTGGGTCCTGGCGATGGGGGATCTTCTGCCATACCAGGAGACGGTGTTGGCGCCTAGCGACCCCGAGCTGGAGCATCGCGACATGAAGTCGGAGCAGCCCTTCCGGTCGGCGTTGTCGAAGTCGCTGATGACCTACCCGACAAACCCGTGGCAGCCTTCCGTTCGTGTCGAGGGGGGTGGTGGTGCTTCTTCGTCAGGACCTGTGGAATAGACAATGTAGTTGGGCAGTTTGTAATGTATGCCAAGTGGCGACTGCTGTAATATGATCAACATTTTGTAATATATGCCAAGGGGAGTCAGTCGACTCGTATTGCGACCAGGATTGTGTGGTGCATTTATTTTTTATTGCGCGAGTCCCCGAGCGCGTCCGCCCTTAATGGGGTATAACTCGATTGTATACTTTTGTGTTTTATTTTGGTTGTGCATTGTTTTATCTCTCGCATCTTCTGAGGGGCGAGTCCCCGAGCGCGAGTGGGTTTGTTTTGTAGGCGAGTCCCCGAGCATGGTGCTCAACCGTATGGGGCGCGTTCGTGTTGCAGGTTGTGAATGCGTTGTTTGTAACGCGTCTCTTCCCCTGGCTCGGAGAGTCAGTCGCTAGGCGAGTCCAAGGCAGCTCTCTTACTTGGTGTGTTTCCGAGCTGCTTGGGGGTTTCCGTTTTGCGGAGTCCCCATGCGTGGTATTTAACCGTTTGAGTCGCTTTGCGCGAGGATGGGAGGGACAGGTCGCTTTGAGAAGCGTATACCGGTTGTCTTGGCCTGGTAGGCCAGTCGAGCTAGGCGACTCCAATGGCGGCTCCGGGTTGGCGTTTTGATGGACGCCCCAAGGCCCGAGTATTTTCGGTGCCCTTGTGCCACACTACTTAGTCGTGCCGGTTGCTCGACCAAAGGTTGACTTCCGTGAGTAGCATATTGCTGATTTGTACGAGTGCGAGTGGCACAAGAATATGGCGAGTAGACACAATTTGTGTGATCCGAATGAATTTCATTTTATGTGTCAGCTGAGTACAATTTGAGGTTCTATGCATAGAACTTTCTAAGAAGGTTTACATTCCATGGCCTTCCGACCTCGAGCTGGTCGCCGCCCCGTATGTCGATGAGGTAGTAGGCGTCGTTGTCGAGGACTCGCCCTATGGTGAATGGCCCCTCCCATGGGGGGGGAGAGTTTGTGCATGCCTTTCTTGTCTTGGGCCAGTCGTAGGACCAGGTCGCCTTCTTGGAAGGTGCGAGTCCGGACTCGTCGGCTGTGGTAGCGGCGGAGTCCTTGCTGGTAGATGGTGGTGCGGGAGCGAGCCAGGTCGCGTGCCTCGTCGAGTTGATCGACGCTGTCTTGGCAGGCGACCTCGTTGGTCGCCTTGACGTAGTTGGCGACTCGAGGTGAATCGTGTTCTAGGTCAGTTGGCATTACGGCCTCGGCGCCGTACACCATGAAGAAGGGTGTGAACCCGGTGGAGCGATTGACGGACGTGCGGATCCCCCATATTATGGAGGGGAGCTCGTCGACCCAACATCCTAGGGTGCGTTCGAGGGGCACGTAGAGTCGCGGCTTGAGCCCGTGGAGGACGCTCTGGTTGGCGCGTTCGACTCTGGGTGGGCGACTGAAGCGAGGTCGAGTCGTATGCCATGTTCTTCACAGAATTCTGCCATGGCCCCCTTGGCGAAGTTGGTGCCGTTGTCTATTATGATGCTGTGCGGGTAGCTGTATCGATAAATGAGCTCGCGTAAGAACTTGGTGGCCGTCTTGCCGTCGCACTTTTTTATTATCTTGGCCTCGACCCATTTGGTGAACTTGTCGACCGCGACCAGGAGATAGGTGAAGCCAGATGGGGCCTTCTTGAATGGGCCTACCATGTCCATGCCCCATACGGCGAATGGCCATGTAATGGGGACTTGAGTGCCGAACCAGGGAGGTGCGTCTGGTGGGCGTACTTCTAGCACCCGACGCATCGCTGGACGATGTTGGTGGCGTCGGCGTGTGCGGTGAGCCAGTAGAAACCGTGCCGCATGGCCTTGGCGACTATCGACTTGGCTCCGGCGTGATGGCCGCAGTCGCCAGCGTGAATGTCCTGGAGGATCTTGCGGCCTTTTTCTGGCTGTACGCAGCATTGGAACACGCCAGTCATGCTGCGTTTGTGGAGCTCGCGGTTGATGATGACGAAGGATTTGCAGCGGCGCACTATCATTCGCGCCTCCGTCTTGTTGCTTGGTAAGATCTTGTGCTTCAGGAAGGGGACGTATGGTGCTATCCAGTCGCTAGGCTCCACAACCATGGCGACTAGGGCTGGCTCTGGTTCTAGTGGTACCCCGACGTCGATCTCCTTTGGTGGGCTAACCGACGGTTTGTGGATGATGTCGAGGAAGACGCCTGCTGGTGGCGTTTGTCGGGTCGATCCAATGCGGGAAAGGGCATCTGCCTCCTCATTTTTGCGTCTATCGATCCACTCATCAGAACAGCTGTCAAAGTGTCGTCCCAGCTGGTCTACCGCTTGGCGGTACGCGATCATTGTTGGAGAGACAGCGTCGCATGTCCCGGCGACCTGGCCGGCGACTAGGTCGGAGTCGCCATAGCATCGTAAGCAGTTGACGTTCCTCTCGTTAGCGGCTCTCATGCCGTGAAGGAGGGCCTCGTATTCTGCCATGTTGTTGGTGCAGGGCTTGAAGTTGAGGTGGAGCACGTAGCGGAGCTTGTCTCCTTTGGGAGAGGTTAGTATGACCCCAGCCCCTGTGCCGTCGGCGTTCTTGGAGCCTTCAAAGTGGAGCGACCAGTAATGGAGGTACGGGAGCTTCTTCGGCTCCTATGCTTCTTCCCAATCTGCGAGGAAATCAGCTAGGGCTTGTGACTTGATCGCTCTGCGGGGCTCGTATTTGATGTTGTTGACGCCGATTTCAACGGCCCACTTGGCGACTCGCCCGGTCGCCTCGTGACTGCGTATTATGTCCTGCAGAGGTGCGGAAGAGACTACCGTGATTGGGTCTCCTGGAAATAGTGCGGGAGTCGCCGCTGAGCTTGGAATACCGCGTACACTAGTTTCTGGTACTGTGGGTAGCGCTATCGTGAATCATTCATTACTTCGCTGATGTAGTAGATATGGCGTTGTGTGAGGCGCTCCTTGCCCTCCTCTGGTCGTTCAACAACCATCACGGCGCTGACGACTCGAGTGGAGGCCGCGACGTAGACTAGCATTGGCTCTTTGTCGAGTGGAGTGGCGAGGAGTGGAGCCGCGAGTAGCACTTCTTTGAGCGCTTTGAGTGCATCGTCGGCCTCCGCGTCCCATTGGAACGTGGGGTTCTTGCACATCAGGCGGTAGAGGGGCATTGCCTTCTCGCCTAGTCAGGGGATGAAGCGACTGAGGGCCGCGACTCGCCCTGCCAACTTCTGGACGTCGCGCAGGCACTCGGGTTTCCCGAGTCGTGCGATGGTGTCGATCTTGGTTGGGTTGGCTTCGATGCCTCGCTTGGAGACTACATACCCCAGGAGCTGTCTGGTGGGGATGCCGAAGCTGAATTTTTCGGGGTTCAGCTTGATGTTGTACCTCCGCAGGTTTGCGAAGGTTTCAGCCAGGTCGGCGAGCAGGTCGTCCTGGCGGGTGGATTTTACCACCACATCGTTGATGTAGACGTGAATGTTGTGGCCAATTTGGCTCGCTAGGCACTCCTGCATGCATCTCTGGTATGTGGCACCGGCATTCTTGAGGCCGAACGTCAGGGCCGTGTAGCAGAAGGCGCCGAATGGCGTGATGAACGCCGTCTTCTCCTCGTCCTCTACCGCCATCTTGATCTGGTTATAACCAAAGTAAGCGTCGAGGAAGCACAGCGACTCCGATCCCGCGGTCGAGTCGATGATTTGATCGATGCGCGGTAGGACGAACTCCTCCTTCGGGCAGGCGCTGTTGAGGTTGGTGTAGTCGATACACATTCTCCATGTGTTGTTCTTTTTCAGAACCAGGACTAGGTTTGCCAGCCACTTGGAGTATTTGATTGGCCGGATGAAGCCTGCGGCTAGTAGGCATTGTACTTCTTCGGCGATTGCTCGACAACACTCTTCATTGAAGGGCTGTAGCGACTGCTTTACTCGTCGCACTTTGGGATCGGTGTTGAGTTTGTGCTCAGTGAGTTCCCTCGAGACACCTGGCATGTCAGATGGCTTCCATTTGAAGATGTCACGGTTCTCAAGGAGGAACCCGATGAGCGTGCTTTCCTATGCGGGGCTCATGTGCACCTCGATGGTGACCGTCTGGCTAGAGTCGCCCGGGATGAGCTCGACGGTGCGGGTGTGCGTGGTCGCTTCAAACGTGGAGTTCACGGCGGTTAGTTTCTTCAGGATAGTGGGGTCGTCCTTGTTGATGTTGCCCACGTATTACGCAAGATCGTCCACGTGATCGGTCTCCGCAGCGATGAAGGCATCGGCGAGCTCAGCTCCTTTATTCTCGCATTCCACGGCCATGTCGGCGTCGCCGTGGACGGCGATGATGCCGCTTGGCCCTTGGAGCTTCATCATGTTGTAGGCATAGTGTGGGGTCGCCATGAACTTTGCGAATGCCTGGCAGCCCAGGACGCAGTGGTAGGGGCTGCGGAAGTTCACCAGATCGAATACGATCCTCTCCGTGTGGTAGTTTGCAGGAGTGCCAAAGGTGACTGGCAGCGTCACTTTTCCGATCGGGGATGATACCATGGAAGGTCGTTAGGGTTGGCTCGATGGCTGCTTCTGGGAGCTGGAGCCTCTTGAATTTGTCTAGGTACATGATGTTGATGGAGCTCCCACCGTCCCTTAGTGTCTTGGGTAGCCAGTAGTCGGCCACCTTGGGCCTGACTACCAGGGCGACTCGCCCTGGGTATTCGATTCTTGGCGCGTGGTCCTGGCGACTCCAGGTGATGCTCTGCTCAGACCAGTTGAGGAAGCGAGGGATGTCGACTTGGGTCACCACGTTGACGATGACCACGCGGGCGAGCACCTTCTTCTCGCGCTTGGTGCCGAGTCCGGTGAAGGTGTGTAGCGAGCCAACGGCGGTGCCAAAGTCGCCGGCATTCCCATTATCCCGGGGTTGGTTGTTATTGGGGTCCTTCCTTGCTCGCCTCGCCTTTTAAATCTCTTTGAGAGAGTGACAATCCACGGTGGTGTGGGTGGCGGGTTTTCCCTCCCTGCTATGGTAGATGCAGGGCTGATTGAGCAGGGCAGCGGGGTCGAATTTCGGCATCCATGTATTGTTGGAGTGGTAGTTTCCGCTGTCACGGTAGTTTCCTCTGCCGCGGTGGTAGCTCTTGGAGTCGCGCTGGCCATAGCCGGCGTTGGCGACGAAGTCGACTCGCCCGTCCGTGCGGTGCTTGCTAGTGATGCTAGTGTTGCTGTAGCGCATGTCGCGTAGGCGCCCGCTATCGTGGATGCTGGTTTGGCGTATTCCTCCCGACTCGTCGTCGGAGTCTTGGTTGGGGTCCTCCTCCGCGTAGCGCTTGGCTATCTCGAGGAGGTCGGGGATGTTGTCGAGCGTCCGGTAGACCCTCTTGATCTTGGCGACCAGGGGCTCATACCGGCACACGTTCTTGAAACAATGTATCGCCGTATCTGGGTGGATGCTGGAGGCGTTGATCCACAGTTCTTGCCATCTTTGAATCCAGCGGCGAGTCGACTCGCGTTGTCCCTGGATGCATCGCTCCAGGAATTCTATGGTGGTGGCACGGGTGTATGAGCTCTCGAAGTGCCTGATGAAGGCGTCCAGCATTTCTTCCCAAGAATCGATGCTTTCGGCAGGGACGGTGTTGATCCATTGCCGAGTCGCACCTTCCATCATCAGGGGGAGGTAGCGAGCGGCGAGCAGGTATGTGTCCAGCCAGACAGCTGGATCGTACGTCGGATCGTACTTTTCGATCTCCTTGGGAGACTTGAAGTTGGCGGGGTATTTTTCTCCATGGATCCTGGGCCCGAAGCATTGCGGTCCGACTAGACTGAGCGAGCCTCTTGGTTCCGGGTCACCGCGGTTCGTGTGGGTGTGCCTCAAGTCGTTGGGCTGGCGCGCCCGCCACGCCTGGTTGTTGATGATGTTTGTTCGGGCATCAATGGGCTGCCCGTTTGCGGCAACCATGTTATTCGCCGGTCGCAGCTCGTTGGAGGACAACGCAGGGTTGGCGGCTCGTGACTGGTTTGCCAAGGCTGCGGTGGAGGGCAGGTCAATGCGTTGGCGATGGTGGGGTGACTGCTTGATGCCGCTCTGCTTGCTAAGGAACAGGAATACATCCGCCCCGCGGGTCGACTCCTGCAGCTTGTTGCTCGACGGCCCTGGCGAGTAGGGCCTTGGTGTACTAGATCTGCAGCGTGCCGTTGCCTTGGACGTCGAGGTTGGTGACCGCGGCGTCGGCCGCGATGAAGTTGTCCATCGGGGTGGAGTAGAGTGGTAGTCTGTTGCCGTCGCGGGCTTGAGGCGAGATGATGATCCACGGTTGGTCCGGCGGGGGCGCGTGCCAATGGGTGGTGGAGGGGCTTCGATCGCCGGTGCGCCGGGTGGTGGTCTCGCGGGATTGCTTCCGCCTGGCGGCGCGTTCTCACAGTATTCACGCTCTGCTGCGCGTGCGGGGTCGCTTTTGTCGTTGAAGTTCAGGACGCGGCCCTAGACGTTGGAGTTCAGGCGGGTCCTGATGCGGCGCTGGTGATAGAGCGATAGCTCCCGCGCTGTTTCCCACTCGAGGCGGTATTTCTCGCGCTCGGCGAGTTCATTGCGTTGCGCCTCTGCGAGTCGCAGGCGGGCTTCCTCCACCTCTGTGGCCGTCGCAGTCGGCGGGATCGGCGTGGAGAACGGATCTGGCGGGGTGGTCGTCCTGCCCGCCATGTAGATCGCGTTAAAGGATTGGATCTGGTGCGAAAGTCTTCAGGCGACTACGAGCCGGAGTCGGAGTCGAAGATCCCAAGGATGGAGGAGTCCTCGAAATCCTCCGGGTTGGAGACTCGTGTGATGGAGTCCTCTCGAGATGCGGCGGTGATAGATCCGTCGACCGAGGCAGGGATCGCAGAGTTGGCGTCGTCGTTTAGGGCCTCGTCGTTGGTGGCGGCGTTGGTCTCGGTCGCGCTGCTGGCGGCCGAGTCGTACTTGGTGACGAGGCTCCTGATGGAGCGTACCTGCTCTTCCGAGAGCAGGTCGTGGTGCGGCGGCTATCCGCCGATGATCATCGTTGCAGCTGGGTCGACTGCGCCAGTGAAGACAACAAAGAGGTTGATGGAGCAGACCGACATCACCGCGCCGTGAGTGGCCGGGCGTGATGCCGGGATGTAGCTTCTTGGCAGGATCTGTAAGATCCCGCCGATGGCGATCATGCGGCCGATGGCGAGCGGCCGATCGATCGGCGAGTAGGGTCTCGCCGCAGAACTCATGCCAGTCCCGCTATGCCCCACGGTGGGCGCCACTGTCGTGGAAATGGCCACGGCAGTCGCTGCTACTAGCAGCGATTGATTGTAACGTGAGGAAGAGCTGACGGCCATCTGCGGTGCGAGATGGGGGGCGGATGCACATGGTTTACCTAGGTTCGGCCCCCCGGAGGGTAAAGACCTACTCCTGCTAGATTGGATTAATGGAGAGCGAGTTACAGGGGTGGCGAGCTCGGCGTCTAAGCAGCGAGTCGCTTGAAGGGGTGTATAATGGAACGTAAGTTCTAAGGGTACCCTAGGGAGGTTTATATAGGAGTCACCTCGCTAGGGTTTACAAGTTACAACCGAGCAAGATATGGACTCGGAGGCTTTTGACCTAATCCGACTAGGCTTCAAGTACGCCTCTGGTCCTTTAGCCTCTAGTCGCCAGGCCTTTCCTTCAGTCGCACTCCAGTCGCCGTTCTTCCGGCCCACTCGCAGGCCCTTCGGCCCAATCAGAACGTCCTGCTGGGCATACCCCTTCGGCATATCCCATCACCAGATCTTGGGGATAGAGGAATCGAGACCGGAGTCGCCACGCATGCTAGGAAGGAGCGGTTGCCCCCACGCACCTCCTCACCTCTGGCCAACGGTCGGTCGAGGCAACCCCGCACGAGCGCGAGCATCTCGTTCCTCGTACGCCTCTGACCAAGATAAGGTCAGGGCAGCCCTGCGCGCGACATCGGGGTGGTAGAGGAGAAGGCCCGCGAGGTCGAGCTTAAGGCTCAGGGTTGGAGGGGACCGGAGGGCGGCGAGAGGCGGCACTGGAGGGAGGAGGGGCGCTCTTAGCGGCCGGGATGCGATGGCGGCAGTGGGCGGAGGGCGCGACGGAGGGAGAAGAATCGCACGGCACGAGGCGGTCGACTCGGGATGGAGAAGATCCCCTCCTCCGGGTCCGCCAATTTCTTCTGCCTAGGAGGGGATGAGGCGCCGCAGGCGAGATTGGATGGGCACTGTTGGTTAGGAGTAGGAGGACGGACGGAGAGGGGTCTTATCTGCGCCGCCGCAGCTTCGGCGTCGTAGCTGGGATTGGGTGAGGAAAGGCCGGGAGGCCCTCGGCGGCGCGCGCTGGGCGTCGGTGGTTGCAAAAGTTCCCTGGCTCGGGAAGAAAGAGGCCGGGAACCCTTGTTTTGACTCAGCGGTGCATGGCAAGTAATATATCCGAACTGTTAGGGTATAACCGTCAAATAACAAGGCAGACGGAAAAATTAGGACGACGAAACGATGCGAATCTTTTTAATAATATGGATCCTTGCTGTAACGCACAGATCGATGACAGAAGATTGGAGGCAAGTCTGGTGCAATTAAAATTGGTCAGACATATTTTGGAGTTCGTTTAAATTATATACTCACGTGAGGCGTAAGATTAGAGATCGAGAGGATTAATTACCTCGAAAGTCAAGAGAACGGGGGATCGGTTGAAAGTTGATGGGAGAAGATCAGAGATCACGGGATCGGTCACAGATGATTAATTCACGTAAGACCACAATGCAAAGGATTAAATTATACATGGTAGTTACAAATTTACAATACTACAACTATACCTCCGTTCCAAGGAATAATGCGCCCTCATTTCTCGTGTTTTTGACTAAGATATAATCTAAACGTATAAAGAATGTTGATACAAAATTAACATCACTGCAAAGTATGTTTCAATATGAATCCAATGATACTAATTTTGGATAATATAATGAATTATTAATTGCTCTATTTATTCGGTTAAACTTTGCTTTAGGATGCGTATGCGGCTTATTCGTAGAAACAGAAGTAGCACTAGTTAGGCTAGAGACTACACGGATCTGAAACACGTAGTAGTTTTTTTATTTGGGTAACGTTCCACTCATGTTTGCCAATGTTGTGGGTGCTGTTACTATTGGCAGACACAAGATTTAACCAGGGCTCTGATATCAGATATTATTGTTCGCTTGGCATAGCTCAGCAAATAGCTTATATTTTGAACGTTTACGCGCCCACACCCCAACAATAAGAAGATAGTCTAGTCTATTCGAAAAGCCCGTATCGAAGGGAAGAAGAAATATCTCCCTTTACGCTAGGTGTGACCTCCTTCGGTAGACGAGGTGGAACTACCAAGTCTATCTATAGTATAAGGCTTCTTGCCCACCAAATCTATGAGTAGTATATAAACAACCCAATAATTTAAAATGGAAGCAATAAATATATCAATACAATTGGTATCTCTGTACACTCTTTTTAGAATAAATTGTAGGAGTTACAAGTATGCCTGACAAACCATAGATATTTAACGAGCTCCATTACATTGGTTATTAAGACTTCAACTCTGTTGATCGTCATTCATCGTTCTGTGATATCTGCGTGGACCGCTGGCAAGTTTGATTCGTAATCTGAGCAAACTCCTAAATGCACATGCTCGGCCTGCACTGTGTCAGATTCATGGCCATCTCTGCGCACAGCGACTTTGAACGAATTTCTTCATATGCACATCCAGCCACTTGCTCAGGCTTGTATGTAATTAAAGCTGTGGCATCCATCTCCTCTCAATAGTCTGGTGTCATTTAGTATCTCCGATATGCTCGGCAATGCAGCGTCGGTAATCTCCTCAATATTTTGGCATCTTTGATCCCTACAGCCAGCCCATACAACAAGACACTGAACCCAAATTATTGCACTTCGTAATATGCCTGCGTAGCCACATGATCGTTTAATTGGCTTTAAGAGTGTCAGCCTTCTCTGATCTAGTACTACTCCTACTCCCATATTCTTTCGTTGACCTCCAATCTCTGCAATACAGCGTGGGCATTCAATGAACTCCCAGATATGTTTGACTAATCACTTTCTATCTGCAAACAGTTGGCTCAATAAACAAACTCCTAAATATCAGTATGACAAACACTTAATAGGCTGGCATTGTGTCAGGATTATGCTTTAACTAATACACTATTTCACTGGCCTATCCGTGCATGCAGCGACAAGGGCGCTGATTTGAACGAACTTCTAAATATTTGTTTGGACCATCTGTGCAATTAATTATTTTGTCAGGATTCGATGAGTAACTAAAACTTATAGTACTAATCTTCTGTCAAACGGATCTCTGCAGGCACATAATCTATTCGAATTTATTTAGAAGTACTAATCTTCTAAAAAAGTCTACGAAAAGTTTGACCAAACTTTTTAAAAAAACTGTTAAGAACTATGATATTATATAGATACCAAGGCTTAAGGCAAATATTTTTTTTGAAAAGTCAAGCTACGGAAAGTTTGACCAAACTTTTTGAAAAAACTGTCAAGAACTATGATATTATATAGATACCACGTGAAAATATGTTTCATGATGTATCCAAGGGTATATATTTCATATTCTAAATTTTAATATATTTTTCTAAAAACTTGGTCAAACTTTACATAGTTTGACTTTAAAAAAAATATTATATGCCTTAAGTCATAGGATAGAGGTAGTAGGATTCAAACCTAGTTTGATGTAAGTACTGTTACTAATAAAATATGCCCAACCAGCCAGTGACTCGCTTAATGGCATTTATTGTGTTAGTCTTGGTCTGCTGCATTGTGTTAGTCCGATCTTCTGTCATCAATCTCCCAAGAAAAATTAGGGGCCCATTTTTTAGCCTTCAAGTTTAGGCGTACAAGGCGTATAGGAAGGGGGCTCTTGTATGCGGCTCGTTGCGGTGGCAAAGGCCAGCGCCCCAACAGGCGGCGAATAGATTTTCCCAAAACAAAACAATTCTGGGGTTCAAGGATTGACGGTCCCAGAATTCTTATTACGTATATATTTCACGTTCCCATGATTAGTGAGCCGTGATCATAACCGACAAGTATCATTGCAACATCCTTAATGTAACGAGAACAAGACTTACATTGATGTCATTATGGCTATACTTTCCTCAGTAGCGGAACTTCATCAATCGCAGAGCCTAATTTATGCCTTAACTCTACATACAGCTGAATGGGAAAATGGCCTAACTCGCATAGACATCATCGTATCCTTCCTCCTTCATGCTCCTGAAAGTCTGGCCAATTAAATAGCCATGGACAACGCCAGTGAGTACTTTGAATGTACTCGCAAACCACCAAGATAAGGTAAACATGATAATGCAGTTTGACTGTGGCGATAGCTCTAGGTATGGTTGTTGTGAAAAGCCTAGTTTCTCTTGTAAATATATCATTGTTCAAAACGACTTTTGAAAACATGAATCCGTTTTGAAAAGCTGGATATCTGCATATCCCTATTAAAAACTTTCTGGAAAAGTCTTTTTTTGGAGGAAACGCCTTTTTAAACATCTTCGACCATCCATGGTCAAACAAAACCTCAATCTCAGATCATCTCATGACCACGACATATCCTTCTTATCTTTCCAAAACCATCACTTGGATCCTTTTAGCAATCACCTTTCCAACCGCCTTGACCGTGGACACGGCTATTCGAACAGATTATACTCTGTAGAGTTTGTGCACATTCCCCACATGAATCGATACATCCACCGGGATAACACCCAAGCCCGATACACCTCGTGTTCGGTGGTCGAGATGATCAAACATAATCTTTAATTTGTCGTCCCCAGTATGGGCACTTTCCCTATTGACATGTGTATACCCTACGGGTACTCGTGTTTGTCCTATAGGGTCCATCCTTGGATGGAGTCAGTGAGCTTAAAATCAAAATAGTCTACATTGGAGCGGACAGAAAAAATGGTGCCACCGACATCATGGATAATGGTGTCGGTAGCATTCCGACGAACATAAAATAAGTACTTCACAAGCCCCAATAGGGATGGATACCGAGGAAGCATTCGCAAAGAGAAACAAAGCAAGCAACCTGGAGGATGGAGTTGGGCATGAACTGATACAGCTGCACACCATAGATAAAAATGAGACCACGAAAAAATTCATGGATAGGAAGCGAAAGGCCGCGAAAGAGAAAGGAAAGAAATACTACCCTCCAGCGTGATTCGGGGATTGGAGCAGCTTCATCACCAGGAGCTTGAAGGTTCCCTCCTCCAGGTGGCCAGAGTTCCGCGCCTCGCACAGTTCCCGCATAGAGCACTTCGAAGGGGCCCATCCAACAACCCTCTTCCTGGTGGCCTTAGCGGCCGTGGTGGAATTTACCACCCTGCTTTTGCCCATCGTGGTAGAGGAGCGACACTAGTCCGCGGAAGAATAGCTGGAGTAGGCGAGGAAGTAAGAGCAAGGCAAGGGCGCAAGGAAGAAGATGAAGTTAGCGAGGAAGGGGTTAAAAGAAGTAAAAAAATCCCCTTCCCTTTTGATGTAAAATTGAATCGTTAGAAGAACACACAATGGTGACATGTGTCAACAGATTCAGTAAAGGAAAATATCTTAAGAAGTAATTACAGCGGTAAAAACATGAGAACAACGCACGTCGCCTCGATCTTCATGCAAAAAAGGGACATGTAGTCAGAAAACTCCACCACAACGTGTCATCATTACTGCTGCACGGTCCCACGTTCGAAAGTTCTTGTCAAAAACATATCTTTTGACAATCAACAGTATAAAAATCGTCATCAGTGGCATCATAGCAAAAACAGTTCAGTGGAACGGATACACACCCGAAGAAAAATATGGCGAAGTAAATTACTCCATGAAAAAGATTGAGACTACAATCGAAAACAAAAATTTCAACTGTAGCCTCAGGTGCTAGTCCTATTTAGAGTGTTGGTCGCGCACCTGATAAAATTTGAGGAAACATTGGCGTCATAGTAAAAGATTTTCGATCCTATGTCCTGATGTATACATCTGAACATAACCTCGGGGGCTACAGGAGCGCTGACGCGCACCTGATAAAGAAAAAATAAAAACTCCTATCAGGAGGGTCTATAAGAAACTATCAGTGTCAGCATCTAAATCAGGCATCCGAGAAAAGTCAAAACAAATAATCTCGGATCGCATCGAAACGCGACAAAAATCCGAATGCCGTGTTCAGAAACATGAAGGTAAGACCCCATGATTCGTCCTATGTGGCCTGATAATGACACAAGAATGCGCTCTGCCAGTAATATATCCGTATCTACGATACGATGAAAAATCCCAACAGATGAGTTGGGTACCCGATAAAGTAGAACTGGTATTTAGTATTCGATAAGACCTCAGTGGCCCGAACTGAGTTACACGTGTAATAAATTCCGAGTTCAGGCCTGGGGACCTGAATTTGATGTAGGACAACCTTGCTTTTGCCCAAGAGCAATTAACTGATTCCCGATCCGTCGGATGCACCAAGCTCGTTGTACCAAATCCCTATAAAGCTAAAAGCAGTAAAACAAAGGGAAAGAAGTAAGCATATGTTTGAGACTCGACCCGAATCTATGGTTCGGGTAGAGTCTCGGGGGCTACTTGGATAGGTATGATTACTCGGGTACCTATGATTCGCTACCCAGACCTGAAAAAATGCTTACGGCCCATGAAGAGTCAAGATGATGGCCCAAAAGGAGCAACCGACAAAGGCTGTAGTTGCATTAGGAAAAAGGACAAACGACCAACGTCGTGTTGGTATTGTAATTACATATATGTAACCTATCCGTATACAACTTTGAGACCCAGCCTATTATATATAGGACGGGAGAAGCGTAGGCAAGATCCCCGAACAATCCCCAAGCAATATGTAATAGTGCGATTCACCAAATATTCAGCCGACTTTGACTTCGTTGTTCTCCTGACATCCGACGAAACCCTAAGTCCTCCATGGACATTGCCGAGGTTACCCCTCCCAGTTGTGCATCTACTTTGCTGCCGTAGGTGTCGCCGAACTCCTTCGGAATCGCGTGTTCAGTCCCCTCACAAACCAAGGGATCGTTGGACCCTAGTTCCTTCGTGGGACAAAACTACGACAGATTGGAGCCGACACTATCGGAGGTCTCTGTTGACGAGGCGACTGGTGGGCTGGGTCGGAAGGGGATACCTGATCGGTCGAGTGGTAGTCCTATGGTGGTCAAGGCCCAGGAGGGGCTGACTGGCTCAGACTCTGGTGAGCCTATGTTGGTCAAGGCCTAGGAAGGGCTAACTGGATCGAGCTCCACCACGGAGGTAATTGCTGCAGCGCGGCCTAATGGGTATGTGGATTCGGGACAGGCTTCGGTAGCGGCCCATGTGGCCGACTTTGTGGCCCAGGAGACTGAAACGGGGCCTAGGCGGGGCACCCGGGAGATGGGGTCTTGGAGGCCCAGGAGGGGCTGGACTTTGTGCGGTGACCTAGCATACCACTACATGTTGTAGTGCACTATAGTCATTGACATAACACCAATGAAACACCGTTCACTAGTATTACAACCCTCAGAGTGGTACACTAGAAACACAGCAGGTCCAAGACATGACTATAGATTACAACTCGACTCTTTACAGAAGATCTAGAGAACACTCTAGGTTAAAGAGAGAGATATAACTTCTTACAAAGGAGAACTAGAAATAATAACTCAGAACTATCTACTAACTAAGACTAGTATCTAAACTACTTGGCTTTCCATTGATGCTATTGCAATGCTCTACAAAAGTAGGTTTTATGGACCGATAATCTACTCCTATCTACTTAAGAACTTTGTCTTCACTTCGGTTGATGTATATGTTGACTTCATTGACTTTATTGAAGAACTTGAGCTGCCGATGATGGTTTCTTGAGCAGAAATTGATTTTGACGTCGTCTTCAACTCCTCAGAACCTAGCAAGGGTAAAGAAGGTACGGTTGAGTACTAGCATACTCAGCAAGTTCACTAAAAAGGAGTGTATGATGAACTATCTGTACAGCCACAGACCAAGGGTCATAGGAAACGTAGGTTTTCGTAAACATTTCTTCAAAGGTTGCTTTTATTCTAAACACTATGTCCAACAACCTTCATAGGTTGACCAGAACTTTCATGGAGTTCCTTTCCTGCATCGTTCGCAGCACCTTCCCGGAATAGGCAGTAACAAGTTACAGTTCTTACACTCTACAGAGGTGCGTTACTTTACCCATGAGAGACCTTAGCTTTGTTGCACATCCGAGCGGCCAACCCGTTCATACTTCCTTGGAATGAGGCCCAGACTAATATCCAAGCCAATCACTGCCCCTCTCCACGACCCCGCATGAAGACATGACATCCCCAAGCAGATATACCTCCACTAACCCCCATATAGGCAGATATAACCCTGGCAACCCCTTGGAGACTCCAGTGAGCAGATCATGTCCCTGGCAACCCCCATATAGGCAGATATACCTCCGACAGCCCCTCATGGAAAGTCCAGACACGAATATCACGAGGAGTTAGGAGTCCACCCATCTGCTGAGTCCCCGGAAGGAAGCTACAGCCTCACGATAAGGTCATCCGTTCATGCGAAAGGAAGAAGATCCAGCTAACTTCTCCGTCCCATTCCAGATCTCATGGTTAACGCGTAATATACAGCGCTAGAATCACGAGCGACATTGGTTGTTAAGTTCTAGATATTATGTTCCTTTACCATTGGAACTGTTTCAGTGGATTATTACCATTTGGTAATTAATCCGTAATCATATTATAATGAAAATAGTGTTTTCTAACCTTTTTGAAATACAGGTGATGACACTATTTGAGTTACAAGCATTTCATAGAAAATAATCGAAGGACATGAGCAATTTTAAACTTGCCTTTTGTGATTGCAAGATTGTGCACTCACGGTCCTCAAGACAATAGAAGATCCAATTTCTATAAACAACATCATTTGTGCGGTAAGGACTAATGTTTAAAGAAGCAAGATGCAATTATGCATAAGTAATGTAATGCAATTTGATAAACGTGAATCCCCAGAATAATCGTATCTGATCTAGGGTTCAGAAACTAGGGATCGTTTCTTTAGAATGTGTTTCTCTTTTATACCAGCTTCACACTTGTGGTTCTTATTAATGCTTGTGAGAATGTGTGAAATAATATGTAAATACAACAAGTAGTATACAATAGTAAAGCACTCAAATGGGGCATGGTATCTAAAAGATTTCTTAAGAAAGATTGTTAATCAATTAGAGCCTTTATATAGATGCTAAAGGATTACTTTTAATGTTTCTTAAAAAAATAACTTTTGAGGAAAATATTTCTTTACAAAGTAAAAGCAACTAAACTTAAAATTAATATTCTAAGATTTTCTGATTAGTTATGAATATTAAAGAAGAAAACAATTACCATATTTGAATAGCTATTCCACTTAGAGTGGGTATTTAGATATTTTGAATATGTATTACATTATATGTGGCTCATTTCTTAATGTTTTATAGTAAGGTGGGGTAAAAGTATTATTGCCTTTATAGAAGTTGTGTCTTCATAATTTTATAAGTGAATAGGATCACTTACCTATCTTAGAAGTAATGCTTATATATTATAAACATGCAAAGGCCTTACTTTAATTACTTAAAAACATGGTTTAGAGCTTTACGTAGATTCCTGAACTTGTAAAAAAATTTGTATTTAATATCTTGATGATTTTATAATGGTAAAATTAAGATACACTTATTGGTGAATGGTAATTCAACAAAAATGTTTTTAAAATGATTTGAACTATTTTGGCTTCATATTATCAAGACTTTAAGAGTAATACTATTTTTAGAACTTTAATGAACAATATTAGAGTTATTAGCCATTTTATACATACTTTTATGAATTACCGACTAAGGAAATAAGTTTAAACTAAAGTTATTACAATATTAAACTTTATTTCACTTCATAAGTGGAGTATTATAATTTTTATATGTAGATATTATTTTTGTGATCATTTTTCTATATGTTAAGTACTTATATGATTTTTAAATAATAAAATATGATTTTTATAAGTTTTAACACTTTATAAATACTAAGTAAATAATAAATATTTAGTTAAGTATCACAAAAATATATAAAACGAGTTTATAAGTGTATATTTTGTTTTTCTAAGAATTTTGATATATTATTTTTATTTTTATGAATTTTAGATAATAGTATATGCTTTTTTAAAGATTTATCCTTAATAGAATATTTAGTAACAATAATAATTATTTCATTTAAGTTGGAAAATAAAATATGATAATAGGTTGATATTATAAAGTTTCTGTTTCTGAACATTTTTGATATATCATATTTATTTTTCTGAATTATAAAACAAAAGATATTGATTTAACAAGATTTAATCATTTTCTAGAATTATTAAAATAAAATAACTAAATGGTTTATTGAATTATTGCTGACGCCAGCTCTTCACTGAATACTTTTTACACCATAACTATATCCAGCCCGGGTGACTGACCAGTGGGGTCAGGACCACGTCGGCATGCCATGTTGGCGGGGACTGGTCAAACGGCTGAGGTGGCGTGGGTCTGACGTCGGCATGACGTCACCTCGCCGGAGAGGCTCAGATGGCGAGCGACGGGGTCGATCTAGCGCGAGTTAGCAAGCGTGCGTGGTGTTGTTGGAAAGAGGGAACCGAGGCGAACCAAGTGGTGTCCTCACCACCCAGTTTTGGTCACTAGAACAGTGACGACGACGAGCAACTGCGGCGTTGCTCGCCGGCCAAATGTCCAACATGACTACTGGCTGTCCTAGGATTCTTAGGTAGTACTAATCGACGCGGAATCTTACCCTAGACTTGGCGATGTAGATGGTGACCGGAAATGAGCGCAGAATCGCCGATTCTGGCGAACACCGACGAAAGGAAATTGAAAATCCCCCCTACTCCGAGCTCCTCTTGGCCCTACACTCCACCCAGCTGATCTACATAGCACAACTCTTCTCCTGGACTACTCCACGGTCTCTGGTGTGGCTTCCATTGACAACGGCAGCGAGAACTGCGGCGAGTGGTTTTCAGTGAGTGGAAGGGATAGAGAAGATTATAGAGAGATTGATAGGGCCTCGAAGAACTAGGGTTTCCTGGCGATGGTCTAGATGGTTTTCATAGTGCTCGGGGAGGTCTTGCCCTTTGTTTCACCAGCGGCAATAGTGGAGATGCGACGGCGCAATTGGAGCTTCTCCAGGGCGGGAATCTTGATGCTAAACTTGCTAGTAGGCATAGAGACAAGAAGAGCATTGACATGGAGGTGAGATGCGACTGTGTTCAAGGAAAACGGCGGCTCGGGACGTGGCATCGTCGACATGGTGACGGCCGTGCATGGAGAGGAAGACGATGACGTCTCTCCTGCGTAGACCTCGCTCGTCAGTCATACATTGAATCGGTACACGGGCTAGGGCCGAGATGTGCTGCTGCTGGGCTCTGGAAAAGTGAGGGGAGAGCGGCAGCTGGCGCACACGAGCGACAGTGAGGCAAAGAAGTAAATGGGCCGTGTGCTACATTGGATAATTATTCCGTCTCCTTTTCTCTTTCTGTTTTTATTTCTATTTAGAATATCCTTTTTAATTTGAATTCTTATAATGTTTCAAATATCCAGAATTCATTGAAGCAACAAGGGTTTGACATAGTTAATGTAACTAGTTGGTTTGGCATTCCTTTTTAGTATTTTCACTATTCATGATTATTGATACGTTCCAAATGTATCCATAATTTTTGATGTTTCATCCTTGGTTTTATCTATTTTCTTATGTTTTGTTCCAACTTTGGAGTAGTTTCTATACACTTTCTTGGACTAACCTATTAACAAGATGCCACAGTGCCAGTTGCTTGTTTTCTGCTGTTTTTGGTTCCAGGAAAGTCAGAAAATGAATATTCTTGAATTGGACGGGACAAAAGCCAAAGTCGATATTTTACTGGAAGACCCGTGGAGCTAGAAGACGAGACGGAGATGGGCTAGGGGCTGGCCACACCAGCTGGTGGCGCGGGCCAGGCCAGGCCGCGCCAGGGGGTGGTGTGGGCCCCTCCAGCACCCCGTCGGTCTCCCCTCTCGCCTATAAGTAGCCTCCTGATGCATAAACCCTAAATCGTCAAGCCTCCAGCCACAAAAAGTTCCACAGCGCCGCCGCCACCGAAGGGGCGATTCAGGGGACAGAAAGTCTCTGTTCCGGCACCCTACCGGGACAGGGAAGTGCCCCCGGAGCTATCTCCATCGATCTCCACCGCCATCACCAGCACCATTGCTGATTCCCATGATGAGGAGGGAGTAGTTCTCTCTCGAGGCTAAGGGTTCAACTGGTAGCTATGTGTTCATCTCTCTCTATGCATGATCTTATTGAGATCATGAGCTTGTAATCTATAGATCTACCTTGCTACTCAAGTGCTTTAATAGATCTCTGCGCTCCCCATGTGTGTGAAGTGGACAGTGTGCACACCATGGTGGCACTTAGGCTAGAGATTACAAATACTTGTTATGAGTTATATTTGGAGTTGGATGACTTTATGAAATTCTGGTGTTTGTTGGACCCATCTAGTGCTCAAGGTGACAGTGTGGGGTTACCTAGATGGGAAAGATGAACTTTGAGGTGTGCTGTTATAGCCCTACCATCGATTAGAGTGTTCAACCGGAGAGTAGTTAAGAGTAGTATCATAAAGAGAAGATATTTATATGAGAGTGTTCACTAGTGAAAGTATGATCTCTAGGCCTTGTTTCTAAGCATTGAAACACCCTTTGCAATTAGATCTGTTACATCTTTGCTTGCTTCCATCTTTATTTCAGTTTTCCTTTAGTCTTTTCCCACATCAACCACACACCATCAAGCTATTTTCTAGCACCGTTACCACTTATAATTATCCATACTACTTGTATTTCACTATTTCTTTGCCGAACTAGTGCACCTATACACCTGACAAGTGTATTGGGTGTGTTGGGGACACAAGCGACTTCTTGTATCTTAATTGCAGTGTTGCTTGAGAGGGGATACCTTTGACCACTTCCTCCCTGAGTTCGATAAACCTTGGGTGATCCACTTAAGGGAAAACTTGCTGCTGTTATACAAACCTCTGCACTTGGAGGCCCAACAACTGTCTACAAGAATAGAAGTGCGTAGACATCAAGCTATTTTCTGGCGCCGTTGCCGGGGAGGTAAGGTAAAAGGTACTCACATCATCTGGTGTGAGTGCTCAAAGTTATTTCCTTTAGATTCTGCAATTTTGTCTTTTTGTTTCTTGTTTTTATTTTCACTAGTTAGGCTTAATGGAAAACAACAACAAAATTGGAGAGCTTTCTAGTATTTATCTTGAGTTAGGACATGACGTGTTTGAAGAGAAAATTAAAAAATCTATGGAACATTATTTGCATGCTAATAGCAATGTTGTTAGTATGAATTGTTTGGACAACATTATTGCTAATGCGATGGAAAAGTCTAAGCTTGGGGAAGCTAGTTTTTATGAAAATGATCTTTTTAGGTCCCCATCTTTGGAAGATAGCTATTCTATTGCTTATGATGATACCAAACCTCCAATATATGATGATTACAATGATGAATATGATATTTTCAATCCACCTACTATTCACGAGGAAATTAATTATGATTACAATATGCCTCCTATATTTGATGATTATGGTGATGAGAATAATAACGATAGCTATTTTGTTAAATTTTCTCCCACTACGATTAATAATAATGACTATGCTTATAGGGAGAGTATTAATTATTTTATGCATGTGGCTCATGATAACAATGTTTTATGTGATTGTTATATTGTTAATTTTATTCATGATGCTACTGAAAGTTATTATGAGAGTGGGAAGCATAGTTTTATGCATCTCAATAATATTAAGTTTCCCCTCTTTATGTTGAAAGTCTTGAAGTTTCACTTGTTTTGCTTTACTATGCTTGTTGTTTTGTGCTTTCATGCCTTGTTTCTTTACAAGATTCCTATGCATAGGCAGTGGGTTAGACTTAAATGTGCTTTGAATTTGCTTCTTGATGCTCACTTTGACTTCAATTCATATTTCTTATGTGAGCATCTTGTCAAATTATGATGCCTAACTTAAAGGCGTTAAAGAAAAGTACTTATTGGGAGATAACTCAAAAGTTTTAGATGAGTCTTGGAAGTTATTACTTCTGTAATAATCGCTCCTTATCCTTTTTATTTGCTTTTTGTGCCAAGAGTAAAATCTAATGAGAGAGAAGTAATGATTGGGAAAGTTTCATTATCTAACTGTCGTTAGTTCAACACTTTTTGATTTGAGCAACAGAAGTTCTTCGCAAAAAATCGTCTTTACCTGCTGGTCAGTTTGACAGATTTCTGCCATTATTTGCATTTGCTTCTTGTTGGTTCCTTTTTGAGTTCTTTTGGGGAATTGAGCTTTTTGAGGGAAGTGCCACCGTAGCTTGTGTTTTAATGGAAGTTTTATTGGTGTTGGAACTGAACCTAAAGACTTATTATCTTCAGTGCACTAATGTTGCTAATAAAGATTGGATGAAGTTTTGTATGAACGAAAAATTTCAGGTGTATGGAGAGAATGATGTAATGAGATGAAGAATGGACTAAAGCTCAAGCTTGGGGATGCCACGCCGTGTCACCCAAGAAATATTCAATAGGTACAAGCGTCAAAGCTTGGGGATTGTAACACCCCGTCCACTCCTAGGCCCGGGGGGTGTCACTCTTGGTAGCTTAATAGGATATCTAGACTGGCCCCAGAGACCAACACTAGTCTTTTCTCCGCACTTTGTCCTCACTCGTGCTGTCAACACCTGGATTTTTAATCCTAGATGCCCGTTATGCCATACCTCGCAATCCCAGGATTACCATTTTTGCGAGACAACGGATTGGATATCACCGTACGTCATCCATTACAAACCATACATAAGGTCTTACACAAATAAGGATCTCATGATCCAGTCTTAATACAACAAGCAGTGGAAATAAAAGATAGCGTAGCGGTGGGGTCCATCTTCAGGGGCACAGGCAATGCTGACGAAGGTAGATAGTCCTAGTTATCATAGCCGTCCTGTTGGCCATCATCTTGATAGTCCCCTTCATAATCTGGCCATGATAATAGCCAGGGACAAAAGCCACGAGTACTCTTTAAGTACTCGTGAACTAGCACTAACAAGTATTATAAATCTAAGTTAAAGTGCTAAATCTATGCTTAACTATAAAGTTAAGTTTGAAACCTAAGCTGAGTTCTGAAGCAAAGAAAGATAAGGTAAATATCTAGAATCACTTAAGTTGGGGAAACTATTGTCATAAACACAACCCTATTGTGGTCAAGTCAAGATTCACCAGTCATTTCAAAGTATTTAGAAAACATCTGACAACGAAACAGTATGGCCATTCCAACTGTCCATAACCGTGGAGGTGGCTATTCGAATAGTTTGACACTCTGCAGAGGTGGTACACTTTCACCACAAGATTCGATACATCTGTCAGGGATAACCCTGAATCATCATAATTAGTATGCAGATAATCAAACATAACCTTCCCTTTACACACCCTAGTATAAGCACCTCTCCTATGAGCATGGCCTCCCAACCATGACCATCAGTCATCTTGGGCACTGCATAGGTCGACAACATTCAGAGGTAGCCTCAGCTCAGACCTCTCCCGTGAGGGAACTAATACTAATGCATATTAATTTCCAGCTAAGCCTTACCCAATTAAGATAATGTGGTTGTACGGTAAATTTGGAATGGTATCGCATCCGAATCCAACCATCAGTTTTATAAAAAGGGTTAAGGCTCATGCCTCAACATTATCATCATCATCAACCATTTGTGTTTCACAACACATGTCAAAACATCTCAATAGAATGACTCATCATTCCAAGGTTTATATAATTCATTTTCACCAAGTGTTCCCATCTAGAGTGACTCAAGTTTTTGATCTACTCTAAACTACTAAGTTAAGAGTGTTCACTAAGGTGGAAAACATGGCTTCAATCTCATGCCATAGAATGACATCTAAAGGGTTCTAAAATAGGTCAAGTTTTATACTTTTTATGCTACCTTCAAAACAAGTAAAGAACTTTGTATAACCTAAGAGGGATAAAACTTGTAAATAAGACTTGGGGTACTAATAGTCAAAGGGGTGTGATCAAGGCATGCCTAAGGCATCTTAGCTAAACCATCTAGTTGATCCTAGCCTGTTAAACCCTAAACTTGCAAGTGTTAACTTGCATTGTTAATGGTGGCTGGCACTTAAATAGTGCTAGCTTGCTAATAGTAGCTTGCCTTGGTTGGTGCAGTGGTTGAAGTTTTCTTCTTCTTCTTCTTCCTGGTAGAACTCCTCCTCCTCGAAAGCTTGGTCGGTACTATCGTCTATAAATACATAGGGAGTACACAATCACCAAACAATACTTAATTAAGCTAAGTAGCATTCTAAGACACACATTTCATGATCTATTATCATCACAAGCATCACAAGTTTAATTCCATAGTTTCTTTCTTTTTATTTTAGAAAAGTAATTTCTACTCATTGAAAAATTAACTAAGATTTAATATTCTCCACCTAAAATATGGGATCATGTGGACACATATCCTCACCACATATTCTAACGTGTGGGAATGAGATTTAAAGATTGGATCAACATTACTTTGGTTTAAGTTCATTATTTAATGATTTAAAGTGACTAGAAATGCCTATATAGCATTATTTTGGTACTAGTCCAAAGTCACTGCATGTAAACCTTAAGATTATTACATATTTAGATAGATATGATGCAATGTGATTTTTGAAAGTTGGAATCAACTCAAAAGCTAACTTGGTTGATTTTATAAAAATGTGGCAAGTTGCAAATGCTTCTGTCTTCTTATTTTTATTAGGAGAGAGCTATAACTCTAATTGAATTAAATCCAACGGGCTTGGATAGATCATCTTAAAAGCTTTTAGGTAAAATTAGTTTCATGCAATTTGGATTTGTCAAACTCTCAGAATTGAATTTTTAGTGGACAGAAACTAGATTTAACTAAAAAGAAAAATCCATATTTGAATGGGTGGGCTAGCGCAGGAAAAGACTTGGGCCGACCCAGTGGTGCTCCGCGGCGCGGGGCTCAGCTGACAGGGGGGTCCCGCTTGTCAGCGTCACTTAACACGCGAAATGGTACGCGCGCTATGGGCCGTAGGATTAGAAGGCAGATCTACGGCTGAGGGTCGTCGTCGACGACGAACAGGTCGCCGGCGAGCTCGAACCCTAAAGGCTCGGTGGGGGTCTGCTGGGGACGTACCAGGGCTCCAGCGGGGTCGGCGAGGCGGGAAAACGAAGTGGAAGACGACGACGAGGCGACGCGCGGTTGCGGCGGAGCTTGGGGTGGTCGCAATCAGCGGCGCCCTTCTCCTCCCACGGCGGCTGCTCCGGCTCCAATTCCGGCGAGGCAGAGCTCGCCTTGCTCCAACGAGAGGTAGGTGAGGTTCAGAGAGGTGAGGGGAGTGGAGTGGTGTGGAGAGAAGAGACTGGGGAGGGCTCCTTTTATAGGCCCGACGGTGAGAGCGAGCGGGATGGGCAGGCGAGAGTGGCGACATGGCTACGGCGGGGAAGAGGCATGGCTGCGGGTGGCGATCGACGTGCAGTTCCCTGGCAGTGCTCTAGGCATTGAATGCAGCCGTAGGGGCGGTGGCATGCGGTCTGGGCGAGGTGGAGCTCTGCGCGGCAGAGGCGGCGGTGTCCACGGCGAGCGAAGGCTGTGAGGCGTTGGGAGGCCAACGGGGATGTCTGGGGTGATCTCCAGGTCGAGGCGGAGCGGCGGGCGCGGGCTACGGCCAAGGGGCGGTCTAGGCGAGCGGGGACAGAGTGCGCTCTGGGGGCGGCACCGGCATGGTGCGGTGGCACTGGGCGCGGGCTATCCTCGGTGGTCCACCGCAGGGCTGGGCTCGGGCAGGGGACAGAGAGGGGCGGTGAGGTGTGGGCTACCTCCTAGACATGGAGAGAGAGGCGGGAGAGGGCTGCTGTGGCGAGTGCATGGTCGGTCAGCGAGAGGGTGCTCGGCATGGCATGGCAGTGCAGCTAGAGAGGTAGGGGAGTGGGTTTAAATGGCTTTGCTAGATCATTTGGTGATAGAGGGAGTAAATGGGAGTCAAATGGGGGCAAAACTCTGTAGTAAACAGTGAGCTAGGATTAGAGTTAGATTCCTGCCTGCCAAGTGTTTGTGGAAATGGCCGCAAGAAAGAAAGTTTTGAATTTTTGGTTTCAAAATTTTTGAGTGATCTCCACTAGTACTAGGTAGTCTCTGGTTGCAAGGGTTTTGAAAGTGGAGCTCAAATAGATGGGTTTTGAAATAGGGGTGATCTATGCATATGCATTAGATTCAATTTTAAACTGTCATTTTAAATTATTAAAAGAGTGTTTTTAGCAGATCCAAAGGTGGGCCTTGGTACCTCATTATGTGTACTAGCAAGGGGTACAAGGATCAAGAATTGTTTCTGTTAATAAATGAGTGCTAGGAACACTCAAAGTAGGCATGAAAGTAGGCATGAGAGTTAAGAAAAGTTTGGGAATGAAGTAGATGATGTTTAAATCATCTAAGAAACATTTTACAAGCATTGGATCACTCAATCATGGCAATTCAAACAACTCCTATTTTAAATGCACACATACATAAATGCTTTCATTTTAAATTTGGAAAAGTTTTTGTTAACCCCATTTTTGATTGATTTGATCTTGATAAGCTTGGATTGAAGTTTTGGGATGTTACAAACCTTCCCCCTTAAACAAAATCTCGTCCCGAGATTTACAAAGAAAACTAGGAACTAAAGAGATCTAGGAACTCTATCCTAATGTAATCTTCTCGCTCCCAAGTAGCTTCCTCTTCGGTATGGTTGCTCCACTGAATCTTGAGAAACTTGATATTCCTGGTCCTGGTGGTTCTGTAGGCTTCTTCTAAGATACGGATGGGTACTTCTCTGTAGGTCAGGTCCTTGTTGATTTCCACAGCTCTGTGATCGATGTTCTTGAAAACTTCAGTCTTCTCGGGCACTTCCAGACATTTGCGAAGTAACGAGATATGGAACACATTGTGGATGGCTGACATCTCTTCAGGTAGTTCCAGCTGATACGATACTTCCCCTCGACGGTTCAGAATCTTGAAAGGTCCGATATATCTGGGGGCTAACTTTCCCTTCAGACTAAAGCGTTGAGTTCCTTTCAATGGTGAAACCTTGAGATATACAAAATCCGCGACATTGAAAGTCAGGTCTCTCTTTCTCTTGTCAGCATAGCTCTTCTGTCGGGATTGGGCGGTCTTGAGGTGCTCACGGACTTTGTGAACTTTCTCTTCTGCTTCACAGAGAATGTCGGCTCCGAAGATCTGACTCTCTCCTACTTGTGACCAATTCAAAGGGGTACGACACTTTCTTCCGTATAGGAATTGAAATGGTGCCATCTGTAAACTAGCTTGATAACTGTTGTTATATGAGAATTCTGCGAAAGGCAGGCAGTCTTCCCATTTTGATCCATATTCCAACACACAAGCTCTAAGCATATCCTCTAGGATCTGGTTGACTCTTTCAGTTTGTCCATCAGTTTGCGGGTGATATGCGGTGCTGAAGTTCAACTTGGTTCCTAATCCTTCCTGAACTTTCTGCCAAAATCTTGAGGTGAACTGGGTTCCTCGATCTGATACTATGGTCTTGGGGGTTCCATACAGACTAACAATCATAACAATGTACAGCTCTGCTAATTTTGCACTCTGGTAAGTTGTCTTGATAGGTATAAAGTGGGCTACCTTAGACAGTCTATCAACTATGACCCAGATTGAGTCATTTCCCCTACTACAGGTAGGTAAGCCGGTGATAAAGTCCATTCCGACGGAATCCCATTTCCATTCCGGAATCTGCAATGGTTGCAACAGTCCCGCCGGTCTCTGGTGCTCTGCTTTGACTCTTTGATAGATGTCACATTTGGCGATGTAGCTTCCGATCTCTCTCTTCATCTTGTGACACCAAAATTTCTCTTTCAAATCCTGATACATCTTTGTTCCTCCGGGGTGGATAGAATAAAGAGTATCATGAGCTTCCTTCATGATAACTTCCTTCAGCTCCGAATCTGGTGGAACACAGATATGTCCTTTGTACCACAATACTCCTTCTTCATCTTCAGTGAATCCAGGTACCTTTCCTGTACCGATATGATGTTTGATTCCGTCGATACTTTCATTTCCCTTCTGGGCTTCCTTGATTTGGCTAATCAAAGTGGGTTGAAGTTCAATGCTATCTAAGAATCGTTTGCTAACTAATTCAGTCCTGAACTGCTCCAACTCTTCATACAAACTGGGTTGCTTCTCCTTGATCATGGTGTTAAGCCTACACGACAATCTGCTAAGATCATCCGCTACCACATTGGCTTTGCAGAGACTCCTCCGACAGACACAATATGTCCTAGGAATCCTACCTCTTTCAGCCAAAACTCACATTTGCTGAACTTGGCATATAACTGATGCTCTCTCAGGGTTTCTAGGATAACTCTCAGATGTTGCTCATGCTCTTCTTCGGACTTGGAGTAGATAAGGATGTCGTCGATAAACACAACCACAAACTTATCTAGGAAATTCATAAAGATCTTATTCATGAGATTCATGAAATAAGCAGGGGCATTGGTTAATCCAAAAGACATAACCGTATACTCGTATAAACCATAGCGAGTAGTAAAGGCGGTCTTTGGAATATCCGTTGCACGAATCTTAAGTTGGTGATAACCAGTCCTAAGATCAATCTTTGAGAATACCTGGGCTCCAGTAAACTGATCAAATAGATCCTCTATCTTTCGCAAAGGGTACTTGTTCTTGATGGTGACATCATTCAACTTTCTGTAATCTATGCATAGACGGTTGCCTCCATCTTTCTTGTCGATGAATAACACTGGTGATCTCCATGGCGATGCACTAGGTTGAATCAAACCTTTGGCTAGCATAGCATCCAACTGCTTCTTCAGTTCCACTAACTCTGAGGGGTTCATGCTATAGGGTCTCTGGGCTATAGGTCCGGTTCTAGGGATTAGTTCGATAATGAACTCAATATCCCTATCCGGGGCATACCTGGCAATTCATCTGGGAATACGTCGGGGTATTCACAGACTACTCTGACTTGGTCTATGGTGGGCAAGGCTACACTCTGGTTGCACTTGAATTGACGGGGTAAGGTTTCAGAGATATGCTCTACTGTGACTCCAGAACTACTGGTCATGGTGATGGCTTTCTTTGCACAGTCTATCAATCCTTTATGCCTTGACATCCAGTCCATACCTAGTCCTACTTCCAATCCTTTGGTTCCAAGTACAATTAGGTTGGCATAAAAATCTATCCCATGTATTCTGATAGGTACAGCTTTGCAAATTTTTCTAGCTTTGGTTGTTGAGCCGAGGATTTGAACTATCATGACATGCTTTAGGTTGGTTGGACGAATCTTACTAGTGCATGCAAATTCTTCGGTGACAAATGAATGCGATGCTCCCGAATCAAACAATACTCTTGCGAAAACTGAGTTGACAGAAAACATACCCAGTACTACATCTGAAGCTTCCTGGGCTTCTTCTGCATTCATCTGGAAGAGACGACCGTTGCAGTTGTGAGGGTTCCCTGGGGCAAATCTCCTTCCTGGTTGAACACGACGCTGCTGCTGAGCTAGGGCATTCACATTGGCATTGGCTGCAGTCTTCTTGGGACACTCATTGGAGTAGTGACCTTTCACTCCACACTCGAAACAAGTGATCTGGGACTTGTCCTTGACTGCAACAGGTACAGCATTGCTGCCAATTCTGGGTGCAGTGTTGCTTTTGTTGTTGTGGTTCTTGGGAGGTGCACGGTTGAAATTGTTGGCATTACCGGAGTTGTGATTATTTCCTCCGGACTTCACATTGCCTCCGCTACGATTGCGGTAGCTTGGGCGAGAATTTGGCGGTCGGTTGTTCCTTGGTGCATATCCTAGTGAAGGGTTGGGGCGGTACTTCTGGTGACTGTTGGATCCAGACTGCTGCATCATACGACGCTTGCGGTTGTCGTTTGCCTGGTTAATCGTCCCTTCCATCTAAATGGGAGAGTTGACTAGCTCTTCGAGGTCCTGGAAACAGATGTTGACGAGGACAGTCTGCATCTCATCATGCAGTCTGTTCAAGAATCTCTCCTTCTTCTTGGTCTCCGTGTTGATTTCATCAGGTGCATATCTGGCAAGTGACAGGAATCTGTCACGGTACTCCACCACAGTCATTCTTCCTTGCTTCAATTCGCGGAACTCATCTCTCATTCTTTTGACTAGACCTTGCGGCACGTGGGTGCGGCTGAACTTGACTTTGAATGCTTCCCATGTCATCACTTGACCATGGTTCATATTGCGGATGCTATTCCACCAAGATCTTGCATCTTCTGCCAGATAGTGGGTGCTGAATAGAACTTTCTCAGTTTCATCAACTCTGGCAACTTCTAAGTTGTTCTCCATGGTCTGTAACCAGTCATCGGCATCTAATGGGTTCTCAGATTGATTGAAGATTGGGGGATTAGTGTTCTGAAAGGTTTTGAGTTTGGATCCATGGTGATCCTGATTTCCATGCCCTTGGTTGTTGAGAGCCATCTGGGCGATCTGTTGAAGTGTTGCTAAGTTGGCTTGGCGTTCTGCCCGGCTTGCTTCACGGTCTGCGATGAGATTCTGCAAGATCTGCAGCATTGGGTCTTGCAACGAGCTGCTCCCTCCTTGGTTTCCACGAGTCATTTGAAGATTGAGACATAGGGGTAAGAGGGAAATTTCTAAGGTTCATGGTTTTGGGGTTTTCAAAGCTAAAACTTTGAGTTAGACTCAGGTTTTTCAACTAACTTCATTTTCATTCATGCAAGCAAGCACACGATACAACACACACCCCAACAATCAAAGGGAAAACAGATTGTTTGAAGAACCATTCTGCAAGCTAAGATACAGTGAGATCGATACATCTCATGCTACGACAGTGCTCTAGTGCATCTACTCATCGTCGATGAAGTCGGAGTCCTCATCGTCAGTGTAGAAGTCCACCGCATGCTCCGCTAGAAAATCATCATCGTTGCTGAGGTAAGAGTCCATGTTTCCCTAGATGTCTTCACCCTCACCTTCTTCTTCCTTTGCTGCAAGCTGAGCTTCCTGGTCCTTGACGGTCTTCTCGAGGTCGGCCACCTTCTTGCGAGGACGGGCGATGGTGCTATCCTTCTTGGCACGCTGGTGACGAAGATACCCATGGTCCTGGACAAGCAGTGCGAAATTCTGGGCCTTCTGGGCCGCAATGGCACGGTTATGGTTGGCTAACCCTCTGGTATTGTCCCGTTCCTGCTGTCTGTCATGCATTAAGAAATCAAGGTTCTCCACTTGACGCCTCAACTCGGGGTGGCCCGACATCTCCATTCGCATTCCCATGAAATCATGTCTTGCATAGTGGGCAAAACGGGTTCCTTGGGTCTAATTGACACTGAGGACACATAGACGTGCGAGAGCTTCATGCATTGCCCTAGCTAATCCATCTAGCCAGTTGTTCTCTTTCACGGAGAACTGAATTCTTCTAGAAGTTGGTGCTTCAATGCTTCCTCTAAGATCTGCGGTGACTAGCCACTGTAGGTCTCCTCCTGGGGGTCCTGGAAGTTGAGCTCCAAGAAACTGCGGGTGCGGGTGTCCCAGTAACTCCGACAGTGAATCCAGATCCCTCTCTAAGATCAACTGACCTCCGTTTCCCAACTGGTAAAACTTGCTGAACTGAGTCTCCATCTACAAGAATTTAGGATGAGGAAGTTAGTGAAGTGATCATGTGTGTCAAATTTTTAAGTAGTAGTGGAAGAATTTTGAGGAACATGAATTTTTGAGAAAGAATCCACAAGGGTAAGAGAGGAGATAGTTTTTCATAAATACTTACTTTAGTATTGAAACTAAGTTTTTGTTTGACGTCCATTCTAACTAGGGTCTCCTATGGTCAACCTGGCTCTGATACCAACTTGTCAACACCCGGATTTTTAATCCCAGATGCCCGTTATGCCATACCTCGCAATCCCAGGATTACCATTTTTGCGAGACATAACGGATTGGATATCACGGTACATCATCCATTACAAACCATACATAAGGTCTTACACAAATAAGGATCTCATGATCCAGTCTTAATACAACAAGAAGTGGAAATAAAAGATAGTGTAGCGGTGGGGTCCATCTTCAGGGGCACAGGCAATGCTGACGAAGGCAGATAGTCCTAGTTATCATAGCCGTCCCGTTGGCCATCATCTTGATAGTCCCCTTCATAATCTGGCCATGATAATAGCCAGGGACAAAAGCCAAGAGTACTCTTTAAGTACTTGCGAACTACCACTAACACGTATTATAAATCTAAGTTAAAGTGCTAAATCTATGCTTAACCATAAAGTTAAGTTTGAAACCTAAGCTGAGTTCTAAAGCAAAGAAAGATAAGGTAAAACACTAGAATCACTTAAGTTGGGGAAACTATTGTCATAAACACAACCCTATTGTGGTCAAGTCAAGATTCATCATTCATTTCAATGTATTTAGAAAACATTTGACAACGACACAGTATGGCCATTCCAACTGTCCATAACCGCGGACATGGCTATTCGAATAGTTTGACACTCTACAGAGGTGGTACACTTTCACCACAAGATTCGATACATCTGTCAGGGACAACCCTGAATGGTTCTTGGTAGAACTCCTCCTCCTCAAAAGCTTGGTCGGTACTATCGTCTATAAATACATAGGGAGTACACAATCACCAAACAATACTTAACTAAGCTAAGTAGCATTCTAAGACACACATTTCATGATCTATTATCATCACAAGCATCACACGTTTAATTCCATAGTTTCATTCTTTTTATTTTAGAAAAGTAATTTCTACTCATTGAAAAATTAACTAAGATTTAATATTCACCACCTAAAATATGGGATCATGTGGACACATGTCCTCACCACATATTCTCACGTGTGGGAATGAGATTTAAAGGTTGGATCAACATTACTTTGGTTTAAGTTCATTATTTAATGATTTAAAGTGACTAGAAATGCCAATATAGAATTATTTTGGTACTAGTCCAAAGTCACTGCATGTAAACCTTAATATTATTACATATTTAGATAGATATGATGAAATGTGATTTTTGAGAGTTGGAATCAACTCAAAAGCTAACGTGGTTATTTTATAAAAATGTGGCAAGTTGCAAATGCTTCTGTCTTCTTATTTTTATTAGGAGAGATCTATAACTCTAATTGAATTAAATCGAATGGGCTTGGATAGATCTTCTTAATACCTTTCAGGAAAAATTAGTTTCATGCAATTTGGATTTGTCAAACTCTCAGAATTGAATTTTGAAATAGTGGACATAAACTAGATTTAACTAAAAAGAAAAATCCAGATTTGAATGGGTGGGCTAGCACGGGAAACGACTTGGGCCTGCCCAGTGGCGCTCCGCGGCGCAGGGCTCAGCTGACAGGGTGGTCCCGCTTGTCAGCGTCACTTAACACGCGAAACGGTACGCGCGCTGTGGGCCGTAGGATTAGAAGGCAGCTCTACGGCTAAGGGTCGTCGTCGACGACGAACAGGTCGCCGGCGAGCTCGAACCCTAGCGGCTCGGTGCGGGTCTGCTGGGGACGTACCAGGGCTCCAGCATGGTCGGCGAGGCGGGGAAACAAAGTGGAAGACAACGGCGAGGCGAGGCGCAGTTGCGGCGGAGCTTGGGGTGGTTGCAATCAGCGGCACCCTTCTCCTCCTACTGCGGCTGCTCCGGCTCCATTTCCAGAGAGGCAGAGCTCGCCTTGCTCCAGCGAGAGGTGGGTGAGGTTCAGAGAGGTGAGGGGAGTGGAGTGGTGTGGAGAGAAGAGGCTGGGAAGGGATCCTTTTATAGGCCCGACGGTGAGACCGAGCGGGATGGGCAGGCGACGATGGCGACATGGCTACGGAGGGGTAGAGGCATGGCTGCGGGTGGCGATCGACGTGCGGTTCCCTTGCGGTGCTCTAGGCATTGAATGCAGCCGTAGGGGCGGTGGCATGCGGTCTGGGCGGTGTCCACGGCGAGCGGTGGCTGTGAGGCGTTGGGCGGCCAACGGGGATGTCTGGGGTGATCTCCAGGTCGAGGCGGATCGGCGGGCGCGGGCTGCGGCCAAGGGGCGGTCTGGGCGAGCGGGGACAGAGCACGCTCTGGGGGCCTCACCGGCATGGTGCGGTGGCACTGGGCGCGGGCTATCTTTGGTGGTCCACTGCAGGGCTGGGCTCGGGCAGGGGACAGAGAGGGGCGGTGAGGTGTGGGCTACCTCCTAGACATGGAGAGAGAGGCGGGAGAGGGCTGCTGCGGCGAGTGCATGGTCGGCCGGCGAGAGGGTGCTCGGCATGGCATGGCAGTGCAACTAGGGGGGTAGGGAGTGGGTTTAAATGGCTTTGCTAGATCATTTGGAGACAGAGGGAGTAAATGGGGATCAAATTGGGGCAAAATTCTGTAGTAAACAGTGAGCTAGGATTAGAGTTAGATTCTTGCCTACCAAGTATTTGTGGAAATGCCCGCAAGAAAGAAAGTTTTGAATTTTGGTTTCAAAATTTTTGAGTGATCTCCACTAGTGCTAGGTAGTCTCTGGTTGCAAGGGTTTTGAAAGTGGAGCTCAAATAGATGGGTTTTGAAATAGGGGTGATCTATGCATATGCATTAGATTCAATTTTAAACTGTCATTTTAAATTATTAAAAGAGTGTTTTTAGCAGATCCAAAGGTTGTTCTTGGTACCTCATTATGTGTACTAGCAAGGGGTACAAGGATCAAGAATTGTTTCTGTTAAGAAATGAGTGCTAGGAACACTCAAAGTAGGCATGAGAGTTAATTTTGCCAAAATGACCATTCCTTCTTTTAATTCTTTTTTATTTGATTTTCTTTAGGAAAAGTTTGGGAATGATGTAGATGATGTTTAAATCATCTAAGAAACATTTTACAAGCATTGGATCACTCAATCATGGCAATTCAAACAACTCCTATTTTAAATGCACACATATATAAATGCTTTCATTTTAAATTTGGAATTTTTTTGTTAACCCCATTTTTGATTGATTTGATCTTGATAAGCTTGGATTGAAGTTTTGGGATGTTACACATGCGCATCCGGTTACCCAGTTCCCGGTAGGTCACCCATCCTAGAATTGCTCTAGGCCAAGCACGCTTAACCTTAGAGTTCTTTTCAAATGAGCTTCCGGAAAAGAAGTTGCAACTTGTTTGATATGGGTATCCTATCAATCCTATTAAGCCATGTGCCTGGATCTCACATACACCCACCCTTTAGAAGATCGATGCCCTCATCGATCAAGCACATGTCAGGAACGTTCCCTCTTGGCACACGTTTGTGCGCCCAGTGCCGGCACATGTGCCATGCCGTGTCCACTCCGGGCCACACGCGCCATGCTTCACATGTCCCGCTACTGACCCACACACACCCGTTTAACCGCGAGGATCGGCTCTGATACCACTTATAACACCCCGTCCACTCCTAGGCCTGGGGGGTGTCACTCTTGGTAGCTTAATAGGATATCTAGACTGGCCCCACACACCAACACTAGTCTTTTTGCGCACTTTGTCCTCACTCGTGCGCACCCGGTTACCCACTTCCCGGTTGGTCACCCATCCTAGAATTGCTCTAGGCCAAGCACGCTTAACCTTAGAGTTCTTTTCGAATGAGCTTCCGGAAACGAAGTTGCAACTTGTTTGATATGGGTATCCTATCAATCCTATTAAGCCATGTGCCTGGATCACACATACACCCACCCTTTAGAAGATCGATTCCCTCATCGATTAAGCACACCTCAGGAACGTTCCCTCTTGGAACGCGTCTGTGCGCCCAGTGCCGGCACATGTGCCATGCCGTGTCCACTCCGGGCCACACGCGCCATGCTTCACATGTCCCGCTACTGACCCACACACACCCGTTTAACCGCGAGGATCGGCTCTGATACCACTTATAACACCCCGTCCACTCCTAGGCCCGGGGGGTATCACTCTTGGTAGCTTAATAGGATATCTAGACTGGCCCCACAGACCAACACTAGTCTTTTTGTGCACTTTGTCCTCACTCGTGCGCACCCGGTTACCCACTTCCGGTCGGTCACCCATCCTAGAATTGCTCTAGGCCAAGCACGCTTAACCTTAGAGTTCTTTTCGAAAGAGCTTCTGGAAAAGAAGTTGCAACTTGTTGATATCGGTATCCTATAAATCCTATTAAGCCATGTGCCTGGATCTCACATACACCCACCCTTTAGAAGATCGATGCCCTCATCAATGAAGCACACCCCAGGAACGTTCCCTCTTGGCACGCGTCTGTGCGCCCAGTGCCGGCACATGTGCCATGTCGTGTCCACTCCGGGCCACACGCGCCATGCTTCACATGTCCCGCCACTGACCCGCACACACCCGTTTAGCCGCGAGGATCGGCTCTGATACCACTTGTAACACTCCGTCCACTCCTGGGCCCCGGGGGTGTCACTCTTGGTAGCTTAATAGGATATCTAGACTGGCCCCATAGACCAACACTAGTCTTTTCTGCGCACTTTGTCCTCACTCGTGTGCACCCGGTTACCCACTTCCCGGTCGGTCACCCATCCTAGAATTGCTCTAGGCCAAGCACACTTAACCTTAGTGTTCTTTTCGAATGAGCTTCGGAAAAGAAGTTGCAACTTGTTTGATATGGGTATCCTATCAATCCTATTAAGCCATGTGCCTGGATCTCACAGGGATTCCCAAGGCATCCCCTTCTTCATCAATAAAAATTCTAGGTTCCTTTTGTTGGGGCCCCATGATTAATCCTCCGAGAATCCCTCTTATGCATACAACCATGATCCCATGATTAGTTAGTCGTGGCACATAACAGACAAGTAAAGTAAACATCCAATACATATCGAATACCTATCATACCTTATTTGCCATTATGGCTACATCGATCAATCAACAGCGGAACTTCATTAAGCATAGAGCCCGAGCCATGCCTTAACCTACAGGCAACTAACTAGGAGAACGTCCTAGCTTGCATAGTCATCCACTTCACCTTCTTCTCGAAATTTTACCGAGTTAATAGCTAGGGACAATGCCAGTGAGTACTTTGAATGTACTCGCAAACCACCTCAAGGTAAATAATAATAACAAGTGGACATGCAATATGGATGTGGTAGTAGGAGGGCTCCAAGAGAGGTTCTTTTCTCAATTAGTTTCTCTTCTAGATATAGCATCTACATATCTTTGTTGAAAACTTTTGTAAACAATTTTGGAAACCTTTTGAAAAGTTTTGTAAACACTAGGATTGGGGTACCCATTTGTTCCCGTCTTTAGGTCATCCCACGATCAAACTCCTTTCTCCTCCTTCCGACCATCCCATGGTAAAAACCTTTCTCCTTTACGACCATCCCATGGTCAAAACATTTCCAAAGCCATTTATTTTCCGAAATCCTTTTTGAAAACAAAACCAGCACCGCTCTACAGAAGTTTGTCCAACCCATCCATGACCGCGGGCACGGCTATTTGAATAGATTTACACTCTTAAGAGGTTGTACACTTTCCTCACACCATCCGGGTACACTACCCTGATCTACAACGATCGTGGGTCGAGTAACTGATCAAGACTCTGCGGATGCCCGCTCCAATATAAGTGCCTACCCTATGAGTGTTATTTCCCCTCAACACCGGGACGTCAGGTAACGACGACCAACCGGAGCACTTTTTCCACTTCCCAAGTGTGCGCTTTCAATGAGGGGCTCATAGTAACGTGTGGAGGCTTGCAGACCCTTCGTTCCTTCTCCAGGTTGATGTCTCACATGGACCCTTTCAGGAGAAGGCCCACCCTCCAGGGATTGTTATATCCCCCTATAGTAGTTGCGAGGCAACTTATACCAGAATAGACAACCATGAAATCCAGCCTTGTCCCATTCTAGAGTAATGTGGTTGCACAGGTTAAGTTATTATAGCTAAACTGCAAAGAACTGGGTGCGTTTTTGTAAACCTTTTTCCTCCGGCTTCCTTCACCATTTTGTAAAGAAAAAACCTTTTTTGTCTCAACATCTCTTGGGAGGTCCCACCTCAACGAGGTTTTATCATAAAACCTTTGGTAAAACTTTTACGGGGGTCTTCCCATCCTCTAGTTTTGCTTCGCCTAAAATAGGGTCTCCAAAGGGGTATGGTGTAATATACCATCTATCATACTAGGGTTAAATAGGTGTCATCAAGGGGGTTGTACTTAATATTACCATTGTGGAATAGTTTGGATGAGCCAAACCACTACCATATATATACATCAACATATAGTAAATAATGCAGTTTTGATAAACAATATGACAAGGATTATGAGCAAGAAGGTGGCTTGCCTGATGATCAGCAATATGGCAATATGTCCCTGGGCTTCTTCCTTTGATAATCCAATAATACCAATATTAATAATCATAAGATCTGTTCTTCTCGGTGTCAATACAAGTGCAACCTGAATACCATCAGGTAGGTTTTGACAAAACAAGACCAATAAAAGTGGTTTCATGATGTTATCAGTTTTCTTCAAGTTCTTATAAATTTTCTAGTGATCAAGGCTCTAGTTTTAGAAAATAATTCACCAGAAATGTTCTGTAGCTCCGAAATTTATTTCCTTGGGTGATTAGGTAAGTCTTGATGTACTTGTTCACTGAGAGTTGGAATCATGTCAAAATATTTACCAGAATGCCCTCTGGAAATTCTCAAAGGCAGTTCTGTAGACAACTTGTCTTTTTCACTAGATTTAATATACAGTAGTTTTTGATAGAAAACAAATGCCACATGGTAGGTATTTTGAATACCTTTCTGTAGGAATTAGATTGACTCTTTTTGGAGTTGTCAAACTCCCTTAGTGATTTTTCTTATGAGACTACCCTAGGCAGAGATGATTAATTAACCAAAATTACACAGAGTCTCCATAAAATTTGATCTCCTGGATTTTGGTAGAACTTAGTGTATCACATCACAGGGAGTTGGAATTGGGTCAAAACAATACTTGGTTTGACCCAGGGAATTTTATAAAGGCAGATACAAGGTGTTTTCGTTATTTTTGCTAAAGGTGGTTCATAGCCCCACTAGGCATGAGACCAAAGCTAGTTGCTAGATATTGTCAACTTCTCCCTGAGGTGGTTGGATTTATGCAATTTGGATCAATTAAACTCACTGAGGAAATTCTTGAGTGCAGAGGACACCTGTTGGGAGATAAAATGACATTAATTAAAGAAAATTGTTTTTGGCAAGGGATTAGTTCTGCATGCTGCACAGAACACACATGAACATGATCAAATTTTTCTCTGGACCAAATACACCATTTTACATTTTCAAATCTATTTAAACTGAAGAGTTATAAACAGAATAGATCTGAATAGATTTAAATAAAAAGAAAAGCAAAACAGGGACCGCTGGGCTGGATCTAGATGAGGAGATCGGCCGCAGAGCCAATTTGGCCCAGCATGGGAGGAGTCACCGGCGGGAGTGGGGGTTTGAATCCCGCTGGGTGGGGCCCAACAGTCAGCGGGGCGGCTAGGCGAAGGGGTATGGGGGCATCGTGGCCACCCGTTCTAAGGGGATCTGATGGCCGACAGTCTTCGTTTCCAGAGAACTGAGGGTCCGGCGACGGGAACCCTAGGGCGGAGCTAGGCAGCGTCGGGGCTTACCAGAGGGATCGCTGGTGACCGGGAGATGGCAGGGAAGACACGGCGTCGCGCAGGTATCTCAACGAGGGGCGACAATAAGGGTTTTCACGTCGGGGTCTAGCTCACACGAGGACGACCAAGGCTAGCTCACCAGAGCGCGTCAGTGCAGCTTCGAGGAGGCGGTCCTAGGTCAAAAGTAAAGCAGGGTGAGATGTAGGGGGACAGGGAGATCCTGGTAGGGTGTCTTGTTGAGATAGAGGAACTTGGGAGGGAGGAAGCTCGCCGGATCTTGAAGATGGCTGAGGTTTCTTCTCCTGTCCTCTCTCGGGTTGCACAGAGCAGGGGAGGGGGGATTGACAGGGGAGGTGAGTGGGGGGAGAGGAGGCGAATGAGTGGCCAGAGAGGCTTGGGGGTGTCCTCCTAGCCTTATATCTGAAAGGGCTGATCCAAGGTGAGCTTGGCTCATGGGGGAGCTTGGAGATGGTTCATGGCCTTTTCATTGGGCAATGTGGGCGGTGGAGGGGTGTGGTGGGGTACTGGAGTCGAGCAGTCAGTGGTGGGAGGATGGTGGTTGCTGCTGCACAATTATTTCCAAGATTTGCAAGATATGCCATATCTCTCATTCTCTCTATCCAAGAGCAAAAGACAAGGGGAGGTCAGATGCTATAGTGCCTGGCCGACCAGATGAGAGCTAGGGTGCTGTGGTGAAGTACTGGACAAGTTTTGGGAAGATTTGATGTGATCTTGATCATAGTTTTGAATTATTTCAATTCTTGTCCATTTTGAAGACCATGAAGTATTTCTTGGTTTTGATCTTGGAAGGAGGGGGCAAGGATACTAGTAGATGGTTTAGGTCAAGATGAATCTCTAGGATTTATTTGGGATTTTTCAGAGAATTCTAGATGCTCTTTATCTCAATTATTCAAATAGTGCAGAAATGGTTTTTAGGAATTTATTTGGTATTTTTGAATTAGACAAGTTGAGTTTCTGATGAGAGATGGCGCCAAATGTGAAAACACACTTGGGGGAATTTTACCATGATTTATTGAGGCTTAAAAGTATTTAAAACTATTATTATTCCATTTCCGCCATTGAAGAAAATAGGCAAAAACAAATTATAAAGCTCTTCAAAAATATTTATTTTTGAAGTGGGAAGATAGGGTATGATATATGGGCCTCAAAAGTGCTTAGATTTGTGGAAGTGTTTTGGCAAAAACCAAACATTCATTTGGGAAAGGAGTTTTGGAGATTTTGACTATTAAAGAGATTAATTAGATTTGGAACCATAATAATTATGGATCATATTTGATAAATCTTTATTATCAAGGTAGCTGAGGTGTACAAGGTGTAACAAGCATTTGCAACCTTGGTAAATGGAAATCCAACTTGAATTAGATGGAAAACAAGGAGTTGTGGATCTAGGGTTATGTTATTTTTATACCACCAAAACCTTGTTGGATCTTGGAGCTCAGAGCTCACCTTGATGCAAGGGCTAGATGGATAGTTAGACCAAGTCATATAGATGAGCATGGAAGAAGGAGTTTGAATTGGTTATATTTGAGGTGGTTTGCAAGTGATGGCAAATTTTGTTGAAAATAAGGCTGCCATACCAGGTGGGTCATGATGCCTTATAAACCATGTGGGTTTAAGAAGCAAAAAGATACACTTGGAACAAGTGAAGTAGATGTTTATAGACCTATATGAGTACAACACAACCATGCCAAGAGTTGGTACATAGAAGGTTGGATGATGGTGTGAGCTTGAGTCAAAGTAGGCATGTTGACTAGATTTGCAGGAAAAGTTATTTTCTTGCCTGCAAAACCATCAAGAACAAGTGTGTTGAAGGATGATCTAACCAAGGGAAATAGTGGGCCTTGGTAGTACTTAATATGTTTAACAATATGGTTCAAGTGCATTACCAAAAATGCACAAGGGTTGAGAAAGGAGACATCCAAAAGGTTGATGTTGAAACAAATTTCAGACTTCGCCAAATTTGGTAGATTTAGGGTTTTTGACTAGAATATGGGTGGTGATAGTTTTGATGGGTTGTAAGGTACCAAAGAATCATCAAGTGGATGATGTTGAAGTGTAGATTGAGTAGGAAGTATCCTTTCTTGATATTGGTCTCCATTGACATGGAAGCTTCTAGAAGGGATCACTTTAGAAGGGGTCTTGTTAGGGGTTTTAGATGATCACCTAATAGCTAGAGATCAGATCCAGATTTGTATTCTTGCTTAAGGTGTGATGATTTGGAAACATCTTGATCCTAGTGATGAGCTCCTAGAGTAGCTCATACTATCACCTAAGCAGACAAAACAAGCAGCAGATCAAGGCAATTCATCTTATACACTAAGTAAAACCACTACTAGGGTTACCATCAAGCCTAGCTTGATGTAAGGTTGAGGCATTTTGAAGAGGTTGGATTTTGAATAAGGTGAGAGTCCTTGGTATCTGTACCAAGAGTAGAATTCAAAAGCTTACTAAAAGGTTTTTAAGATCATAGAGGTAAGAGTAGTTGAAGGTTTTGTCTTGAAAACATAAGGAGGTCATAGCTCTCCGTAGTTTTGTCAATGGAAGCTACTAAACTAGTTTTGGTTACACAAGCATATTGGCTCATGTTTTGACATGCCAGTACATTTGAGAATATTTAAAATGAACCGTGATAGTTTTGTTAAATAGCTTTTCTCAACTGATGGTGAGGTAAGGAGCATCATATGGCATACTCTCACATGCACAAGCACAAACAAACAACAAGAAAACACTGCACCAATGAACAAGAAAAAGTTTTTGTTCCCTCTGGTTTTTGCATTCTGGACCACTAATCAGGATTGCCGAAATTGGGATGTTATAGACCTTTCCCGCTTAAAAAATCTCGTCCCGAGATTCAGGAGAGTAGGGTTAGGGGGTTTTGTGTTGGAGTTACTACTAAGCGTCTCAAGCACACTAACTTACGGATTCCAACTTTGATCATGATTACTTTGCCAGTGAAGTTGGGCTTCAATCCTCGGGGATGCGCGGGGAGTTGAACAGAGTCCAGTTCTGATTGCGAGGGATGACCTTCTTTTCCTTCCAGACTCTATACCTTGAGGGCTACGACTGGGCAGACTGTCTCGATGATGAACTTCACAGGGTACTCGTCGGAGGATAGAATCTACGGCCTAGTGTACCTCTCTCTAAGGATTAACACTTCTTCCTTAGGGTCGTAGCGCATCCTATTTAATGATTTTAGGGTCGGGACTCCTGAGTTTGCTTTGGCGAAGGGTTACCCTATTTTTGTGGGAAAGACGCAGTCTTTCCCCCTTAGGATTAAACTTGGGTATATCGGAGATTTGACATAGTCCTTCCTTCTTGAAGTCATTGAATTGGGTTTTTGGGGATTGTCGTCCATCTTTGTTCTGGAGTAGAGACCTTCGGAAGTCTTGCAGGAAGTATGACTTACTGGGGTTATATACTACTATTATTCGTACTTAGCTTGTTGCAGCCATCGGAGACTTATGTCCTCAAAGAGATTGGAACCGAGGGGTTGGCGATGTTGTGGTCCTTCCGGTATGTCTGCAGCTGAAAAAGCAGAGGGAGTTCATAGGATCATCAGTTAGTTTCTTCTCGGATAACTCGCGGGTGGTTGTTTGGCGGAATGACGGTGTATCCGAAGATCTCTTCTGAAGTATCCTGTAGTAGGCAGTCTTCTGAGGATTGAGTGGAAAGACGTAGTCTTTCCACCTTAGAGCTTGACTAAGGTGCTTTAGGAGTGGTGCAGATCTTCTGTCTGGGAGTGCTGATCTGATGTTAGCGGAAGGTTGTATCTTCTCGGAGTCTTGAGCTAGGGTCTTTGGGTGACGTCTTATCGCTTAAGCCTTATCAGGGGTGGTTTCTCAATGAAGCTTTAAGGAGTTAGCTCAACACAAGTTAGCGGTTTACGTCTCTTCTTGCTATTAGTTAGTCAGGGTTGAAGCAGTCAACGTCAAGTACGCTATCTTCATTGGCATTTCTTGCGTTGGTTCTGCTTGATGGCAGAGTGGACTCGTTGTCTTCACACTTCCTAATCATCTGACTTCAGGCGTAGTTCTGACCTTCTAGGGAGGAACTTCCCGTCGGTTTGGGTAGGTTCGACTATAATAGGTAGTCACCCGAGGCGGTCGGAACCTCTAATATACCGAAGGTCAGCGTAGTTAGGTCGTCACTCCTTGTCTTGGTTGGCATATTGGGTGGTTTCCTGTGGATATTGAGGATCCTTCGGTGATTGACTTCTAGCTTCAACGGGATTCTTGCTCTAGTAGACTGAGGAACAAGGGAGTGTGGTGCTATTGACGAGTCTTGCGAGGTGAGTTTGACGAGGTATGTCGTCCTGCTGAGGTGAAATATTCAAGTTGATTCTGAATTGACGATGTCGAACTCCTGGTTCTTGCGATGCTTTTCCTCTCATATACTCTCGAGGTTAGTGTGGGTCTCATTACCGACATCTAACACAGGGCTTTCCTGAGTTACTAGGTGAGTTATCGCTCCTCGAGCAATATTTTTAAGGAGGTCAAAGCTAACCAGAGCATATAAACAAGGCGAACAGAGTGAGGGGATCGCAATGTCCTTGGCAGACATCACACATCAAGCAACACATGATGCACTTAGGCAAGCAAACATGGCCACCAAGGGGGACCAAGGAGTTAACTACTCGCGATATGGGGGAATCCTAGTCTTAGGACTTATTGATCCTAGAGATAACGGGATTGAGGTCTGAGTCATTTTCTTGTGAATGAAGCCTTCGTCTTGTCATCGGAGGCTTCTCATAGTGTAGTACTTGATTTCTTTGGATTATGAGGATTCCGCTGGTAGGGCGATCTTGTAGTCTTCTTGTGTTTGCTGGTAGTTACTTCTCTGCATCTCGTCCTCTACGTCTTCACCGGGTTCTAGGTCCTAGTTATTTGAGATCCGAAGGATTGAAATTTGGGACGAGGGATAGAGGAAACCATTTTCGAAATCCTTTAAATTAGGGGAGGATAAGAAGTAGAACCTTTCAAAAACTTTTGAGGAATTAGTTTTCAAAAGCCGGTGTTTCCAAAATAGTTTTCTTGTCTAACAACCATGCTAACTAAGGTTCTCCTACAGTCAGGATGGCTCTGATACCAAGTCTGTTGGGGCCCTCAGATTAATCCTCTGAGAATCCCTGTTATGCATACAACCACGATCCCATGATCAGTTAGTCGTGGCACATAACATACAAGTATCAAAGTAAACATCCCATACATATCGAATACCTTTCATACCTTATTTGCCATTATGGCTACATCGATCAATCATCAGCGAAACTTCATTAAGCATAGAGACCGAGCCATGCCTTAACCTATAGGTAACTGACTGGGAGAACGTCCTATCTCGCATAGTCGTACACTTCACCTTCTTCTCGAAATCTGACCAAGTTAATAGCCAGGGACAATGCCAGTGAGTACTTTGAATGTACTCACAAACCACCTCAAGATAAATAATAATAACAAGAGGATATGCAATATGGCTATGGTAGTAGGAGGGCTCCAAGAGAGGTTCGTTTCTCAATTAGTTTCTCTTCTAGATATAGCATCTACATATCTTTGTTGAAAACTTTTGTAAACCATTTTGGAAACCTTTTGAAAAGTTTTGTAAACACTAGGATTGGGGTACCCATTTGTTCCCGTCTTCAGGTCGTCCCATGACCAAACTCCTTTCTCCTCCTTTCCGACCATCCCATGGTCAAAACCTTTCTCCTTTACGACCATCCCATGGTCAAAACATTTCCAAAGCCATTTATTTTCTAAAATCCTTTTTGAAAACAAAACCAACACTGCTCTACAGTAGTTTGTCCAACCCGTCCATGATCGCGGACACGGCTATTCGAATAGATTTACACTCTGTAGAGGTTGTACACTTTCCCCACACCATCCGGGTACACTTCCCTGATCTACACTGATCGTGGGTCGAGTAACCGATCTAGACTCTCCGGATGCCCACTCCAATATAAGTGCCTACCCTATGAGTGTTATTTCCCGTCAACACCAGGACGTCGGCTACCGTGGACCAACTGGAGCGCTTTTTCCACTTCCGAAGTGTGCGCTTTCAATGAGGGGCTCATAGTAACGCGTGGAGGCCCGCAGACCCATCGTTCCTTCTCCAGGTCAATGTCTCACATGGACCCTTTTAGGAGAAGGCCCACCCTCCAGGGATTGTTATATCCCCCTATAGTAGTTGCGAGGCAGCTTATACCAGAATAGACAACCATGAAATCCAGCCCTGTCCCATTCTAGAGTAATGTGGTTGCATAGGTTAAGTTGTTATAGCTAAACTGCAAAGAACTGGGTGCGTTTTTGTAAACCTTTTTCCTCCAGCTTCCTTCAGTATTTTGTAAAGCAAATACCTTTTTCTTTCTCAACATCTCTTGGGAGGTCCCACCTCACCAATGTTTTATGATAAAACCTTTGGTAAAACTTTTTCGGGGGTCTTCCCATCCTCTACTTTTGCTTCGGCTAAAAAAGGGTCTCCAAAGGGGTATCGTGTAATACACCATCTATCATACTAGGGTTAAATAGGTGTCATCAAGGGGGTTGTACTTAATAGTACCATTGTGTAATAGTTTGGATGAGCCAAACCACTACCATATATATACATCAACATATAGTAAATAATGCAGTTTTGATAAACAGTAGATAAAACATGCATAAGTAAAACAGTAGGACAAGGCTTATGAGCAAGAAGGTGGCTTGCCTAATGATCAGCAATATGGCAATATGTCCTTGGGCTTCTTCCTTTGATAATCCAGTAATACCAATATTAATAATCATAAGATCTCTTCTTCTCGGTGTCAATACAAGTGTAACTATCGTCATCATCGAGTATCCATGCAAACAAGCAAGACCACAATCAAAACAAGGCATACAAGTGGCCATTCACACAGCAAGAAAGTGGGCAATACAAGTATAACATTTAGTAGGTTTTGAGTGGTTGAGTTTAGAACCATTGCTAAAACCCTAATTGCAGTAGTGGGGTTTCCTTTTTTCGGGAAAAAGGTCAAAACCATTAATGAAGGGGTTTGGGACCAAGGCTCGGGTAAGTATGGTATCCATGTGCAACCAGAATACCATCAGGTAGGTTTTGACAAAACAAGACCAACAAAAGTGGTTTCATGATTTTATCACTTTTCTTTAAGTTCTTATAAATTTTCTAGTGATCAAGGCTCTAGTTTTAGAAATAATTCACCAGAAATGTTCTGTAGCTACGAAAATTATTTCCTTGGGTGATTAGGTAAGGCTTGATGTACTTGTTCACTGAGAGTTGGAATCATGTCAAAATATTTAACAGAATGCCCTCTGGAAATTCGCAAAGGCAGTTTTGTAGACAACTTGTCTTTTTCGCTAGATTTAATATACAGTAGTTTTGGATCAGAAACCAATCCCACATGGTAGGTATTTTGAATACCTTTCTGTAAGAATTGGATTCACTCTTTCTGGAGTTGCAAACTCCCTTTGTGATTTTTCTTCGGAGAATACCCTGGGCAGAGATGATTAATTAACCAAAATTATACAAAGTTTCCATAAAATTTGATCTCCTGGATTATGGTAGACCTTAGTGTACCAAACCACAGGGAGTTGGAATTGGGTCAAAACAATACCTGGTTTGACCCAGGGAATTTTCTAATGGCAGATACAAGGTGTTTTTGTTATTTTTGCTAACGGTGGTTCATAGTCCCACTAGGCATGAGACCAAAGCTAGTTGCTAGATATTGTCAACTTCTCCCTGAGAGGCTTGGATTTACTCAATTTGGATCAATTAAACTCACTGAGGAAATTCTTGGGTGCAAAGGACACCTGTTGGGAGATAAAATGCCATTAATTAAAGAAAATTGTTTTTGGCAAGGGATTAGTTCTGCATGTTGCACATAACACACAGGAACATGATGAAATGTTTCTCTGGACGAAATACCCCATTTTTCATTTTCAAATCAATTTAAACTGAACAGTTATAAACAGAACAGATCCGAATAGATTTAAATAAAAAGAAAAGGGAAATAGGGCCTGCTAGGCTGGATCTGGATCTGGATCAGGAGATGGGCCGCTGAGCCAATTTGGCCCAGCATGGGAGGAGTCACCGGCGGGAGTGAGGGTTTGAATCCCGCTAGGTGGGGCCCAGCGGTCAGCGGGGCGGCGAGGCGAAGGTGTATGGGGCATCATGGCCACCCATTCTAAGGCGATCTGACGGCCAGCAGTCATCATTGCCAGAGAACAGAGGGTCCGACGACGGGAACCCTAGGGCGGAGCTGGGCGGCGGCGCTTACCAAAGGGCTCGCTGACGACCGGGAGATGGCGGGGAAGATGCAGCGTCACATGGGTATGTCAACAAGGGGCGGCATAGAGGGTTTTCGTGTCAGGGTCTAGCTTGCGCGAGGACGTACGAGGCTAGCTCACCGGAGCGCGTCAGTGCAGCTTCGAGGAGGTGGTCCTGGGTGAAAAGAAAATCAGGGTGAGATGCAGGGGGACGGGGAGATCCTGGTAGGGTGTCTTGCAGAGATAGAGGAGCTTGGGAGGGAGAAAGCTCGTCGGATCTTGAAAATAGCCGAGGATTCTTCTCCTTTCCTCTCTCGGGTTGCACAGAGCAGGGGAGGGGGAGGGATTGATAGGGTAGGTGAGTGGGGATGAGAGGAGGCGAATGAGTGGCCAGAGAGGCTCGGGGGTGGCCTCCTAGCCATATATCCGAAAGGGCTGATCCAAGGTGAGCTTGGCTCATGGGGGATCTTGGATATGGTCCATGGCCTTTCCATTGGGCAATGTGGGCAGTGGAGGGGTGTGGTGGGGTACTGGAGTCGAGCAGTGAGTGGTGGGAGGATGGTGGTTGCTGTTGCACAATTATTTCCAAGATTTGCAAGATATGCCATATCTCTCTTTCTCTCTATCCAAGAGAAAAAGACAAGGGGAGGGCATATGCTACAGTGCCTGGCCGATCAGAGGAGAGCTGGGGTGCTATGGTGAAGTACTGGACAAGTTTTGCGAAGATTTGATGTGATCTTGATCATAGTTTTGAATTATTTCTATTCTTGTCTATTTTAAAGACCATGAAGGATTTCTTGGTTTTTGATCTTGGAAGGAGGGGGAAAGGCTACTATTAGATGGTTTAGGTCAATATGAATCTCTGAGATTTATTTGGGATTTTTCAGAGAATTCTAGATGCTCCTTCTATCAATTATTCAAATAGTGCAGAAATGGTTTTTAGGAATTTATTTGGTATTTTCGAATTAGAAAAGTTGAGTTTTTTATGAGAGATGGCCCCAAATGTGAAAACACACTTGGGGGAATTTTCCCAAGATTTATTGAGGCTTAAAAGTATTTAAAACTATTATTATTCCATTTGCGCCATTTAAGAAAATAGGCAAAAAGAAATAATAAAGCTCTACAAAAATATTTATTTTTGAAGTGGGAAGATAGGGTATGATATATGGGCCTCAAAAGTGCTTAGAGTTGGGGAAGTTATTTGGCAAAAACCAAACTTTCCTTTGGGAAAGGAGTTTTGGAGATTTTGACTATTAAAGAGATTAACTAGATTTGGAACCATAATAACTATGGATCATATTTGATAAATCTTGATGATCAAGGTAGCTGAGGTATAAAAGGTGTAACAATCATTTGCAACCTTGGGAAATGGAAATCCAACTTGAATTAGATGGAAAAAAAGGAGTTGTGGATCTAGGGTGATGTTATTTTTATACCACCAAAACCTTGTTGGATATTGGAGCTCAGAGCTCACCTTGATGCAAGGTATAGATGGATAGTTAGACCAAGTCATATATATGATCATGGCAGGAGGATTTTGGATTGGTTATATTTGAGGTGGTATGGAAGTGATGGCAAACTTTGTTGAAAATAAGGCTGCCATACCAGATGGGTCATGATGCCTTATAAACCACGTGGGTTTAAGAAGCGCAAAGATCCACATGTAACAAGTGAAGTATATGTTGATATAACTATATGATTAGAACACAACCATGCCAAGAGTTGGTCCATAGAAGGTTGGATGATGGTGTGAGCTTCTGTCAAAGTAGGCATGTTGACTAGATTTGCAGCAAAAGTTATTTTCGTGCCTACAAAACCATCAAGAACAAGTGGGTTGGAGGATGATATAACCAAGGAAAAGAGTGGACCTTGGTAGTCCTTAGGATGGTTGACAATATGGTTCGAGTGCATTACCAAAAATGCACAAGGGTTGAGAAAGGGAGACATCCAAATTGGTGATGTTGATACATATTTCAGACTTAGCCAAATTTGGCAGATTTAGGGTTTTTGACTAGAATGTGGGTGGTGATGGTTTTATGGGTTGCAAGGTACCAAAGCATCAAGTGGATGATTTTGAAGTGTATATTGAGTAGGAAGGATCCTTTCTTGATATTGGTCTTCATTGACTTGGAAGCTTCTAGAAGGGATCACTTCAGAAGGGGTCTGGTTAGGGGTTTTAGATGATCACCTAGTAGCTAGAGATCAGATCCAGATTTGTATTCTTGCTTAGGGTGTGATGATTTGGAAACATCTTGATCCTAGTGATGAGCTCCTAGAGTAGCTCATACTATCTCCTAAGCAGGCAAAACAAGCAGCAGATCAAGGAAATTCATCTTATACACTAAGTAAAACAACTACTAGGGTTACCATCAAGCCTAGCTTGAGGTAATGTTGAGGCATTTTGAAGAGGTTGGATTTTTAATAATATGAGAGTCCTTGGTATCTCTAACAAGTGTATAATTCAAAAGATTACAAAAAGGTTTTGGAGATCCTAGAGGTAAGGGTAGTTGAAGGTTCTGTCTTGAAAACATAAGGATGTTATAGCTCTCCATAGTTTTGTCAATGGAAGCTACTAAACTAGTTTTGGTTACACAAGCATCTTGGCTCATGTTTTGAAATGCCAGTACATTTGAGAATACGTAAAATGAGCCATGATAGTTTTGTTAAATAGCTTTTTTCATCTGATGGTGAGGTAAGGAGCATCATATGGCATACTCTCACATGCACAAGCACAAACAAACAATAAGAAAACACTACACCAAGGAACAAGAAAAAGTTTTTGTTCCCCCTGATTTTTGCATTCAGGACCACTAATCAGGGTTGCTGAAATTAGGATGTTACACCTCCCAAACGCTTCATTTTTATTGTTTCATGCACAGTTGTGTTGTTGTTCGAGCGTCTTCTTTTTCGTTTTGGTTTTTCTTTTGCTTTGTTTGCTTAGTTTGCTGAATAAATTGGTTGGACCCCCTCTTTCATACATTGGTTTTCAAATATTTTGGTTTATATTGGAAAAGAGTAGGAAAGTTCATACGTAAGTGTTAAAGAGAGCTTGTTTTGACTGTGGCATATGCTTTGTCATGCCATGCTTGATATTGTTTTGGATTTAGGCTTAGTATTCTTTGTTGTAGCATGACATGTTATAAACAATTGAGATTTCTTAATGTGCCTTGGAAGAATCATGCGTTGTTTTAGCATATTAAAGCATAGTATTGTGGTATTCTCCTTTGATGCTTTATTTGGGTTGACTTGGCACATGCTCACACCATGTTATGACTATCCCAAGTCACCATAGCCTTTATTATCCTTTAGTTTTCAATTTGTAGTATCACTTTATGCTTTGATTAATGATGTTTTGTCACTCTGCATGATTATGGCCATTATTGCTCTCTTAGTTGGTCACTCCTAGTCTTTTGCTAGCCTCCGCAACCAAGTATGAGTTCCCGTCATGCATCCAACTCCTAAAACCAAGTTATTCCAAAGAGTCCACCATACCTAGCTATTAGCTTATGCTATTCCAAGTATATTCATGTTTTTATCTACCTTCCTAATTAAACTTGTTATGATAAAACTAGTGATTAAAGCTCTCACGAACTTGATGGCACACTTTACTTTTCTTGCCCTTAATAAACTTAAACCATTGTGTCGTCTATGTTGTATATGCTTGCACTTATATGTTGGGGATTAGCAGAACCATGCTGTCATGGGGAACGCTTTCAACATTGCACTTGTACTTTGTACCTAGTTGATATCATGCTCTTTTTTCTATGGATGTTGTCGGTGTGAAATGAAAGGGGAGCTTGTAAGTCCATGGAGTTATGTATGTGTGTTAAAGAAACGCCTAGGCCGTCAGTCTAATCCATGCTGTCATGGTGGAAACCTGTAGCGTAACCATAATGAGCTATCTATGAAGCATTCTTCTTATAAAAAAGAGTCATATATTGAGAAAAAAGAGAGTTATGAGAAAAGAGGAAAGAGAGAAAAAAGAACCATTTACCCATGGTAAATAAGAAGATTGCTGAGATGCTCGTTGTCTGCTTGCATTGTCATTTTGATATGGGGATTCTTCCATATCATCGGGCAAGGGGTACCCCGTTGGCAGTTCTCTGATACACATGTACTTACAATGACAAGAACTTACCGGTAACTAAACTTGAATAGCATGAGGAGCGACCCTCGTATTCAAGGGACATGAGATTTCCAACTTATACTTTGTCAAGCATATACTTCATAGTATGTTCACTTTAACATTAATCACTTTAAGATGCTTATGATAGGGGCACTGAGAGCTGAAAGCTAATAAGTACCATAATTTTTGGAAGCTCTTTATGAATCTTGAATCCCTACTTCCTTCTATGAAGGCCTTTCTTCCACTTATATATTGAGTCTCCACCTTCTATCTTTATGCACCTACTTTGAGAGCATAGTGGCCATTCTTACTTCTATGTGCATTGTCCCAAGACTTGTTGATTGATGCATAGCTTTGATATTGCTTGTTTTAAACTATTTGTATCTAGTCACTCTTATGAACTTTGAAGGTCTCCTATGCATTTATGTTTGCTACTCTATGAGGGACAAGCTGAATGCCACTTTGCTATGTTTTCTTTATGTGAAACAAACAAACATCTTGCAAAGAATTGTTATTCATGAATCTTTTGTTTGTACCTTTTCATGTTTCAACATAGTTGCTTTGGCTTATTGTTAGAACTTTATCTTTCATGTTATGTTGAAGTACTATGATCCCAACTATGAATGTTTTACAGATACTTTGATCAAGTTTATGATGGTGCATGTCACCTCAAAAATTATTCTTTCTTTTTATCACTTACCTACTCGAGGGAGAGCAGGAGTTAAGCTTGGGGATGTTGATACGTTGCTAACATATCCATAATTTTTGATGTTCCATGCTTGGTTTTATCTACTTTCTTATGTTTTGTTCCAACTTTGGAGTAGTTTCTATACACTTTCTTGGACTAACCTATTAACAAGATGACACAGTGCCAGTTGCCTGTTTTCTGCTGTTTTTGGTTCCAGGAAATTCAGAAAATGAATATTCTCGAAATTGGACGGGAAAAAAGCCAAAGTCGATATTTTACCGGAAGACTCGCGGAGCCAGAAGACGAGGCGGAGAGGCGCCAGGGGCTGGCCACACCACCTGGTGGAGCGGGCCAGGCCAGGCCACGCCAGGGGGTGGTGTGGGACCCTCTGGCACCCCCTCGGTCTCCCGTCTCGCCTATAAGAAGCCTCCCAATGCATAAACCCTATATCGTCAAGCCTCCAGCCACAAAAAGATCCGCAGCGCCACCGCCACTGAAGGGGAGATTCGGGGGACAGAACGTCTCTGTTACGGCACCCTGCCGGGATGGGGAAGTGCCCACGGAGCCATCTCCATCGATCTCCAACGCCATCTCCATCATCATTGCTGATTCCCATGATGAGGAGGGAGTAGTTCTCTGTCGAGGCTAAGGGTTCTACCGGTAGCTATGTGTTCATCTCTCTCTCTATGCATGATCTTATTGAGATCATGAGCTTGTAAGCTATAGATCTACCTTGCTACTCAAGTGCTTTAATAGATCTCTGATTTCTGATGGCTCAGTGTTGATGTAGAGCTCGTTGGGAACCCCAAGAGGAAGGTATGATGAGCACAACAGCAAGTTTCCCTCAGTTATGAAACCAAGGTTTAATCGAACTAGTAGGAGCAAGGAAACACCCCAAAGGTGTTGCTAGCTGAGCCTTGGCAGGGCGCACTACCGGTGCTAGTAGAAACGTGGAGACCTGCACAACACAACCACAGAAATCTGTCCCCAACTTGCGATGAGGTTGTCAATCTCACCGTGTTTTGCTGAAAACAAAGGATTAAACGTATCAAATGGAAGGAAGTAATAGTTTGCAGAAAGTAAACACAAAGTAGTAAACAGTTTATAGATTGTATGTAAAAGTAAAGGACCGAAATCCATAGTTCACTAGAGGTGGCTCTCCTTAAGATAGATAACATGCTGGGTGAACAAATTACAGTGGGGCAATTGACAAACATCGAGAAAGCAATACATGCATATACTAATCATCTTGACTCCTTTGGAACTTGATTGGGCATTACGACATTATACATAGACCGCCATCCAACTGCATCTATGACTAATAATCCACCTTCAGGTTATCATCTGAACCCCCTCTAGTATTAAGTTGCAAGCAATAAATTATTGCTTTACAAATTGCGTGTAAAGTAAACAATACGATTGTTCTATGAACAAAGGATTGTTGTTTTGTCCCTAGTAGCAACAACACATCTAGTACCTTAGAGATTTCTGTCACTTCCCCAGATTACCAGAGGCATGAACCCACTATCGAGCATGAATACTAACTCTTGGAGTTGCTAGCATCTACTTGGACAAGATAGCTACTAACAACGGAAAGCATGCAAGATCACAAATAACAAAGACATGATAGAATCAATAATCAATCTGAAATAGCATCTCAGTATCCATCGGATCCCCGAAAACACAACATGCAGAATTACAAATAGATGATCTTGATCATGAACGGAGCTCAGGAGATCTAGACATGAAAGCACAAAGGAGGAGAACCAGCCATCTAGCTACTACATGGATCTGTAGTCCAAGGATGAACTACTCATGCATCACACCGGAGGCTTGCATGGTGATGAAGAAGGCCTCCAGGGTGAATTCCCCTCTCCGACAGGGTGCCGGAAAGAGCTTCAGATCCCTCCCGATCTAGGGATGGAGACGATGGCGGCTACAGACTCTTTCGTGGATTTTTTATCGGGTACTTAGGGTTTTCATCCCGAGGGCATCTTCTAGGCAGAAGGAGAGGCCGAGGGGGTGCTAGGGTCGGCCAGACCACCCCCTGGCGCGGGCCAGGCCTGGCTGCGCGGCCAGGTGGTGTGGCCGGCACCCAGCCCTACTCCATCATGTATTCTGGCATCTGATGACTTCCGGAAAAATAGGCACTTTGGCTTTTGTCCCGTCCAGTTTCGAGAATATTCATTTTCTGACTTTCTTGGAACCAAAAACAGCAGAAAACAGGCAGCTGGCACTGTGTCTCTTGTTAATAGGTTAGTCCAATAAATCATATGAAAAGTACTCTAGAGTGTGGGCAAAACACAAGAAAGTGGATAAAACCAAGCATGGAACATCAAAAATTATAGATACATTTGCAATGTATCACTCTCCCCATGTGCGTGAAGTTGACAGTGTGCACACCATGGTGGCACTTAGGCTAGAGATTACAAATACTTGTTATGAGTTATATTTGGAGTTGGATGACTTTATGAAATTGTGGTGTTTCTTGGACCCATCTAGTGCTCAAGCTGACAGTGTGGGGTTACCTAGACGGGAAATATGAACTTTGAGGTGTGTTGTTATAGCCCTACCATCGATTAGAGTGTCCAACCGGAGAGTAGTTAAGAGTAGTATCATAAAGAGAAGATATTTATATGAGAGTGTTCACTAGTGAAAGTATGATCCCTGGGCCTTGTTTCTAAGCATTGAAACACCGTTTTCAATTAGATCTGTTACATGTTTGCTTGCTTCCATCTTTATTTCAGTTTTCCTTTAGTCTTTTCCCACATCAACCACACGCCATCAAGCTATTTTTTAGCACCGTTACCACTTATAATTATCTATACCACTTGTATTTCACTATCTCTTTGCCGAACTACTGCACCTATACACCTGACAAGTGTATTGAGTGTGTTGGGGACACAAGAGACTTCTTGTATCTCGATTGCAGGGTTGCTTTGGAGGGGATACCTTTGACCACTTCCTCCCTGAGTTCGATAAACCTTGGGTGATCCACTTAAGGGAAAACTTGCTGCTGTTCTACAAACCTCTGCACTTGGAGGCCCAACAACTATCTACAAGAATAGAAGTGCGTAGACATCAATTATATATAAGGATTATTTTTATTACAAAATATAAATAGGATTTAGGGTTTTAGAGATTTGTTTCTTATAATAAGATCTTAATAAAGTGATTTTTATTTCGACTTGATGAATGTAATAGTAATGGTTTAAAATGGCTGATGATGTATATATAATACCATTCAAACCTAGTCTCATATAAGAATTAATATATCCCTATTAATGCTTTAAACCTTGTGATTCATATTATGGTGATTTAAATCCAATGGTTTTCAAGGTTTGGTGATTCCTTCTTCTCAAAACTACTTGGTGTTTAGCATTTAGAATTACTATAGCAAAATTTTGGTTAAGTTATTATGCATGGATACCAATCATTAATGGGTAAATTCAAAATTTTCATTTACAAATACTTACCATTAGTTTTGAGAAGACATAATAAACTCGCACTCTATTATGGGGGTGGATGGATACTAAGGCTAAAACACATTACCATCATGTTTTGTGACCATATAATATCTCATCTTAGAGTGAGCTACAAAGATTACTTTTTAATGTGGTCTTGATGGTTCATGGGTCTAGATTTCTATTAGGGTTTAAGATAATAAAATAGACAAGACTTTCATCCATAAACTCTCAACTAGTATCTACTTATCTCTTAGACATTTAATTTGACTAAGAGATACTATCCATTAGCTCCCTAAAAATAGGAATTTGTTTAATTACTAACTTAATTATGGGGTTTTGGACAAAGAGGTAGACATGGTTCTGTCATGGCTTGATATAGTGCTAGTTAAGGTTTCTCAAGCACTCCTACCTTAACACCTCATTCAGCTTATCTTTAGACAAGGAATTCCTTTCCTAAATATACTCTATATATCACTCTTATCTTATTCACAAAGATCTCATCTTCCTAAATAATACAATCATCTCTATCCACCATATCCATCATCATATGATGTCATGGTCATGCCACTTCAACAATACTCATTCTCCATTCTTCTCCTAGTATCTTTATACCTTCCATTGCTAAACTACCCTTGATGAATCCATCAATGTAGCTACTTCTAACTCCATAAATTAACTCCTTTAAATCCATCTTGCAACTACTTCCAAGGCTTGCAAGATAACAATTCTCTTTATAGTACATGTGATATTAATCCTCTAGAAGAGATATGGTACTACTCCCATAATACAAGTTGTTCTTTTATTAACTTGGTTAAACTATTATACCTTCAACTACTCCATAATACTCATATTATATACTTCATCCAACTCTAGCTTGACTTATCAGGATCAAGCTAGATAATTCATCTTAATAGGGCTTTACCTAATTTGGTATGCTCACAACTCTTCTTTATCACCTAGTCATCTATCCTCAAGTGACTTGAGAATAATGACCACCAACACTTGATCATTCTTAGATTACACTTTTAATTGTTTGATCAAGATCTATTAACACTAAGCAGTAGACTTGTATTAGCCTATCTATAGTCTTATCTTGTTAACGAAGCTTACTCCATATTTATATTTTCTTGGCTTAACAAGATTATCATTGGATACCCTAGTACTACTATCTTTCTCATAGCTTCTCAATTACTAGCTTAACTCTTAGGTTTAGACACTTCTTCTAGTTAACTCAGGAGTCAGTTATCTCCTCCAACATCTGATGGTTTGATCTCCACCAAGGATCATATTCCATTGATGATGGCATACTCTACCATACTAGTTCCTTCTTCTTAATAATTTACTTAAGGTCTTTGGAAGGTCAATATAATAGGTCAAAGTTAAAGGTTGCTAAGTACTAGGTCAAGGATTGATCACTCTATATTGATGATCAATTGACACTAGGACTTGGTTAAATAGGATTGTCATCTATTAATATGACACTAAGGGTATGTGATGGATGGTCTTAACTTGACTTCCTTTTCTACTCTATTTGGTGATAAGAGTGAGTGTTTAGAAACTAACATGACTCTCGTTGTAGGAATAACTATGGCAAGAAAGTATAACAAGGTTTAGTTATGGGGTTTCTTTACTTAAGTTATATACTTAACTTGGTATTTAGGGTTTGTTGTAGGCAATACCTTGATATAATTTTTGGAATATTAAGTATTCATCCTTGAGTTGTTGTATGTAATACCATGTAATGATCTTTAGAAGATCTAGTACTCCTTATTAAGTAGTGTGTTGTGACTTAGTTTTATTACATTTGATCTACCCTTAGATCTAATTATATTACCCAAAGGTAAGGGTTTAACAAAGGTCATATTGAAACTTATCGCATTCAACTTGATGATCTACTTCAGTTCCACCAAGTGAAGAGAAGCTTCAATCACTTTGACAAGTTTTATTTAAAAGCACGAAAATTATCCAGATTTCATATGCATGAATGCAATGCACACACCTTATCTCAACTTATTTCTAAGGTCTAATGCTAGGATGTTACACTCTGGTGGCGACAATGCCCAAGCGAGGCTGCACTTTGGGGGGGGGGGCTTGCCCAGGAGGGGTCGAGTTACTCCCCTATTTCTTCATCATGCAGCCCAAGCGGGGTCGTAGGTAGTCTAATGAGCAAGCTTCCGGTGGTTGGGACCCCCTTGCGTAGGATCTCTTGTAAATGAACCCATGCCCTTTGGGCGTCCGTTAAGGACGGGGACTCGTTGGTTAAGGCCATGAGAATGAAGGCTGAAAATAATCTTGACTCTCAGGGTATAAACAATCCGTCTAAATCTCTCCTTTCGTTTTCCCCCTGTTATTGTTGATAAGCTTGCCAATGTTGGTGTTAGCATAGGTAGATCTACAAAGGAAATTAATCTTTCTAGTTCTGTTCTGAGACATATGGGGGTTGCCCGTTTAATGGTTACTCCTAAGGTTCTAGTTGTTCCTGATTCTTCATCGATGGAGGAGGAGGAGTTGCATGCCATAGTAGATGGTTAACTCGTCTCTCACTTAGTTGGTGAAGTGTTAGAGGTGCGTTTTTGTGAGACTGGGATGGGCTCATTATATGAGCTTCTGGTAGAAAATCAAAGAACCTAAAATCTCGCAAGAGGTCTCGTGTATCCAAATCTACTATTGTTTCTTAATGAATGGCATATTCTCAAATAGCAGAGGTCTTCGTGACTTGGCTAAACATTTGTTTTTCGCCAATTGTGTCAGAGATCATAAATTGAATTTTTTGGGTTTTTCTGAGACTAGGAGATGTGATTTCTCAGAAGCCCAACTATCACATCCCAAAATTTTCCAAATTTTGAAATGTGAAAATTTTAAACAAAATAAAGAACCAAGTTCTTTGAAATTCAGAAGGAACAAAAACTTTTGGAACATTTAATATAATGCCCCCAAAACCGAAGCCAAACAAAATGATTTTTTGTTGTGAAGTGGTGTGCATGTTTTAAAATCCAAAATCATGAAGCATGCATGAGCATCTTGACTTGGTTGCATTTTAAAAACCTAAAAGTAGTGAAAATTATCTCAAACCCTAAAACTCTAATTATTGGTTAACACTAAGAACAACACAATACTATGGATATATTCCATATTTAAATTTTATAAAAGAACTCATATGTTTGCTAAAAAGATAAATGACAAAAGAATAAAACAATACAAATTGGTTTCATCCAATTTGGAGCCATGGATAAAAAAAGATATGAATTATTTGGGAATAGAATTAAGAAAATGCAATATTAGCTATTAAAGCCAAAATGAATAAATTTGGTTAGAAAAATTTGAGTTAGAAAGTAAATGTGTTCTATAATGCCCTAAAAACCTAATTTGAGTTTTACAAATTTTTAGAAATTTGTTTGATTCAAATTGGATCACTAAATCAAAAGTTTTTGGAGAAAACATAAAAAGAAAAAGAAAAACTGAAAAGAATAAGCAAAGAAAAAAATTATAGCAGCAGCGGCATCCGGCCTGCTCGGTCCAAGTAAACCAGCCCAACAGCAGCCCACCCGGCACTCCCCCTTCCCCCCTCTCTTTCTTTCTCACCGCCCACCTGCACACCCCCTCTCACTGACACCACGACCCCACCTCCACGTCACCTCCACCTCACCTTCTTCCACCGTGGGACGAACAGTCCGTCTCCCTCCCTCTGCCGTTTCTAAATCAGCTCGAATTCGAGCGTTTGCATGTTTAAAGCCCCACTTCAACCCTGCCCTCTTAACCGCCACTCCCTCCTCTCTGTTTCCCCTCAGACCCCACCACTTGTGTTGGGGGGATGATCCCCAGGTACCCAAACCGGACAAGAAACCAGGCTGTCAGATCACGTCCGGCTGGCCAGATGCAGCCGGACAGGGTAAGACAGGCCGGCTATCACCTGGTAGCCGGATCAACAAGAGGTAGCCGGATACGGCGATGTAGCCGAACCCAATCACTGAGACAGGACGACGTGCGTATCAGTGCACGGTACGCCCTATACGATGACAAGACTGGGAACCACCCGGCCATACCGAAGACTTTGCGAGGGTGACGTAGGAACAGTGGCTCGTGGTGACGACGGGTTCGCACAGCGTCCACTGTGCCTACGACAGCCATACCGCTCGTACTCCGATAAGACATACCATACCAGACACTGTGGATGACCAGCCGGCTGGGGCCCGTGTGTGGGGCCCGCCAGTCGGATTGGCCAGGGAGACTGTTGCCTCTCTGCCTATATAAGGGGAGGCAAGGCCTCAGTAGAAAGGGTTGGTCTCTTAGCATTTAAGGCAGTAGCTAGCACATACAGCTCGAGGAGCACTTGTAGTTGGTGTATCTCACATAGTCAGATCCGGCAGGAGTAGGGGCTTTACCTCACCACGAGAGCCCCGAACCTGGGTACTTCTTGCGTCCCGCTACGCTCGCTTGTATCCAATCTCGCCTGCGGACGCCGTCGATAGCTTCCCTGCTAGTCCCCACACCTCTATCTAACCTTCTTAGGTACTGCCGTTCCCAATACAACGACAGTTGGCGCCCACCGTGGGGCAAGATGGCTTCGAGCGGAGTCACGTTCCGCACGGGACCCCGCACTTAAGCAGGTGAGCGCGTGGCCTCCGGGCTGGTGCTCACGCTTGGCAAGTTCGACTGCGTCATTGACAATGCCTCCTGCTTCGCCGGAACCTCCTTCCCAGCGAACGGCACCGTCCTGCTGTTCGGCGATCTCCCTGTCTACGTCGCCACCGTCCCGGAGCGTTTCCCTAGGGAAATCCTCTCTGTCGCGGAGCTGCCGCGCTCAGGTGGCAGCGCCTCCGCTGAATCCTGCGGCGTGGAGGTCATGATGGCCGGTTCCAGCTCCCATCCCCGCCAGCCGCGGGAGCGAGGCGCGGACGAGGTTGGAACTTCCGCTCCCCCGCAGCCTCGGAACCCGGTGGAGGATGCCATTGATCGGCTCCTGACGCCGATTAACCTCGGGGACAACCCAAGGAAGCGGAGGCCAACTTCAGCATGGAGAGATAGATCCTCCTCCATGAGGCCATGGCGCTGGCGGCAGCCCGCAAGCAACTCGAGATCACCCGGCACAAGTATGACCGCGCACACGGCCTTACTCCGGCTACCACGGAGCCGAGCCGACGCGGCCAGGTACGGCATCGGGGCGGCGAGCTGGGCGGTAGAATGGAAAAGGACGGGGAACCGGATCCCATGCCTGCCCTCACACGGCCCACCTACAGCACGCCCATCAAGAACCTGCGCGCGGCGCGAGCCGCGACAGAGGAACTACCCAGCCTGAAGGGAGAGGAGCAGGCCCGCCAGCACGCTCGCGTGCAGGAGCTCCTCCGCATCGCGGACGAGCAGGCCGGCGCCAACCAGCAGATGCAGGAAGACCTCAGCTACTCCAGGAGGAGCAAGCTACCTGCCAACAGCAGGGGCGCGCCGCGCGACACCCAGCAGGCGTTCTCCCCTCAGCCGCCCAGGGCCCGCAGCAGGCGTCGCAGCTCTGGCAACAGGGGCCAGCCGCGCCAGGAGCAGACGGTGAACAGCAACCCGCCACCTCCCCCTCCGCCAGCCGGAGCGCCTAGACCAGCCGGTTCCCGTCTATCGGGACGGTTGGGAGCGCCCAACCGAATTGTCCAGATGCCCGCGACCGCATCGAGCTCCTCGCTCAAGCGCGCGTCACGGAGGAGGAAGATTCGACTGGCCCGGTTTGTTTCAGACCCCGCATCCGGAACGAGCCGTTTCCGGATAAATTCTCCCTGCCCAGGGACACCCCCAAGTACGGCAGCAGCATGAAGCCGGAAGACTGGTTGACCGACTACGCTACGGCAGTCAGCATCGCCCACGGCAACAAGCGCACAGCCGTGCGCTACGTCCCCCTCATGCTAACCGGGTCGGCAAGGACATGGCTCAATAGCCTTGCGCCCAACAACATCAGCGCCTGGCCTGACTTCGAGAAGGTGTTCGTCCGCAACTTCAATGACACGTACAAACGTCCAGGGCGCCCGCGCGACCTAGCCTTGTGCGTCCAGGGCGACCGCGAGACTGACCGCGAGTACCTTGCCAAGTGGACAGAGCTGCATAATACTTGCGAGGGCATCTTGGAGAGCCAGGCCATCAGTTTCTTCATCGAAGGTTGCCGGGAGGGCACCATGCTTCGCCACCGGCTACTGTGTGACGAGCCGAAAACCATGGCGGAGCTCATGACGGTTGCGGACCAATACGCCACGGCGGATGCCGCCATGAAGAAGCCCCTCCGAGTAAACGCGGACGGCCGTCTGACTCCCACGGAGCCGGCTCGCGACCGACCAAGCAACCCGGCAGGACAAGCCGGATCCTCCAAACGCCACGGCAACGACAACCGGTTCCATGGGGACCGCCAGGCTGGACAGCAGAAGCCTCGCTACCACGCGCGACAGGTCAATGCTGTGGAGGGCGCGCCCGACGCACCGGCTAATGAGGCAAGAAGGCAGAAGCCACGACTCACCTTCGACCAGATGTTTGATGGCCCGTGCAAGTGGCATAGCGGTCCCTTCAAACCGGCTACGCACACCACCTGGAACTGCAGCTAGACCCGCCAGCTAAAGGACCAAGGCAACCAGCCTCGTCTCCCGCCTCCCCCACCAGGTGGACCTCCACCACCGGCTAGGGGAGCTGGTAATGATGGTAACGGCGGCAACGGTGGCAACAACAACAACGGCTACCCCCAGCCGCACGCCGCCAACCACATCTTCAAGACGGAGCAGGACGACAAGCACAGCCACATGCGACTCTCCAAGGAGGTTAATGCCATCGTCTCTCCGGTCCCCCAGTACCTGAACTGGTCAGAAACCCCCATCACCTGGAGCCGGGCGGATCAGCCTAAGCATCTGCCGACTCCCGGGGGCTATGCCATGGTCCTCGACCCTCTCATCGTCTCCAATGTGCGCACCTGCCGATTCTCGCGCGTCCTCATCGACGGAGGCAGCAGCCTCAACCTCCTCTACCAGTCCTCGCTAGAGAAGCTGGGCATTCGCGAAAGTGACCTGCGCCCGAGTACCACGACGTTCCACGGCGTACTGCCGGGGCCAGCCTGCGCCCGGTTGGGGAAAATCCAGCTGGACGTCATCTTCGAGACCGAGGAGAACTTCCGCCACGAACCAATCTGGTTCGAGGTGGTAAATCTGACGAGCTCCTACCATGCTCTCCTCGAGCGCCCCGCCCTCGCCAAGTTCATGGCCATCCCCCACTACGCATACCTCAAGACGAAGATGCCGGGACCCCATAGCGTGATCACCGTCGCCGGCTGCTTTAGGCGGTCGATGGAGTGCGCCTCAGCCGGTTCCAAACTGGCAGAGGCCCTCATCAAAGCCGAAGAAAAACACGTGATCATGCGCAATGTGGCCATGGCCCAGCAGGACATTCCGACTAGCAGCAAACCGGCTGGAGAAGGAGCTTTCCTGCCGGCAAAGGAGACAAAGAGAATCCTGCTTGACCCCTCCGATCCGACTAAGTTCATCACCATTGGTGCCGGCTTGGACAACAAATAGGAAGGCATGCTTTTCGACTTCCTCCGTAAAAATCGGGACATCTTCGCATGGTCCCCCAAGGACATGCCGGGTGTGCCAAGGGAGTTCGTCGAGCACTCACTTCATGTACGTCCGGATGCCAAGCCGGTCAAGCAACCCCTGCGCCAGTTCGCAGAGGAGAAGAGAAAGATAATCGTAACGAGATCACTCGGCTCCTTGCAGCCGGGTTCATCATGGAAGTGTACCACCCGGACTGGTTGGCAAACCCAGTCTTGGTGCTGAAGAAGAACAAGACCTGGCGCATGTGTATCGACTACACCAGCCTGAACAAGGCGTGCCCGAAAGACCCCTTCGCCTTGCCCCGTATCGATCAAGTCATCGATTCCACGGCCGGCTGTGATTTGTTGTCTTTTCTAGATTGCTATTCCGGGTACAATCAGATCCGGCTAAACCCGGCTGATCATATTAAGACATCATTTATCACCCCCTACGGGGCTTTCTGCTATGTAACCATGCCTTTCGGCCTAAAGAACGCAGGCGCCACCTATCAGCGATGTATGCAGAAATGCTTGCACTCGCAGATAGGCCAAAACGTGCACACTTACGTGGATGACGTGGTCATCAAGACCAAGGAGAAGCGCACCCTCCTCGAGGATCTGGGAGAGACATTTGGCAACCTCCGCCAGTACCAGATGAAGCTGAACCCAGAGAAGTGCGTCTTCGGGGTACCGTCCGGCCAGCTACTCGGTTTCCGTGTATCACAACGAGGTATCGAGGCGAATCCGGAGAAGATCGCGGCCATCGAGAGGATGCAGCCGCCCAGGAACCTGCTTGGGGTCCAAAAGTTCACCGGATGCCTGGCTTCCCTCAGTCGCTTCGTTAGCCGGCTGGGGGAGAAGGCACTCCTGTTGTACCAGCTGATGAAGAAGACGGACAAGTTCTCCTGTACTTCGCAAGCCGACACCGCGTTTCACGACCTCAAGCTCATGGTATCCACAGCACCGGTCCTAGCCACACCGGCTAGCAAGGAGCCGATGTTGCTCTATATAGCAGCCATCAGCCGGGTCGTCAGCGTCGTCCTGGTGGTGGAGCGCCCCGAGGAAGGCAAGGCTCAGCCGGTTCAGAGACCCGTCTACTACCTCAGTGAGGTTCTCTCCCTCTACAAGCAGAACTACCCCCACTACCAAAAGATGTGCTACGGTGTGTACCTAGCATGCAAGAAGCTCAAGCACTACTTCCAGGAGCACCCGATTAAGGTCGTGTGCACTGCACCCCTTTCGGAAATCATCGGCAACAAGGACGCCACCGGCCGAGTTGCCAAGTGGGCCATCGAGCTCGCCGCCTACTCCATCCAGTACGAGCCCCGGCTCACGATCAAGTCGCAGGCGCTGGCGGACTTCCTCGTCGAATGGGCCGAGACCCAGTATCTCCCACGGGTTCCGGATTCGGACCACTGGCGGATGCACTTCGACGGGTCGAAGATGCTCGGGGGCTTGGGAGCCGGCATCGTGCTCACCTTGCCCAAAGGAGACCGGCTGGAGTACGTGCTGCAGATCCACTTCAAGGCCTCCAACAACGTAGCCAAATACGAGGCACTGGCGCATGGGATCCGGCTGGCCAAGGAGATCGGTGTCAACTGGACCCTGTGCTTCGGTGATTCGGACTTGGTGGTGCAGCAGGTGTCCGGAGAATGGGACGCCAGAGATGCAAACATGGCTCTCTACCGATTCCACATCCAGAAGCTCAGCGCCTCCTTCGACGGGTGCGAATTTCACCACGTCCCCCGCATCAACAACGAGGCGGCCGATGCGCTCTCCAAGATCGGATCCACCAGGCAGGCCATCCCACCAGGGGTCTCCTTGGAGCACCTACGCAAGCCATCCATCAACCCGTCACCAGAATCAGACTCCATCGTCTGGGCAGGAAGCGTTCCGGCTGACGGAACGGCAGAAGCGGAGCCGGCAGAACCATCGAAGAAGAAGATCCGCACCAATTCTGGCCCGGCAGTGCCTTCTGGCTCGCAAGACCCGGGTCTGCCGGCTCGCCTAGTGGCCCAGGGGCTGCCGTCCCAGGTATGCCACCCGGACAACCCCCCGACATCCGTCAGCCAGAGGACAGGAGCATCCTCCTCATTCGGGAAGTGCCATCCTAGGCACAACCCTTCATGAGCTCCATCGCCAATGGAGAACTCCCGGACGACGAGGTGGAGGCCAGGCAAATCCGGTGCCGCGCGCACACGTACACCATCATAGACGGCGAGCTGTATAAGCGCGGCGTATCCGGTATCTTCCAAAGATGTGTTGATGTGGACACGGGCTACTAGCTACTCAAAGATATCCACCAGGGCGAGTGCGGGCACCACGCTTCGTTAAGGGAGATAGTCGCCAAGGCATTCCGCCATGGTTTCTATTGGCCCACCGCCCTCGAGGACGCTGAGCAGCTGGTCCGTGCATGCAATGGGTGCCAACGCTTCGGGCAGCTGAGGCACATGCCAACTTCGGTACTCAAGACCATACCGATCACCTGGCCCTTCGCGGTTTGGGGCCTCGACATGGTCGGTCCTTTCAAGCGATCACGCGCGGGCATGACCCACCTACTGGTAGCGGTGGACAAGTTCACAAAGTAGATCGAGGCCAAGCCTATCCGGAAGCTGGATGGGGCGACGATTGTTACCTTCTTCACCAACATCATCAACCGCTTCGGCTACCCCAACAGCATCATCACCGACAATGGCACGAACTTCGCCAAGGGGGCCGTTGCCTGGTTTTGCAGCAACAAGGGCATCCGACTGGACCTTGCCTCCGTCGCGCACCCGCAATCCAACGGGCAAGTCAAAAGAGCAAATGGCTTGGTGCTAGCCGGCATCAAGCCATGCCTCATCGAGCTGTTAGAACGGTCACCCAGATGTTGGATCGAAGAACTTCCGGCTGTGATGTGGAGCCTCTGCACCACACCGAATAGGTTAACCGGCTACATGCCATTCTTCCTGGTCTACGGATCGGAAGCCGTCCTCTCCGCCGACATCGAGTTCGACTCCCCTCGCAAGCTCCTGTACGACGAAAAAGCCAACAGAGAGGCGCGAGAGGACGGAGTGGACCTCCTAGAGGAGGCCCGTGAGCTGGCCCTGTCCAGATCAACCCTATACTAGCAACGACTACGTCGCTACAATTCAAGCCGGATCCGCCCAGTCGCATTCCGCGAAGGTGACCTGGTTCTCTGGCTAGTGCAAGACAGGAAGGGCATGCACAAACTATCACCACCGTGGGGAGGGCCCCTTCATCATCAGCCGGGCACTGCCCAATGACTCCTACTACCTCATCGACGCGCAGCAGCCACGCAAGAACAAGATGGACAACTCAGACGAGGAGACCGAGCGTCCCTGGAACCGGCCCTGCTGCGCCCGTTTTACACCTAGTCGCCAGGCAGTGTATGTATCCCGAAAACCCCATGAATTAAAATGCGGACCCCCACGAGAATCTCGGGGGCTCCTTAATAGGAATGTGTGTGCAACTGTTTTCCGGTTCAAATTTTCCGGCTCCGGCAACCCCTACCCGGGGGCTCGCCGGCTGTCCCGGCCTACTAAGTCAACAAACCGGCTGAGTAGTGTGTGATGATGTCAGAGGTCCACTCTTCGTCTCAGCTACAGACCGCAACCCGGCTGTCCGGCTAGCAAGAGAAAAAGCCCGAGGCATCCCACACGAAAAACAGGGAGGAGACGCAGCAAACCGGGGGTCCCGGCCATGCAACTGATTCGAACCAATCCAGCTGCAAAGCCATTAGTACCGTGTGCAATGTACTGTCAGCTCCCTCCGATTCCGGCTGCAGACCGCAACCCGGCTGCCTGGCAAGGACGCAGCGAAAACAGCAGAGCGCACGGGAAAGCGACTAAGTGTCTAGAAAGGGACAAGCCAGTTTTCGAAAAAACAAGCCGTTTTCCGGCTATAATTTGGCAGACTAACCTACTATCCTATGGACATGTGTGTATGCGTATGTACATTTTTGTTCAACTACCTCGAGTCGGAATTCATGAGAAGGAAAGAAGATTTGAAGTCCTTGCCTTCATCAAGCGCTCCGAATCTCGGGGGCTACACCCATTGGGTGCGCTCGCACGCCCCCAGTGGAATCTTGTAGTTCCCGGCCGGCTAAAGGCGTTTAGCCGGCCGTTCGAAGCCCAGGTGAGGGCAAGGGCTGGAGCAAGAGAATACAAGGAAGATTCGAAGCACCTGGCTACGCCAGCTACTCTGAATCTCAGGGGCTACACCCAGTGGGTGCGCTCGCGCGCCCCCACTGGAATGTTAGTTCCCCCGGCTGAAGGCGTTCAGCCGGCAAAAGCAGCCGACTGGGACGAGGCCAGTCGGATAAAGTTAGAAGACTTGGGAGAAATAAGGAAGATTCGAAGCACCTAGCTACGCCAGCTACTCCGAATCTCGGGGGCTACACCAAGTGGGTGCGCTAGCGTGCCCCCACTGGAGGTGTAGTTCGTCCGGCTAAGAGTGTGTAGCCGGACGAGGTTAGCCGGGCGGAGCAAGCCGGCAAAATATCAAAAGGAAACTCAACGCACAAGTTAAGGGAGACTCAAGAATTTCGACGTTAACAAACAAAAGGGAGACGACGCTCCCATAAGTTACCTAGCATCAAAGACAGCCGGTACAAACAGACAAGGTTCGTGAACATGCAAGACAAGACAAATACACCCAGCATCCCGGGGCAATAACTAGACGGCAGGACACTTGCCGTGAGGGGGATCTTGGCCAGTAGAAGCTTCGGGCGGCGGAGGAGGTGCAGAGCTTGATCCGGTTTCGGCGCCTGCAGGCGGTGGCATCGGGCCCTCCACGTCGGGAGTATCGATAGACTACGAGTCGGTGAGCGCCTTGTCGGGATCCACGTAGTCGGCAATCTTGATGGCGGATCCGCGGAGCTCCAGATGGGCTTGGCAGATGGCGGCAAGATCGGCTCCGGCACAGAAGCCACCGTCGATCTTCTCGACACGGGCATCCTTGTACCAGGAAAGCATGAGGGCCAGAGCCATCTCCGCTCCGGCCCGCGCCGCCAACTCCCGCAGCTGGTCCATCGCAGCCGGCACTTCTCCCACCTTCGCGGCCAACTACGCCATCGTCCCAAGAACCGGAGCCTCCGGCCACATGAAGGAGAAGACGTCCCGCGCCGCTTGACGAAGCTTGGTAGCTTCTTCGCCTAGAAGGGCGATGGGCTCCTAGGCTGTCGGCTGCGCTCCCGGCCTGTTCTCCTGCAGCCGGTTGTAGGCCAGCAGGTCTATGCCGAGGTAAAAGGCTGTCAGAAAAGAGGGGTCAGATCCGTCTACCGGATCCGGAAAGAAAGGAAGACGGGAAAAGGAACGCACCCTTGGCAGTGTGGCCGACCTACATCAGCTTCCCCACTAGGGCCTTCTCCTTGATCGCCAGCCGTTTAATCTTCTTCTCTTGGTCCTTGTTCTGGGCCTTGAGAAGGGTGAAGGCTTTGGCCCGGCTAGCGAGCGAGGCGTCGCGCTCCTTGATGGTGGCCTCCAGACCGTCCACCCTCGCATGCCAATCCTTGTTCTGCAGTCGCAGAGTGGAATTGGACTTGCTCAGCCGGCCGTTCGCTTTCTTCAAGCGATCGATCTCGCGCTGAGCGCACACCAGGATGGCTGCAGAAATTCCGGCTAACAGCAAAAAACAAGGGAGGCCAACTTACTCTGGGAAGTCCCGTTGGCTGCAGCAAGCTTCTGCTCCAACGTCCGGTTCCCGCCGGCTGCGGCCTCTAGCAGCCGGATCTCCTTCACCGCAAGCTCGAGCGTGGCGGCAAGGTCCAACAACGAGGCGGCGGAGGAAGCGTCGTCGTCCACGGCGTTGACGGCCAAGGACTCCTTTGCTGCGACCACCGCCGTTCGCCATTCCTCCTCAGGCTCCTCGTCGGAGTTGTCGTCACCAACAACGACGAGCTCCTTGCCGGCAGCCCCCCGCGCGCCTGCGGAGGAGCCTTCAGGCTGGGAGGGCTCCGCTTCCGGCTGGGCGGGGGCGGTCGGCTCAGCTCGAGGAGGAGGCGAGGGCTGCGCCTCAGAAGAAGGAGGGGCGCCGGTTGGCGCAGTCGGGGCACGGAGCGGCGACCCGGCCGACGCTCGTGCCGGGCTCGTGGCTCCGAAAGAGACCAGCGTGCTAAAGAGAAGGAGGAGAAGGCAAAGGCAAAATAAACCAAAGTCAGAAAAAGAAGAAAAAGGGCAAGCAGATAGAAAGCGCCGAAAGAAAAAGGGGGAGAAGGAACGTCCCCCGGCACAACTGGGGGCGGCCCCTTCTTCCGACCAAGGCAGCTTGGCGGCAGGGCGCCGGACCGGCTCCTCTTAGGAGCCGGCTCCTCCGTCGCAGGCCGGCGGGAGCCAGAACGACTGGAGCCGCTCCCGCCTGCCTCGCCGTCCGTCACGGAGCGCGTCGCCGGGTCCACGGTCAGCGCGGCCTCTTCCTCATCGTGCACCTCCGCGTGCGGGTCGGTAGCCGGCTCGTCATTCCGGCTGGGGAAGGCATCACCGTCCCCGTCCGATTCCTCGCCGGACCGCCGAGCGCGCGGCTCGGGCAAGTCATGCGTGAATACCTCGAGGGGAGCCTCGCCCTCCTCGCGAAGGATGCAAGCGAAGATCTGCCGAATACAAGAAGTCAGTCAGACATAATAGGAAAACAACATAGAAAGAGCAAATAAAGTTTCCGGCTACAGCAACTTACCCGGGGCGCGCGGTTCTCCCGGCAGTAGGGCGCTAGACTGAACTTCCAGTTCTCCGGCAGCCGCTCCTTGCTGATCATCCACAACCACTCCTTCAAGTTGTGGTAGCGGGGATCGCGGCGCGACACCAGGTTAGGTCCAACCGGCCGGAGTAATAGCACATCTTGTGCCCCCGCTGCTGCATCGCATCATCAGCCGGGACATCCAGCTAAGAGTGATGTCCAGGCCGGTTAGCCGGCAGGTGACGAGGGAGCGCATGCGCTGCAACATCGCGTCCGTCTCCGCCTTGTCGTCGTGGAACTTCAAGTCCCAGTTCTGCCGGCTGGACTCGACATCCTGGAAGGCCGGAAGATTTATCCGGTCACGTTGGTGACGTTCTTGACGTAGAAGTACAACTGCTGGCATAGCCGTACCGTGTCCTGAAGCAAGAACTTGGGGTAGCCGGATTGGGAGCGGGAGTAGATGGAGGCGCCGCCGCAGACGACTAGCAGCCCCTTCGTGTACTGCACCTGCGGCCGGACTCCGAAGAGCCGACAGAAGAGCCCGAGATCCGGCTGGATCCCGAGATAGCCCTCGCAGAACACCATGAAGTGCGCCAGCGTCCCGATGGCGTTGGCGCCGAGGTGGTGAAGACGAAGGTCGAAGAAGGCGAGAAACGTCAAGAGGAAGGGATTCACCGGAAGGGCAAACCCGCTTGCCAGATGAGAGAGGAAGATGATGCGCTCCCCCTCCGCCGGGTGTGGCGACACCGCCCCGCCGGCGCCAACCGCACCGCCACCTCCTCCGCCGGCGGAAGAACGCGGGTGGGGCAGTACTTCGCGATGTGGTCGTCCATGACGGAGGAGCCGCACCAAGCCCCGCGGTCGGCGGCCATCTCCGGCTGACTGGGGGGAGCGACGACGGAACACTGGCGATGGCCCGTAGCGACGAGGACGACGATCGGGCGGCGCAGCGGGCTACGGCGCAGAAGGCAAGGGCGCAGGAGCACGCAGGGGAGGAGGAGACTGCAGCGGGGGAGCGAAGGAAAGGAACTGCCTCCCCCGTGGCGTCCCTTTAAAGGGCCGGAAGGTCAACCATCGACGAGGCCACGTGGTGCGCATCCAGGCAACCCACACCCCAACCGCCGCCCAGGATCCGGTGTGCCGAAGAAGGATGCGCAGAAGATCCCGGAGCAGGAACCGAAGCGTCGGACAGTGGTTTCCCGAGGCGACGTGCGACGGGACGTTACGCTGCCCGCCGCAGAGCAATGATGGCGCGTGCGCGCGTGGCCAGCGTCAGCACTGACGTCACGGGTAGTGCAACCGCCAAGCTCAGCCGGATACAAATTCAAAAATAAGAAGGAGCACACGCACATTTCTCCTAAGGGCGGAATCCACACGCGCTCGGGGGCTAGTGTCGGGGGGATGATCCCTAGGTACCCAAACCGGACAAGAAACCAGGCAGTCGGATCGCGTCCGGCTGGCCAGATGCAGCCGAACAGGGTAAGACAGGCCGGCTATCGATCAGCAAGACGTAGCCGGATACGGCGACGTAGCCGGACCCAATCAGTGAGACAGGACGACGTGCATATCAGTTCATGGTACGCCCTGTACGATGACAAGACTGGCAACCACCCGGCCATACCGAAGACTTTGCGAGGGTGACACAAGAACAGTGGCCCGTGCTGATGACGGGTTCGCACGGCGTCCACTGTGCCTACGACAGCCATACCGCTCGTACTCCGATAAGACATACCATACCGGACACTATGGATGACCAGCCGGCTGGGGCCCGCATGTGGGGCCCGCTAGTCGGATTGGCCAGGGAGACTGTTGCCTCTCTGCCTATATAAGGGGAGGCAAGGCCTCAGTAGAAAGGGTTGGTCTCTTAGCATTTAAGGCAGTAGCTAGCACATACAGCTCGAGGAGCACTTGTAGTTGGTGTATCTCACATAGTCAGATCCGGCAGGAGTAGGGGCTTTACCTCACCACGAGAGCCCCGAACCTGGGTACTTCTTGCGTCCCGCTACGCTCGCTTGTATCCAATCTCGCCCGCGGACGCCGTCGATAGCTTCCCTGCTAGTCCCCACACCTCTATCTAACCTTCTTAGGTACTGCCGTTCCCAATACAACGACAACCTGAGAGCCCCTAGGCTGCTCGGAATCGAGCTCGGACCGCCGCAGACACCAACGGACTCCGGCGACGATTCCAGCAAGAATCCACTACCCCGCGTCCTCTTTTTTTCCCTGTTAGCTCCACCGTCCTCTGGCGCATCGTTTAATATTTTTTTTGTTCGATTTGTACCTCCCCAGGTCATCGCCATGGTCTTCATCTGAGCCGTTTCTGCCGCCGCCGTTCGCCGACGAGCTCCGGCGAGGAATCCCTGGCGAATCCGAGCGCTCCTTCATCGACCGCGACCATCCCTGAGACCACCTCAACCGTGGCGATCGCTGGTAATAGTCCATGCACCCCGTACCCCGCTAGGACCACCGGAGCACCACCCTCCCGACGCGCCGCCGCCGCGCGCAGTCGCCAGCGCCACCAGTCCTTGGCCAAAGCGCTGAGCGCCGTCCGATCTGTCGCCAGCGGCCAGGATTAAATTTCTAACCGAAGCGGTACGGGCAATCTGGATCGCTCGTTTTCACTTAGAATCCAACGGCCCATGTTGGTCGATCCGGCCGAACCGGTATGGACCAATAGGAACACGCCACGTAGGACTGAGCGTCTGTTAAATTTAGAAAAAATACAGAAAATATGTTTAACTTAGATATTCAATAACTTTTGATCCATAATTCAGAAAAATACAAATTTGGTGTCCATGGATTCAAAAAAATGAGAGCTTCACTACTGAGGCCTTATTTCACCATTTAGCTACTAGAAAATAGAAGTTTTAGGCAGAACCTTTTTAGGAGTATTTTACCCATAAAAATTATTTTGTAAATTATTTTTGGGTGAAACTTTTTGCCTTGGATTGCAAATTGAACCAGCTGTCCAGTAGGACCAAAATATAAATTTAGTTGACTATACCCAATAGCATGGAAATTATTTAGTAAGTTTGGCCTCTCCAAATGTAAGAAAATATTGCTAATTGTTATAATTGCACAAATGGTTGCATTTGTAATCTTGCAATTATAAAATGTTCAGAAAGCACTTAGTAATGTTCAAAACCTTTGTTATAACAATTTGTACAATAAAAATGGCCATCTTGCATGCTTGCATATTTTGCATGATTTTTTGTATTGCCATTAGTGGTAATCTTGTGCATGTTTTGTCTTAGTTGTTTTGTTTGATAGATTGTGCGGTCCGTCAAGTGTGTTACTGCGAAGAGTGTACCAACACGACCAACTACCAAGGCAAGTGACACTATCATCCATGTCCTACTATTTTCATTACACTTAATGGATTTTTGTAGTATGCATGATGGGACTAGTATGTTACTATGCTATGCTATGTTCTATTAGGATATCCTTTATATATTCCTTAGTGGAAATATTGTAGTTGTAGTATGCTTAGCCCTGCTATAGATTCGGGGTGGAATATACCATATTATGATTATATGAAGTGTTGGAAAATATATGTTTTGTATAATCAAACAAGTACTCGATGAATCACCTGGGTGGAATCTGGATACTCTGTTGTGAATAAGGTGGCAACGAAGGGAACCATATCTATGGCTATCTCTTTCGTGTGTGCACTAGAAGAATACCACCCAGGAACTTAGAGATTGAACATGTTTCTCGTTCAGTGGCTTCCGTGTACAACCACATGCCAAATGGGCTTTGGCCTAGTCAATTACATAGTGGAAGACCTATGCATTGGCACCTCTTCGGGTTAACTTGAATTATGTATTGGAGGTATATCCTTGCATTGGTGCCTGGTATACGTGCTGGCATTATATATTGGGAGGACTTCTATGGAAAGACTTTGTCACATTCTCGATCTGCTGGTACTCCATCTTGGTGAGTACTAATCCAGCGGCCACTGGTGGCATCAAGACGAGATTGTATCTTGTGGGTAAAGTGTACAACTTCTGCAGAAGATTAAATTCTAAGTACTTAGTCGTGCCCCCGGTTATGGACAACTCTGAGCAACTAAGGCCTAAAGCTATGGAAGATCTCGACATTCCAATTTCTCAAAGTAAAACTTGATGGTGATAACAAGGGATTAGAAGAACTTGGAGTTTGCCAAGGAGTTCAGAAAGTTGTTGAAAGATCAAAACCATTTTGCAAAGATAGGATAAAACCATGTTGCTTTCTGCAATTAATCCTAAGCTCTACTTAGCCAAATATGCATGTAGTGATAGTCCAACTTATATTCACAAACTTGTGAAACTTGCCAATACATTCAAAGTATTGACCCTTTGTGGCTGCAACCTATCATGTTGTAGGTTATTCTATTGATGAGTGAGGAATGATGATCGGATTATGAGTCTACACCCAACATGTTTTCCTGTGGCACACGAAGATGAAGAACTCCATGCTTTACTTGTATTCTGCTGCTTTGTAATAAGATAGCCTACGGCTATGAGTTTGTAATAAGTATTCATATTCTGGATCATGCGATGTAATATGACCATTGTATCTTGATATTACATCTTAAACTGTGGGTGCTAGCTATTCAATCCAGGGACTAGCACTGTAATCATAGGGATTCGAACCAAGCCAGGTTTGGGTCTTGACAGATGGTATCAGAGCATTGTGTTGCATGTAGGTTCGTAACCCTAGGAATTGGACAAACCCCTTGTTAGGAATGAACTTGTATTTTTATACTTATTAGATTTTCTCGTATACCTTGATCGTTCTTTACTGAATCTCTTCTCCTGCAAACATGTAGAGGACCAGCCTTTGCTTTCTCCAAGGACCTTAAGGATGGATCATGCCAACAAGGAGATCAAGATACAAGTTGTGACAAGTCCTCGAGCTTGCAAAATATTTGGAGAAGTAGGCCACACCTCTAAGGAACATCAAGATCAATGCCCCTTTTGTGATCACAACCATCCAGTTGGAGAATGCCCCACATATCAAGTCACTTGTTACTTGTGTGAAGGAACCAACCACATTCCTGCCAAGTGCCATCTCGACTTCATAGTGCATCAAGTGAAAGAACAAGTCAAGGATGGAATGTATCAAGCTCTCAGGAAAATAGAAGAAAACCTTAGCCATATCACCCGCTTCAAATGCAAGAAAGAAGGACACAATATCAATGAATGCCCAGAGAAGGAAGTTCAAGAAAACCACAACAACACTTCAAGGAAAAGGACTCGAGACATGACAAAAGTGTTTTGCCATCGCTGCCGAAGATAGGACACTTCACCGATGATTGCCCAACTCGAAAGAGAGCTCCCACTGATGTTATCATAGTGCGACCCATGAGACATTAGATTGCCTACCAATTATCATATTTTAGCTATCGATATCGTGTTAGTGTATGGATCATGCCGACCTATGTGGTGTGACTATACCAGGTTGCTAGTTTCAAGAAAAATGTTGTTTTCTTCAACTAATGAGTTAAACTCAGAAGTTGCTAAGTGATTGGTTGCTTGATGAATGTTTCATTGAACTGTTTTTTTTTGGGTTGAGTGTGTTAGAACTCCTTTAGATCTATCTATCTATCATTACTTATCCCTATTAAACCAACATATGCTTCCAAGACACGCCAACGACTACGATAACAATGGAGACAACAACAACAATGGAAATAAGATGCAATAGATGATGACTGCACAGACTCAGCTAATGCAGATGATGACACAATTCATGACAACCATCAACAATCAGAATCAGAACAACAACAATAACAACCAAAACAACAACAATCCACCACCACAAGATATGCTGACTAGATTTCTGAGGTTGAGACCTGCAAAGTTCTCGGGCACTTCTGATCCAATGGTAGCTGATGACTGGTTACGTTCAGTGAACAGGGATCTAGTGACTGCTGGATGATCTGATGCTGAGAAAGTGAGATTTGCAGCGCACTTGCTTGAAGGCGCTGCAGCTACATGGTGGGACAACTTTCAAGTCACTCACCCCATTGAAGAGGTGACTTGGGAAATATTTGTAGATTGTTTTCGCACTAATCATATCTTTTCAGGAGTGATGAGTCTAAAGAAGAAGGAGTTTCACAACCTTAAACAGCGTCACCGCAGTATTGCTGAATATATTGAGGAATTCAACAATCTATCACGTTATGCTCCAGATGATACTGATACTGATGCTAAGAGGAAGGAAAAGTTCCTAGACGGACCGAATGATGAACTTTCCATGCAATATCAGTTGCTTATGTTCCAACTTATCAATCACTGTGTGACAAAGCTAGAATTTTAGAGAGTAAGAAGGATAAAGTTGAAAACAGGAAGAGGAAGCATAGCTTTGAAAAATATCACTCAGGATCAACACAGAAGATGCGTTCATTCATAAAGGACAATGAGGATTCTAGATCACATCAGCATGAGGGAATTGGACATAATCACCATAATCACAAGAATCACCACATCAACAATGGAAGTGGTAGTTACAATGTGAATGGTACTAACAATGGAGATAACCTTGGTCAGAACGAACATAATGATCCCAAGAAAGACATTAGCCAGTTGAAGTGTTACAATTGTAAGCAACTTGGACGCTTTGCAGCAGACTGTCTTGAGAAGAAGAATAATAAGAATATTGGAGACTCTAATGGGAGGAATTCTAATATGACCCAGAAAGGACATGTGAACTACATCAACATGTATGGAACCCTTGAACAACTAGATGATGTGGATGGTAAGCTTTAGCTAACTCAATTCAGTGGTATAAGAATCTCAAGATGAAGAAATGTTAACAACCTTTGGATATCAAGCATTGAACCCTTAGCCAAGTGAATCATCGAATGCAACCCAACAAAGATTCCTTTTAAGGGTGGTAGCACCCTAGTTATCCTAAAACCCAACCTATTCTTTCTAGCCTTCTCGAATCTCGGGACGAGATTCCTTTTAAGGATGGTAGTCTGTCACATCCCATAATTTTCCAAATTTTGAAATGTGAAAATTTTAAACAAAATAAAGAACCAAGTTCTTTGAAATTTAGAAGGAACAAAACTTTTGGAACATTTAATATAATGCCCCCAAATACCAAGCCAAACAAAATGATTTTTTGTTGTGAAGTGGTGTGCATGTTTTAAAATCCAAAATCATGAAGCATGCATGAGCATCTTGACTTGGTTGCATTTTAAAAACCTAAAAGTAGTGAAAATTATCTCAAACCCTAAAACTCTAATTATTGGTTAACACTAAGAACAACACAATACTGGATATATTCCATATTTAAATTTTATAAAACAACTATGTGAGCTAAAAAGATAAAGGACAAAAGAATAAAACAATAGAAATTGGTTTCATCCAATTTGGAGCCATGGATAAAAAAAGATATGAATTATTTGGGAATAGGATTAAGAAAATGCAATATTAGCTATTAAAGCCAAAGTGAATAAATTTGGTTAGAAAAATTTGAGTTAGAAAGTAAATGTGTTCTATAATGCCCTAAAATCCTAATTTGAGTTTAAATTTTTTAGAGAAATTTGTTTGATTCAAATTGGATCACTAAATCAAAAGTTTTTGGAGAAAACAGAAAAAGAAAAAGAAAAACTGAAAAGAATAAGCAAAGAAAAAAATTAGCAGCAGCATCTGGCCTTCTCGGCCCAACTAAACCAGCCCAACAGTAGCCCGCCCGACACTCTCCCTTCTCCCCCTCTCTTTCTTTCTCACCGCCCACCTGCACACCTGCACACCCCCTCTCACTGACACCACGACCCCACCTCCACGTCACCTCCACCTCACCTTCTTCCACCGCGGGATGAATATACCGTCTCCCTCCCTCTGCTATTTCTAAATCGGCTCGAATTCGAGCGTTTGCGCGTTTAAAGCCCCACTTCAACCTTGTCCTCTTAACCGCCACTCCCTCCTCTCCGTTTCCCCTCAAACCCCACCACCTGAGAGCCCCTAGGCTGCTCGGAATTGAGCTCGGACCGCTGCAGACACCGACGGACTCTGGCGATGATTCCGGCGAGAATCCACTAGCCCGCGCCCTCTTTTTTGCCCTGTTAGCTCCACCGTCCTCTGGCGCATCGTTTAATATTTTTTTTGTTCGATTTGTACCTCCCCAGATCGTCGCCACGGTCTCCATCTAAGCTGTTTGTGCCGTTGTCGTTCGCCGACGAGCTCCGGCGAGGAATCCCCGGCGAATTCGTGCGCCCCTTCATTGACCGCGACCATCCCCAAGACCACCTCGACCGCGGCGATCGCTGGTAACAGTCCACGCACCCCTACCCTGCTAGGACCACCGGAGCACCACCCTCCCGACACACCGCCACCGCGCGCAGTCGCCAGCGCTGCCAGTCCTTGGCCAAAGTGCAGAGCATCGTCCGATATGTCGCCAGCGGCCAGGATTAAATTTCTAACCGAAGCGGTACGGGCTAATCTGGATCGCTCGTTTCCACTTAGAATCCAACGGCCCACGTTGGTCGATCCGGCCAAACAGGTATGTAGCAATAGGAATACGCCACATAGGCCTGAGCGTCTGTTAAATTTAGAAAAAAGACAGAAAATATGTTTAACTTAGAAATTCAATAACTTTTGATCCACAAGTCAGAAAAATACAAATTTGGTGTCCGTGGATTCAGAAAAATGAGTGCTTCACTGTTGAGGCCTTGTTTCACCCTTTAGCTTCGGGAAAATAGAAGTTTTAGGCAGAACCTTTTTAGGAGTATTTTACCCATAAAAATTATTTTGTAAATTATTTTTGGGTGAATATTTTTGCTTTGGATTGCAAATTCAACCCTCTGTCCAGTAGGACCAAAATATAAATTTAGTTGACTATAACTAATAGCATGGAAATTATTTAGTAAGTTTGGACTTTCCAAATGCTTGAAAATATTGCTAATTGTTACAATTGCACAAATGCTTGCATTTGTAATCTTGCAATTATAAAATGTTCAGAAAGCACTTAGTAATGTTCAAAACCTTTGTTATAAGAATTTGTACAATAAAAATGGCCATCTTGCATGCTTGTATATTTTGCATGATTTTTGTATTGCCATTAGTGTTAATCTTGTGCATGTTTTGTCTTGGTTGTTTTCTTTGATAGATTGTCTGGTTTGTCACGTGTGTTACTGCGAAGAGTGTACCAACACGACCAACTACTAAGGAAAGTGACACTATCATCCATGTCCTACTATTATCATTACACTTAGTGGATGTTTGTAGTATGCATGATGGGACTACTATGTTACTATGCTATGCTATGTCCTATTAGGATATCCTTTATATATTCCTTACTGGAAATACTGTAGTTGTAGTATGCTTAGCCCTGCTATAGATTCAGGGTGGAATATACCATATTATGATTATATGAAGTGTTGGAAAAATATATGTTTTGTATAATAAAACAAGTACTCAATGAATCACCTAGGTGGAATGTGGATACTCTGTTGTGAATAAGGTGGCAACGAAGGGAACCATATTTATGGCTATCTCTTTCGTGTGTGCACTAGAAGAATACTACCCAGGAAGTTAGAGACTGAACATGTTTCTCATACATTGGCTTCCGTGTATAGCCACATGCCAAATGGGCTCTAGCCTAGTCAATTACATAGTGGAAGACCCATGCATTGGCACCTCTTTGGGTTAAATTGAATTATGTATTGGAGGTATATGCGTTGGTGCTTGGTATATGTGCTGGCATTACGTATTGGGAGGACTTCTATGGAAAGACTTTGTCACATTCTCGATCTGCCGGTACTCCATCTTGGTGAGTACTAATCCAGCGGCCACTGGTGGCGTCAAGACGAGATTGTGTCTTGTGGGTAAAGTGTACAACTTCTGCAGAAGATTAAATTCTAAGTACTTAGCCGTGTCCCCGATTATGGACAACTCTGAGCAACTAAGGCCTGAAGCTATGGAAGATCTCGACATTCCAATTTCTCAAAGTAAAAATTGATGGTGATAACAAGGGATTAGAAGAACTTGGAGTTTGCCAAGGAGTTCAGAAAGTTGTTGAAAGATCAAAACCATTTTGCAAAGATAGGATAAAACCATGTTGCTTTCTTCAAATAAGCCTAAGCTCTACTTAGCCAAATATGCATGTAGCGATAGTCCAACTTATATTCACAAACTTGTGAAACTTGCCAATACATTCAAAGTATTAACCCTTTGTGGCTGCAACCTATCATGTTGTAGGTTATTCTATTGATGAGTGAGGAATGATGATCGGATTATGAGTCTACACCCAACATGTTTTCCTGTGGCACACGAAGATGAAGAACTCAATGCTTTACTTGTATTCTGCTGCTTTGTAATAAGATAGCCTATGGCTATGAGTTTGTAATAAGTATTCATATTCTGGATCGTGCGATGTAATATGACCTTTGTATCTTGATATTACATCTTAAACTGTGGGTGCTAGCTATTCAATCCAGGGACTAGCACTGTAATCACAGGGATTCGAACCAAGCCAGGTTTGGGTCTTGACAGATGGTATCAGAGCATTGTGTTGCATGTAGGTTCGTAACCCTAGGAATTGGACAAACCCCTTGTCAGGAATGAACTTGTATTTTTATACTTATTAGATTTTCTCGTATACCTTGATCGTTCTTTACTGAATCTCTTCTCCTATAAACATGTAGAGGACCAGCCTTTGCTTTCTCCAAGGACCTTAAGGATGGATCATGCCAACAAGGAGATCAAGATACAAGTTGTGACAAGTCCTCGAGCTTGCAAAATATGTGGAGAAGTAGGCCACACCTCTAAGGAACATCAAGATCAATGCCCCTTTTGTGATCACAACCATCCAGTTGGAGAATGCCCCACATCTCAAGTCACTTGTTACCTGTGTGAAGGAACCAACCACATTGCTGCCAAGTGCCATCTCGACTTCATAGTGCATCAAGTGAAAGAACAAGTCAAGGATGGAATGTATCAAGCTCTCAGGAAGATAGAAGGAAACCTTAGCCATATCACCCGCTTAAAATGCAAGAAAGAAGGACACAATATCAATGAATGCCTAGAGAAGGAAGTTCAAGAAAACCACAACAACACTTCAAGGAAAAGGACTCGAGACATGACAAAAGTGTTTTGCCATAACCACAACCAACTGAATTGCCTTTCTGGTGGAGTGGATTTTACATGGGTACCGCGTCCACCGCTTGGTCGATCCGCAGGAATCCTGTTAGGCGTTAGAGATGAGACTATTAAAGTCTTAGCTAGTTCGACTGTATTTTTTTATTATACTCCATATCCGTAACAAGGTTGATGGTTTCATATGGTCTCTAGTCGCTGTCTACGAGGCTGCCTAGGATGTTTATAAAGCTGACTTTTTGTGTCAGTTGGTTAGTCTGGCTAAGGATAATCCATATCCTATACTTATAGGTGGAGATTTTAACTTGCTAAGATTCCCTCATGAGAAAAGTCGGGGTCCTTTCGACGAACATTGGCCTTTCATGTTTAATATTGCCATAGATAGCTTGGACTTAAGAGAGGTTACGATGTTAGGAAGGCAGTTCACCTAGGCTAATTGTCTTCTAGAGCCTACATACGAAAAACTTGATAGAGTGCTTATGGATACCGAATGGGATGAAAAATTTCCTATGGTAAATGTTCACGCTCTAGAGCGTATCGAGGCTTTGTCGGATTATGCTCCATTATTATTATCTGCTGGAACACCACCACGAAAATTCAAACATAGTTTCAAATTTGAACTTGGATGGATGGATCGTGATGGTTTCTATGAATTGGTGAAGGCTATTTGGGAGAAACATGTTAGTGGTTAGGCCAAACATACTACTGGAATCCTTGAACAAGAGAAAATACACCTGTCATCTATTATTAACGAATTAGAGGTTGCTGTGGAAGTCAGGATTTTTACTACACAGGAGACTGAGCTTAAAAACCAATTGAATGCAGAAATTGTCAGAATACTTCGCGAGAAGGAACTCAAATGGTACCAATGCTCTAAAGCAAAATTCATTCTTGAAGGAGACGCGAATACAAGATACTTTCATGTTGGTGCCAATGGCAAGCATAAAAAGAAACTTATTGACTCTTTAATTCAGTATGAAGGTACGATTGAGGTTCAGGAGAAACTAAAATCTTATATTACTAACTATTACAAATCCGTGATTGGGGCACTGCCAGAAAATACTTTCTTGCTGGATGAGTCCCAAACAACGGATGTTCCTCAAGTTTCTATGGAGTAAAACCACTTTCTAACCGCTCCTTATATGAAGGAGGAGGTCAAGAAAGTTGTTTTCCAATTGGGACATAACAAAGCACCATGGCCTGATGGGTTTCCAGCGGAATTTTACCAAAAGTTCTGGAAAGATATTAATGAGGACCTGATGCATTTATTTGAGTTTTTTCATGCTGGTCAGCTAGACCTTTTTAGACTCAATTTTGACAACATAATTTTACTACCTAAGCTTAATAATGTAGAACATATATAATAGTATAATCCAATCTGCATTTGTAACTTTAGTTTTAAAATCTACACAAAATTGCTACGATTAAACTAAATTTGGTAGCTGATCACGTGGTATGCCCATCTCAAACTGCTTTCATACAAGGAAGAAACATCCTAGATGGTGTAGTAACCTTGCATGAAACAATCCATGAACTACACTCAAAGAAATTAAATGGTGTACTGTTCAAGATTGACTTTGAGAAGGCTTATGACAAAGTTAACTGGTCTTTTATTCAGCAAACACTCAGAATGAAAGGTTTTTCGGAGGAGTCGTGTGCTCTCATACAGTCTTTTGTGTCTAGTGGTAGTGTTGTTATCAATGTCAATGACGACACTGTCCAAAAAATTTAGACCAGAAAAGGGCTGAGACAAGGGGATCCGTTGTCGCCTATACTATTTAACATAGTGGCGGATATGTTGGCTATACTTATTGAGAGAGCCAAGGTTGATGGTCAAATTGAAGGATTAGTTCCCCATCTAGTTGATGGTGGTCTCTCCATTCTTCAATATGCTGATGGTACACTCATATTTATGGAACACGATCTGGAGAAGGCTAAGAATCTGAAATTAATTTTCTCAGTATTTGAGCAACTCTCTGGATTGAAAATTAACGTCCATAAGAGTGATTTGTATTGTTTTGGCAAGGCTCATAACGATGCCCACCTATATGATGATGTTTTCCGCTGTGGCCAGGGGCAATTTCCAATCAACTATCTGGGAATACCGATCCATTATTGGTGTCTCATGATTGCTGAATGGAAACTCGTCGAGGAAAGACTACAGAAACGTCTTAATAGTTGGAAAGGTAAATTACTATCCCTTGGCCGAATACTTATACTCATAAATTCAGTACTCCATGGTACTGTATATGATCTCGTTTTTCTAATTACCACAAGGTGTCCTAAAAAAGGTTGATTATTTCTGATCAAGATTCTTTTGGCAAGGGGATAGTGAAAAAAGAAATATAGACTGATCAGATGGAATGTAGCTTGCCGACCGAAAGAATACAGTGGATTGGGAATACATGATTTGCAAGTCAAAAACACCGCGCTTCGGGATAAATGGGTATTCAAACTACCTACAGAAGATGGTGTCTGGCAAACCATTCTATGGAGGAAGTATGTTGGCTCCAAAGCTGTGTCTCAAAGTGGTTTGGAAACACGATGATTCACACTTTTGGGCTAGACTAATGGCGTCCAAAAATCATTTCTTCCGCTTTGGTATTTTCAATATTAAGGATGGTTCACAGATTCGGTTCTAGGAAGATAAATGGCTTGGCTAAACTTGTTTTCGGGAACAATATCCAGCTCTATATTTGATTGCTCAGCACAAAGGTGATACACTTTACAAAGTAATGGGATCTAATCCTCCTAATGTCTCTTTCAGAAGAAGTCTCATAGGTCCTAGATAGTATCGTGGAACTATCCGTTATTACGATTATCCACGATACAGCTATCAGAGGGTGTGGACGAGTTCAAATAGAAACTACTAGAGAGTGGTAAATTATTTTTGGACTCAATGTATATAGCTTTGATCCAATCTGATATTCCAGTCGATGATAATAGTAAAATTTGAAAGATGAAAATAACCCTTAAAACAAAGATATTGGCTTGGTAGCTCCGTAAGGCGGTAATTCTTACAAAAGATAATCTTACTAGGAGTAATTGGCATGGAAGTACACAATGCGTTTTTTGTCATCATAATGAGACAATCTGGCATTTATTATTACAGTGTAAATTAGTGTAAATTTGTTCGTGTTATATGGTCAATCATCCAAATAGCCTCTGGTTTCTCTCCTCCATGTTCGGTAACCAATGTTTTTGGTAACTGGTTGCATGGGATATAGGATAAATATGGGACTTTGTTTACACTAGTAGAAACCAAGCCTTTAGACCCAGTTAGTAAGGACCATTAGTCCTAGATTGCAAACCGAGACTACCAGATCGGGAGTAAAGGTCTGGCCTTTAGTCCCGGTTCTGTTACGAACCGGGACTAGAGGTCCACCACATGGCCTCACGAGCCGCGCTAGGCTGGAGGACTTTTAGTCCCGGTTCGTAACACGGACCGGGACTAAAGGGTCACTACCGCGGCAGCATTTCGAGACATTTGGCTACCGCAGTAAGAGATAGGGTTTTAGTGTATTTCTTTTCATTTTGTGTTTTGTGTTCAATTATTTTTCATTCTGTGTTTTCATTACAAACAAGTTTTCGTATACATACACAATGCTACTACATAGTACTTGTACACGATTGATGCTTATATAATATAATTTCTCTTATAAGCATAGATGCATGGAGGTCATTACATGGAGTATTAACCGGGTCCAGAGACTGTCTATTTGATTACATGGAGATCATTACGTGGATGCTTTAGGGTCTATCTAGAGAGTATTCTCCGCATGGGTCTATGACCTCGTCGACCAAAAACCAGCCAATTCCTCTTGGATTGCTAGTAGGTGGTCCTAAGGTAGGAGGTTGTCCCGCATCGTGTTTAACTATAAAGAAGGAGATCATATGAATTAGACTCAACACAACTTATTGCAATAAAAATAAAGGGTGAATATATCATTTACTTACTCGAACATTTGAAGGCGGGGCGGACGATGTGGCGGCGGGTCGGACAAACAGCGTGGTGGGTTCCTCCATTGGTGTGGCGGCACGGACTCTTCCACTGGCGTGGCGGTGCGGCTCCTCCACGGGCACGACGGTGTGGCTCCTCCATGGTGTGGTGGCGATTCTGCGTCAGGGAAGAAAGCGCTGCTCCCGGTCGTGGCTAGACCTGGGGTGGAGGTGGGGGTATTTATACCCCCACCTTTGGGACTAAAGGTTACCCTTTAGTCCCAGTTTAATACAAACCGAGGCTAAAGCTGTTTTTGGCCCACTGTTATTCACGCTTGCGCATACCCCTTTAGCCCCGGTTTGTGATACAAACCGGTACTAAAGGGTAATCTTTAGTCCCGGTTTGTATTACAAACCGGTTCTAAAGGGCGCTTTTGGCTCTAAAAAGAAAACTGGCCATAGTTTTTAGAAAATTATGTATTATATATCAAAATTTTCGGAAAAAGAAGATCTATAATTTAAATATATTATCATACTCTAGTTGTCAACACCCGGATTTTTAATCCCAAATGCCTATTATGCCATACCTCGCAATCCGAGGATTACCATTTTTGCGAGACATAACAGATTGGATATCATAGTGCATCATCCATTACAAACCATAATAAGGTCTTACACAAATAAATGATCTCATGATCCAGTCTTAGTACAATCAAATAGCGATATAAATAGCATAGCGATGGGGTCCATCTTCAGAGTCACAGGCAATGCTGACTATGGGAGATGGTCCTAGTTATCATAGCCGTCCTGCTGTCCTTCATCTTGGTAGTCCTCTTCATAGTCTGGCCACGGGAATAGCTAGGGACAAAAGCCATGAGTACTCTTTATGTACTCGCAAACTATCACTAACAAGTAGGGTAGTTCTAGTAGGAATGCTAAACTCTAAGTTTATTTGTAAAGTTAAGTTTGAAACCTAAGCTGAGTTCAGAAACAAAGATAGATAAAATAAAGTTTGAAATCACCTAAGTGGGAACTTAATCATCATAGTCACAACTCTGTTTTGGTCAAGTCATGTCACAATTCATTTCATAATTCATTTTGAGAACATCGGACAATGGAACAGTATGGCCACTCCAACTGTCCATAACAGCGGACGCGGCTATTCGAATAGTTTGACACTCTACAGAGGTGGTACACTTTCACCACAAGATTCGATACATCTGGCAGGGATAACCCTGGATCATCATACTTAGTATACAGATAATCAAACATGACCTTTCCTTTACACACTCTAGTATAAGCACCACTCCTATGAGTATGGCCTCCCAGCCATGACCATCTGTCATCCTGGGCATTGCCTAGGTGGACAACATTGAGAGGTAGCCTCAGCTCAAACCTCTCCCGCGAGGGAACTAATACTAATGCATATAAACTTCCGGCTAAGCCTTACCCAATTCAGGTATTGTGGTTGTACGGTAAAATTGGAATGGTATCGCCTCCGAACCCAACCATCAGTTTTTCTAAAAGGGCTAAGGCTCATGCCTTAACCTTTTCATCATCATCATAAACCATTTGTGTTTCTCAACACATGTCAAAATATTTCAATAGAATGACTCATCATTCCAAGGTTTTCACAATTCATTTTCATCAAGTATTCCCATCTAAAGTGATCAAGTTTTTGGTATAACTCTAAGCTACTAAGTTAAGAGTGTTCCCTAAGGTGGGAGGCAAAGATCAATATCATGCCATAGAATGACCTCTAAGTCTAACTAGATAGGTCAAGTTTTATACTCTTTATGCTACCTATAAACAAGGTAAAAGACTTTGGTAAAGTAAAGAAGGTGAAGCTTGTAAATAAAACTTGGGGTAGCTAAATAGTCAAAGGGGTATAACCAAAGCATGCCTAATGCATTTGCTTAGATTATCTATCTGGCAAGGTTTAGCTTGCCAATAATAGATTGCCTTGACTAGTGCAGTGGTTGAAATTCTCTTCCTACTCTTCTTGGTAGAACTCCTCCTCCTCGTAGACTTGGTCGGTACTATCGTCTATAAATACATACGGAATACACAATCACCAAACAATACGTAACTAGTCTGCTTAGTACACTAAGGCACACATTTGATGATCTAGTATCAAAACAAACATCACAAGGTTTAATGAACTAGCTTCATTCTTTTTATTTGAGAAAATTAATTTCTACTCATTAAAATTAACTAAGGTTTAATATTCTCCAATTAAAATATGGGATCATGTGGACACATGTCATCACCACATAATATAACATATGGGAATGTTATTTAAAGGTTGGATCACATTTTAATAAGTTTAAGTTTAATAATTAATGATTTAAAGTGACTAGAAATGCCTATATAGCATTATTTTGGTACTAGTCCAAATTCACTGCATGTACACCTCAATACAATTACATATTCAGATAGGCATGGATAAATGTCATTTTTGAGAGTTGGAATCAACTCAAAAGCTATCATGGCTGATTTTATAAAAATGTTTGAATGTGCAAAAGCTTCTTTCTTGTTATTTTTACTAGGAAAGATCTCTAAATCTAAATGATTTAAATACAAAGGTCTTCGATAGAGATTTTCATCAGCTTTCCAACAAAATTGGAATCACTCCATTTGGATTTGTAAAACTCTCTGAGTTGATTTTTAAACTAAGGGACATAATTGATTTTAAGTCTAAATAGAAAAACCTATATTTGAATTAACTGGGTCGCGTGGGAAACTAATTGGGCCAGCCCAGATTCACTCCGTGGCGCTGAGGGCTGCTGATAGGTGGGGTCCTCCTGTCAGTGTCTCATTACACGCGAAGTGGTACGGGGCGATACAGACCGCATGATTAGAACTAGATCAACGACTCACGGTCGTCGACGATGACAGACTCATCGCCGGTGAGACTGAACCCTAGCGGCTCGAAGGGGATGCAGTGGGGACGTACCGGGGCTCCAGCTAGTGCGGCGAGGCAGGCAAACAAATGAGTAGACGACGGCAAGCTCAGGCAAAGTCGCGGCAGATGCTGGGGTGGACGAAATCAACGGGGACTTCTCCTCCTCTGTTGCGGCGGTCTCTGGCTCAATTATGGCGATGTGCTGCTCTAGCTGGTCTAGCGAGAGGTGGGGAAGGACTGGTGGTGAGAGGGAAGTGGAATGGTGTGGCGATTGAGGCTGGGGAAGGCCTCCTTATATAGGCTCGAGGAGGGGACATAAGGGGCGAGGGAGAGCTCGTCGGTGACGACGATACAGGGGGCTATCGGCATGGGTGGCGTAGGCGGACAGTAGCCTGCCTCCTGGCAGTCGTCTATGGATTTATGGTGCAGCTAGGGGTAGTGGCAATCGGTAAGGAGCGTCAGGCGCTCTAGGATACAGTGGCGGTGCTCGACGCGGTTCGCGACGAGTGTGGGTCGCGCGGCGGGTTACGGCCGTGTCTAGCGGGGTGAGGTGGTCAGGCGGAGCGGCGTGCACGGTCTGCGGTCGAGGCGCGGTCTGTGGCGTGCTGGCGGTGATGGCACTCTGGCATGCTCTAGCACGGCATAGAGAGACATGGGCGCGAGGGAGTGGAGGTGGTACAGGGGCTGGCTGTGGCCGTAGGGTGTACATGGGAGTGCTGTAGGGTTGGGCGGAGCTAGTGGTGGTGCTGGAATGGCGCGGCGCGGTCTGGGGAGCCTTCTCCACGATCAGCCGGTGGTGACCAAAAACGGGCGGCGCGGCACTGCTGCTCTAGGTCGCTTAGTAGCTTAGTTAGGGGATGGTTAGAGTTAGAGGGGACAAGGGGACCAAATGGAGCCCAATTACTCGACAATGCATTGATCATTGAATAGTAATAGTTAGGCAGATAAAATGTGCATGCCACTTGTTCGACACAATGGCCGCATGAACGAAACTTTTGAATTTTTGAAAGATTTTTGGTGGAGTGGTTTGTTATATGCCTAAGCATCTGTGGTTGCTAGGATTTTTTAAATGGAATTCATTTGAGTGGTTTTTGAGAAAGTGTGATCTAGACATATGAACTAAATTCTATTTTCACTTGTCATTTAAAATTAGAGTTTGAATGCTTTTGGGAGATCACAAAGTGGGCCTTGGCATATCACTACTTGTACTAGAAAGGGGTGCAAATATCCACAATTGTTTCTGTTGGGATTTGAGGGTTAGGAATACCCAAAGTAGGCTAGTTGATTAAAATGGCCAAAATGACCATTCTCTTTTATTAATTCTTTTTGATTTCTTTTTCTTTGGTTTTTGCTTGGGAATGATCTAGATGATGTGACATTCATCATAGAACCATTTTACAACCATTATGACAAACAATAATGGTATTTCAAACAACTCCTATTTTAAATGCACACACATATGAATGCTTAAAGATTTTAAATGGGAAAAGTTTTTGTTAACCCTAAATTGGGTAAATTTGATCTTGATTAACCTTGATTAAAGTTTTGGGATGCTACAAACCTTCGCCCTTAAACAAACTCTCGTCCCGAGATTCAAGAAAGAAAACTAGGAACTAAAGAGATCTGGGAACTCAGTCCTAATGTAATCTTCTTGCTCCCAAGCGGCTTCTTCTTTGGTATGGTTGCTCCATTGAATCTTGAGAAATTTGATACTCCGGGTCCTGGTGGTTCTATAAGATTCCTCCAAGATACGAATGGGCACTTCACGATACGTCAGATCCTTGTTGATATCAACAGCTCCGTGATCGATGTTCTTGAAAACTTCGGTCTTCTCCGACACTTCTAAGCATTTGTAAAGTAATGAGATATGGAACACATTGTGGATGGCTGACATCTCTTCTGGCAGTTCCAGTTGATAAGATACTTCTCCTCGACGGTTCAGAATCTTGGAGGGTCCGATATATCTGGGGGCTAACTTTCCTTTCAGACTAAAACGTTGGGTTCCCTTCAATGGTGAAACCTCGAGATACACAAAATCTCCGACATTGAAAGTCAGGTCTCTCCTTCTCTTGTCAGCATAACTCTTCTTTCTGGATTGGGCGGTCTTGAGGTGCTCACGGACTTTGTGAACCTTCTCTTCAGTTTCGTGGAGAATGTCGGGTCCAAAAATCTGACTCTCTCCTACTTGTGACCAATTCAACGGGGTACGACACTTTCTTTCGTATAGGAACTCAAATGGGGCCATTTGCAAACTGACTTGATAGCTGTTGTTATATGAGAATTTTACGAAACGCAGACAATCTTCCAATTTTTATCCGTACTCTAACACACAAGCTCTCAACACATCCTCTATGATTTGGTTGACTCTCTCAGTTTATCCATCGGTTTGCGGGCAATAAGCGGTACTGAAATTCAACTTGGTTCCTAATCCTTCTTGGACTTTCTTCCAAAATCTCGAGGTAAATGGGGTTCCTCGATCCGATACTATGGTCTTGGGGTTCCATGCAGACTAACAATTCTAGCAATATACAACTCTGCTAGCTTTGAACTCCGAGGAGTTGCCTTGACAGGTATAAAATGAGCTACTTTGGACAGTCTATCAACGATTACCCAGATTGAGTCATTTCCCCTACTAGAAGTAGGTAAACCGGTGATAAAGTCCATTCCGATGGAATCCCATTTGCATTCCGGAATCTGCAATGGTTGTAATAGTCCTGCGGGTCTCTGATGTTCCGCTTTGACTCTCTGACAGATATCACACTTGGTGATGTAGCTTCCGATTTCTCTCTTCATCTTGTGCCACTAAAATTGCTCCTTCAAATCCTGATACATCTTCGTTCCTCCAGGGTGGATAGAATAAAGAGTATTATGAGCTTCTTGCATGATAACTTGCTTCAGCTCCGAATATGCTGGCACACAGATACGTCCTTTGTACCACAGAACTCCTTCTTCGTCTTCGGTGAATCCAGGTACATTTCCTGTACCGATACGATGCTTCATTCCGTTGATACTTTCATTTCCCTTCTAGGCTTCCTTGATTTGGCTAATCAAAGTGGGTTGAAGTTCAATGCTATCTAAGATTCCTTTGCTAACTAGCTCAGTTCTAAACTGCTCCAAATCCTCATACAAACTTGGTTGCTTCTCCTTGATCATGATGTTTAGCTTACACGGCAATCTGCTAAGAGCATCCGCTACCACATTGGCTTTGTCGGGGTGATAGTGAATGTCAAGGTCATAATCCTTGATTAACTCTATCCATCTTATTTGCCTCATATTCAGCTCCTTCTGAGTGAAAATATACTTCAAGCTTTTGTGATCTGAGTAAATCTCATAGCTATTACCCATAAGATAATGACGACATGTCTTCAATGCCAAAGCTACGGCTGCTAACTCAAGATCATGAGTAGGGTAGTTCTTCTCATGCTGCTTCAGTTGTCAAGACAGATATGCAATGACTTTGCCTTCTTACATCAATACACACCCGAGACCAATCTTGGATGCATCACAATTCACATCAAATGGCTTCTTGATATCTGGCATGATCAATATTGGGGCTGAAATCAATCTCTTCTTGAGCTCTTGAAAACTGGCTTCACATTTGTTGGTCCATTCGAACTTTTTGTCCTTCTTCAACATTTGGGTCATGGGTCTTGCGATGCTCGAACATCCTTATACGAACTTGCGGTAATATCCCGCTAATCTGAGAAATGCATGGACTTGGGTTTGAGTGGCCGAGGCTTCCCATTCTTCGACATCTTTGATCTGGGCGGGATCAACAGTGACTCCTCCGGCTGACACAATATGTCCTAGGAATCCTACTTCTTTCAGCCAAAACTCACATTTGCCGAACTTGGCATATAATCGATGCTCTCTAAGGGTTTCAAGGATGATTCTCAGATGTTGCTCATGCTCTTCTTCTGACTTGGAGTAGATAAGGATATCGTCGATAAACACGACGACAAACTTAAACAGTAAATTCATAAAGATCTTATTCATGAGATTCATGAAATAAGTAGGGGCATTGGTTAATCCAAAGGACATGACCGTATACTCGTATAATCCATAACGAGTAGTAAAGGCGGTCTTTGGAATATCCGTTGCACGAATCTTAAGTTGGTGATAACCAGTCCTAAGATCAATCTTAGAGAACACATTAGCTCTAGTCAACTAATTTGTGCACAAACGGTTGCCTCCATATTTCTTCTCTATCTTTGGCAAAGGGTACTTGTTCTTGATGGTGACGTCATTCAACTTCCTGTAATTTGTGCACAAACGGTTGCCTCCATATTTCTTCTCGACGAATAACACGGGCGATCTCCATGGTGATGCACTTGGTTGAATCAAGCTTGTTGCCAACATAGCATCCAACTGCTTCTTCAATTCTACTAACTCTGAGGGGTTCATACTATAGGGTCTTTGGGCTATGGGTCCGGTTCAGGGGATTAGTTCAATAATGAACTCAATATCCCTATCCGGGCCATACCGGGCAATTCATCTGGGAATACGTCGGGGTATTCACAGACTACTCTGACTTGGTCAATGGTGGGTAAGGCTAGACTCTTCTTGCACTTGAATTGACAGGGCAAGGTTTCAGATATATGCTCTACTAAGACTCCAGAGCTAATGGTCATGGTGATGGCTTTCTTGGCACAGTCAATCAAACCTTTATGCTTTGACATCCAATCCATTCCTAGTACTACTTCCAAACCTTTGCAAAATTTTCTAGCTTTTGTACGAAAGTCGCGGCAGATGCTGGGGTGGATGAAATCAACAGGGACTTCTCCTCGTCTGATGCGGCAGTCTCCGGCCCAATTCCGGCGATGTGCTACTCGAGCTGCTCCGGCGAGAGGTGGGGAAGGACTGGTGGTGAGAGGGGAGTGGAATGGTGTCGTAATTGAGGCTGGGGAAGGCCTCCTTATATAGGCTCGAGGAGGGGACCGAAGGGGCGACAGCGAGCTCGTCGGTGACGACAATACAGGGGGCTATCGGCATGGGCGGTGAAGGCGGATGGTGGCCTGCCTCCTAGCGGTTATCTACGGCTTTATGGCGCAGCTAGGGGCGGTGGCAATCGGTCGGGAGCGTCGGACGCTCTGGAAGACAGTGGCAGTGCTCGACGCGGTTCCCGGCCAGTGTGGGTCGCGCGACCGGTTACGGCCGTGTCTGGCAGGGTGAGGTGGTCAAGGCGGAGCGGTGTGCGCGGTCTGCGGTCGAGGCGCGGTCTGTGGCATGCTTGCGGTGATGGCGCTCTGGCGTGCTCTAGCACAGCGTAGAGAGGCATGGGCGCGAGCGAGTGGAGGTGGTACAGGGGCTGGCTGTGGCCGTGGAGTGGACAGGGGAGTGCGGTAGGGTTGGGCGGAGCTAGTGGTGGTGCTGGAACGACATAGCACAGTCTGGGGAGCGTTGCCCACGTTCCGCCGGTGGTGACCAAAAACAGGCGGCGCAACACTGCTGCTCTAGGCCGGTTAGTATCTTAGTTAGGGGCTGGTTAGAGTTAGAGGGGACAAGGGGACCAAATGGAGCCCAATTACTCCACAATTCATTGATCATTGAATAGTAATAGTTAGGTAGATAAAATGTGCATGCCACCTGTTCGACAGAATGGCCGCATGAAGAAAACTTTTGAATTTTTGAAAGATTTTTGGTGGAATGGTTTTTCATATGCTTAAGCATCTATGGTTACTAGGAATTGTTAAATGGAATTCATTTGAGTGGTTTTTGAGAAAGTGTGATCTAGACATATGAACTAGATTCCATTTTCACTTGTCATTTCAAATTAGAGTTTTAATGCTTTTGGGAGATCACAAAGTGGGCCTTGGCACATCACTACTTGTACTAGCAAGGGGTGCAAAGATCCACGATTGTTTCTGTTGGGATTTGAGAGCTAGGAATACCCAAAGTGGGCTAGTTGATTAAAATGGCCAAAATGACCATTCTCTTTTATTAATTGTTTTTTATTTATTTTTCTTTGGTTTTTGCTTGGGAATGATCTAGATTATGTGACATTCATCATAGAACCATTTTACAACCATTAGAACAAACAATAATGGTATTTCAAACAACTCCTATTTTAAATAGACACACATATGAATGCTTAAAGATTTTAAATGGGAAAAGTTTTTGTTAACCCTAAATTGGGTAGATTTGATCTTGATTAACCTTGATTAAAGTTTTGGGATGTTGCACTATTATACAACTTAAATGAAATTATTTATTGTTTAACATGTATTATATTTAGTATAAATGTTGGAAAAATATAGTTTTTTATTTAAAAAACAGAAAAATACATATAATATACCAAAGTATTCACAACAAATAATATACCCATTAGAAATATAATATTTCATAACTAAACTAGTATCTGGGACTAAAAGATATTTCGAGGGCCGTTAGTCCTGGTTGGAGCCACTAACCCGGACTAAAGATATTTCCCACCACATTTTTAGAGCCGTCAAGATATGCTTTCCCGCCATTTCCCCCCGCTTCCCACCATTTCCCCCTACTTCCCGCCATGTTTTCCCGCAATTTCCCTATATATCTAGGCCAACCGCCATGTACATCCACACATCCACACATTCTCTCTCACAACAATGGACACCGCTTACTAAGCCTTTCTAACGCTCGAGGAGACCGAGGCGCTGTGCGCCTCCAGCTACCCATGCCCGCCTGGGTACCAGCTGCCCACTGGCTGGATGTTGAGCACTGGAGGGGTTTCTGTTCCTCCCGTGCCTCAAGGTTCAGCCCGCCAGGTGGCCATCATGAACCACTTCTACCTCGAGCTCACACCGGAGCAGCGGATGGATCCCCTTTGGGATCCCGACAACCTCGACACTTGGAATGCCTTCTTCGCAAATAGGCGGGAAATGCAGCTCGCTAGATACGAGGGTGACAGCCCGCCCCCAATGAACCACAATGAGGCCGGTTGCCTCCTATGGTGGGCGAACGCATTATCACCGGCGTGATGCGCTACATCTCCATGGAAGACCATCCTCGCCTAAGGTACCCGCACTTTCACCAGCCACAGAGCAACAAGAATGGTGGCGGTGGTGAAGGTCGAGGGCGTACTAACATCGTCATCCGGGAGCCCCCTCCCTCGCATGTCGTGAATTCGAGGCCGGAGTGGCAGGTTTCCCTCCCCCATTCCCTCATGCACAAGTAGGAGAAGGTTTGAGGATCCCATGAACATATTTCTTTAAGACTCCCATGAACCTCTCAAAGGGGCACATATTGTGTAGAAATACAAGACCGAGAATGTTAATTTCTTCGACAAGGTGAACTAGGAGGTGCGTCATAATATTGAAGAAGGATGGTGGGAACACCAACTCAAAGCTGACAAGACATTGGACCATATCTTTCTATAACCTTGGTAGACTATCTAGACTGATTACCTTCTAAGAAATTTCATTGAGAAACGCACATAGCTTCACAATGGGTACCCGAACATTTTTCGGCAGGAGTCCCCTCAATGCAACTGGAAGCAGCTGTGTCATAAGCACGTGGCAGTCTTGAGACTTTAGGTTTTGTAATTTTTTCTCTGCCATGCATATTTATTATTCCCTTTATGTTCGACGAGAAGCCAGACAGGACCTTGATACTGTAAAGGACTTAAAAAAATATTTCCTTCTCTTCTTTGGTAAGTGCGTACGTAGCAATACCTTCAAACAGCTATGGATGCATGCCGTGTCGGTCCTTCATACGTTGTTGGTCTTGCCGTGCTTCTGGTGTATCTTTATTCTTCCCATACATGCCCAAAAAGCCTAGCAGCGTCACGCAAAGATTCTTTGTCAGGTGCATCACGTCAATTGCAGAGCGGACCTCTAGGAATTTGCAATTGGGTAGCTCCCAAAATATAGATTTATTTTTCCACATGGGTATGTTCCCAACATATTGAAGGGGATCCACACCAGAAAAAAAAATTCCTACGTTGGAACCCCAAAACTTCTTAGGATCTATCTATGTAGTAATGCGGTAACGGCCAATGCGTATAGAATACATACCCTTATAGACCGTACGCGGTTAACGTTTCGCGGGGAACGTGGTTGAAGTAGTCGAACTCGTAGCTGACCTCTAGGTCGTGAAGCTCCTCGCATGTCACACCTTGCTCCTTCTTCATCTTCATCGTGCAGCAACTCCGGGTTACGAGATTAAGCGCCCCAAGCGTTGCGCCTCGTGTCTTCATACACATCCGGTGCATGATGAGACCTCCGGCTCCCCGATCTCGCCAGTAGTGCGGAAGTTGATATCCGGCTAGGAATCCCTGCAGCACAACGGTGTACTGCATGTGTGCCTTGTTCACACAGCCCAAACTTGGGGCCATGGTCACAAGGGCTAGAGAGAGAGGGAAGGAGGAAGTCAACCAAAGGACTTCTCCAAATATTGGTGTGTTGGTGTGTGTCAATCCCACCCATGGGCACCCCTTTATATAGGCTAAGGGGGAGTGCCTTTCTCAAAGGCTAAGCCATGTGGGACTAAACAAGGGGAAGAAAGGGGGAGGCGCATGGGCCCTTAGGGCACCATGGGCCGGCCGGGTGGGCCTCCTTATGGCCGCTGGGCCTTTGCCCTTTGGCCCTTCCCTCCTTCGATTTTCTCTCATGGGCATTTTTTCCATAGGAAGTTTGGCCCATCAGTAGAATAACCCTTCAAATTAGATTTTAATATTATCTTTAATATTAATTACACTAATTAATATGTAAATACATATTACAAAACCTGATTCAACCTGAAAACCTTTCGGTTCCCCTTTCTATATCCTCCGAACAACTTCGGAATTCCCGGAATGATTCTGATCCTTTATTCTTTCTCTGAACAGCTTCAGATTTCTCCGCGGAACGCTTACGGCTTTCTCTTTCTCTGTTGTGATTCCATCTTATGAATGATCGCTCTCATCGTACCATTAAGTGTATCCTCTCACGGCCCGGGAATGCTCTAGACATGATCTATATCAATGATCAACAGAGGGACCAGGAATATCCATGTGACCCCTAGGCATTCCTGATGACAATGTCTTTTGAACCGCTAAACGTAGCATCCAATTCCTTTTGTTTCTTGATACGACCTGTCCGAGACCCGATCATTGGTATCACATACCTTGTTCAATCTTGTTCACAACAAGTTCTGTTTTCTTGTTACCGTGATATTACATCCCCATGACCGAGTGACATGTTGTAACATTTATGGATGTAATCTCACCAAGCTGACCATATGTATCTTTACCCGTCATGTGGGTGAACAAATCCCGGTATTGCAGTCACATGTCATCTATTGTTCCTTCGGAATACTTAACGTACACCTTCATGGCCACTGTATTACCAGATGACGGTTGATGCAGTCTAAGCAGCCTCAGGAAACAGTGAGTAATATGAGCTCACGGTCTAAGGAAAAGGAGTCTAGGTATAGATATTGCAACAATGAACTATCTATAACACCCCAGCATTAGAGCTTAGAAATAAGTGAACACAGGTGTGTGCATTGCATTCATGCATAGAAAATCCGGATAATTTTCGCGCTTTGAAATAAAACTTGCCAAAGTGATTGAAGCTTCTCTTAACTTGGTGGAACTGAAGTAGATCATCAAGTTTACTGTGATAAGTTTCAATACGACCTTTGCTAAAACTTTATCTTTGGGTAATATAATTTGATCTAAGGGTAGATCAAATGTAATGAAACTAAGTCACACCACACTACTTAATGAAGAGTACTTGATCTCCTAGAGATCATTACATGGTATTCCATACCACAACTTAAGGATGAATATTTAATATTCTAAAGATGATATCAAGGTATTATCTACCACAAATCGTGAATACCAAGTTAAGTATGTAACTTAAGTAAAGAAAACTCTATAACTAAATCTTGATACACTTGATGGCCATCGTGATACCTACTATGGGTATCATGGTAGTTCTTAAACATCAATTCTTATCACAAAGGAAGTATAATGGAAGTCAATCCAAGACCACGCATCTCATACCCTTAGTGTCATGTTAATAGATGACAATCCTATTTGACCAAGTCCTAGTGTTAATGGATCATCACTATTGAGTGACCAATTCTTGACCTAGCACTTGTTAACCTTTAGCTTTGACCTATTATATTGACCTTCCAAAGAGCTCAAGTAAATTAATAAGAAGGAGGAACTAGCTATGGTGAAGTATGCCATCATCAATGGAATGTGATCCTTAGTGGAGATCAAACCATCTGATGTTGGAGGAGTTAACTCACTCATGAGTTAACTAGAAGCATTACCTAAACCCAAGAGTTAAGCCATCAATTGAGAAGCTATGAGAAAGCTAGTAGTAGTGGAGAATCTAATAATAATTTTGTTAAGCCAAGTAGATATATGTATGAAGTAAGCTTCTTTAACAATATCAGCTTTATAGAGAGACTAGTACAAGTCTACTACATAGTTGATTATAAATCTTGATCAGACAATTAGAAGCCTAAGCTTTGTTTGATCAAATGATGGTGGTCATTATTCCCAAGTCACTTGAGAATACATGACTAGTTGATAAAGAAGAGTTGTGAGTACACCAAATTAGGTAAAGCCCTAGTAAGATGAATCATCTAGCTTGATCATGAGAAGTCAAGATAGAGTATAATAAAGTGTATACCATAAGTTGTAGGAGTAGTTGGAGGCATAGTGCTTTAGTCAAGCTAGTACAAGAACAAATTGTATTATGGAGAGTAGTAACATGCCTATTTTGGAGGATTATTGTCACTTGTGATGTATAGAGAGAACTAAAATCTTGTAAACCTTTGAAGAAGTTGCAAGATGAAGTGAAGGAAGTTAATAGATGGAGTTAGCAGTAGCTACATTGATAGGTGTATCAATGGTAGTTGATTAAGAGAAGTTATATACTAGGAGTAAGGATGAAATAATGTTGAAGGGGCATGACCATGTCATCATGTGATGATGGATATGGTGGAGTCAGACGATTGTCTTATTCAAGAAGATGTGACCTTTGTGAATAAGAGAGATATCTAGAGTATATTTAGGAAAGGAATTCCTTATCTCAAGATAAGCTTAGTGAAGTATTGAGGTAAGAATTCTTTAGAAACCTTTAGCTAGCTATACAAGCAGCCATGACAAGACCCTAAAATCAAATGGATAGTGAAACCATTTTCTATTCCTAGGTAACCATTGAACAATACCTCTTAGACAATTAAAGCTTTTAAGAGATAATTAGAGAACCAGATGTGTGTTTATAGATGGAAGCCCTGTCCACCTTATTATCTTAAACCTTAATAGAAACCTAGTTTCATAGAACCATCAAGATCACATTAGGAAAGTGTTTTGTGGTACTTCTAAACTATACAAACCGAGTAGAATTGGATTTGGTGAAATCCTCAAATGGGGAGAACCATGGACCTCAAATCACCATGATACAAACCCCAGGGTTTAATATCTTATCATGCAAGTACAATTCTTTTATGAGGCTAAGTATCAATGGAGTTCTTTACATATCATTCAACATTTTAAGTTCTTGCCATAACCATTACCATAGTGAAAACAAGAACATTTCTGTAAGATTTTCTTATAGGCAATAAATCCCTAAAACCCTAAATTATATTTACTTTACTAAAAAAAGAACCCTTCACATAATAATACATTTTGTGAACATAATTAGAATTGTAGAAGAAGTTGATTATAATTGATCCTTATAATATTCTTTAGGACATACAAATATTCAAGGTATTTCAAACCTTGAGAAAATCATTTTTTGAAAGGTTGTATAAAAACAGAAAAAGAAAATCAAAAATAGAAAAAGAAAACAGAAAACAGAAGAAAAAAGATCTGGCCGAGCTAGCAGGCTAGCCCAGTGTTCTCTCTGCCTATCAACTGTCCACACCGGCCCAACAGCCGCAACCCATTAACAGCAGCCCAACATCCCTCTCGCTCTCACTAACGGGTGGGACCAAGGTAGGAGGTTTTTCGGAAAATTGCCGTCGTCGTCACTGTGGCGCACATAGGAAGCTCACTGGAGGTTTGCGCCACCGCTGGATGCGAATCACCGGCATCAGCAGGACCCAACCGCCTAGATTCTCGCCACCATCTTAGCTGAGGATAAGAATGACACCGTGACGCCTCCCTCGTCCTCATCCTCATTCCCCCTCGCTCGCTCTCTTTCTCTCGCTGTGCCGACACCCTACCTTGCCGGAGCCGCTCAAGGCCGTCGCTCCGTAGCTCCCCAGGAAGTTCTGAGCACACCACCGAACTCTCCCAGTCGTCCTTGTTCTTCCTTGCTTGGCCGCAGGAGCCGGGGAGATCTCTATCGAATCAATCGACACTTCATTCCCACCGTCAGATATTGTCGGTCGTCTTCGATTCCCGCCACTACAGCGCTCCTCCGACCTCGCCAGCACGCGCTTCATCTTCGCGGTGAGCTATTGGTGCTTGCACCTCTCTCCAATGTCTCTCTCTTTCTGATTCGCCTTGCCGCCGTAATCCGCCGTCAGCCACCGCAGTTTGTCATCGCCGGAGCCACTCCGGTGAACACTCTCTAGCGGCGTGCCCACAGATCGATTCGCCTCGCAATCCTCGTTCCAACACACCACTTCACAGCCACGCGCGCACTCGCATACCTCGCCTCAGGTGACCATCTGGTGGTGGCCGGTGAGGTGACGTCACACTCACGACACGCTTACGTCATCCTAGTCCGCCAGCCTCGTTTGACTTGGCCCTTGTCCATGTGCCAAATGACGTGGCCTCGGGCCTGCTTGTCATTGAACCTGGGTAGAAATAAGGTTAGTAACAAGATTTTTTTTACTGGTCTTCACCAACGTGGACTGCGAACGTGGCCCTGACCCCACTGGCAGTGGCTGCGGCTAGTTTGAATCCAAGTGTAAAAAGTTTGGGTCTAGGTGTAAAAAGATTATCTGTTTAATAAAGAGATAAAACAAAATAAGTTTAACTATAAATATAATTTCCAGAAATTTAATAAAAGGATTAAATCTTGTTAATTCTATATCTTTTGTTTTATAATTCAGATAAATGTATATAATATATCAAAATGCTTAGAAAAATAAAAAATATATTTTAAACTTATTATCAAATATTATTGTGTTAACTATTTAAATAATTATTATTTAATAAAGATTTTATAAGTAATAATACTTTGAAAATTTCATATTTTAATATTGGTAAATGGGAAAAATATAAATAATATACTAAAATACTTGGAAAAATAAGAAAAACGTGTAAAACTATAAAGTTAAAATATTATATCACTTAAGTAATATTTATTATTTATTTAGTAGTTATAAAGTGATAAAATTTGTAAAAATCATATCTTATTATTTAAAATTCCCAAAAATACTTATAATATACCATAATGATCACAAAAATATATTCGACACATCAAAAATGTCAAATCTCACTTTTGAAGTAAAATAAATGGTAAATATCTAATAAATCTTATTTAAACTCTTTTCTTTTATTATAATTCATTAAAAATATATAAATACTTACTATTACCTTTAGCATTATTGGTTTAAAGTCTAAAACTGCAATAACAAGTGAAAGTCTAACCAATTCAATTTGTGCTTACTAAAACTACCATTCAAAGTTAAGTAAATCTTACTCTCCAAAAATAGTTTATCAATTATAAAATCATCAAGATTTGAATACTAATTATTTTACAAGTTTGAAAATCCACTCTAAAGGATAAGGAAAGTTTGTAAGTATTTAACATGATGCCATTACCATGTTCATAGAAAAAAGTATTAATTCTATAATAAGTAAGTGATTCTATCCACTTAAAAATCAAGAAAACACCACTTCTATCAATGCATAATACTTTGGTTTCACCTTCATGGAGTGTTAAAAGTCTCCATTTACTAGTAGAATAGCTACTCAACAATACTAGTTGTTTTCGACTTTAGTACTTATAGCTAATAAGAAATTCTTAAAGTGTTAACCTTAAGTTTAAATACCTTTTATTTTGTAAAGTACTGTTTTCCTCAAGAGTTATTCTTTTAAGCAACATTAAAAGTAAACCTTGAACACTTCTTTAAAAGCTCTAATTGATTCTTAATCTTGTTTAAGAAATATTCTAGATACCATGATTCATTTAAGTGCTTTAATATTGCATATTACTTATTGTATCTACATATTGTTTCACACATTCTCACAAGCCTTAATAAGAAGCACAAGTGTGAAGCTGGTATAAAAGTGCAACACATTCCAAAGAACTCATCACAAACTCCAAACCCTAGATCCGATACGATTATTCTGGGGTTTCGCGTTTATCAAACCGCATTACACTACTTATGCACAATTGCATCTTGCTTCTTTAAACATTAGTCCTTACCGGACCAATGATGATATTTCTAGATTTTGGATGTTCTATTGTATCGAAGACCGTGAGTGCATAATCTTGCAATCACAAAAGTATCAACACCCGGATTTTGAATCCTAGATGCCCGTTATGTCGTACCTCGCAATCCCAGGATTACCATTTTTGCGAGACATTATGGATTGGATATCACAGTACATCATCCATTACAAACCACACATAAGTTCGTACACAAATAAGGATCTCATGATCCAGTCTTAATACAACAAGCAGCAGAAATAAAAGATAATTGTAGCAGTGGGGTCCATCTTCAGGGGCACAGGCAATGCTGACGAAGGCAGATAGTCCTAGTTATCATAGCCGTCCTGCTGACCATCATCTTGATAAACTACTTCATAGTCTGGCCATGATAATAGCCAGGGACAAAAGCCATGAGTACTCTTTAAGTACTCGCAACTACCACTAACAAGTATTATGAATCTAGATTAAAGCGCTAACTCTATGTTTAACCATAAAGTTAAGTTTCAAAACTAAGCTGAGTTCTGAAGCAAAGAAAGATAAAGTAAAACTCTAGAATCACTTAAGTTGGGGAAACTATTGTCATAAACACAACCCTGTTGTGGTCAAGTCAAGATTCATCATTCATTTCAAAGTATCTAGAAAACATCTGACAACGAAACAGTATGGCCATTCCAACTGTCCATCACCGCGGACGTGGCTATTCAAATAGTTTGACACTCTGCAGAGGTAGTACACTTTCACCACAAGATTCGATACATCAGTCAGGGATAACGCTGAATCATCATACTTAGTATGCAGATAATCAAAGATAACCTTCCCTTTACACACCCTAGTATAAGCACCTCTCCTATGAGCATGGCCTCCCAACCATGACCATCAGTCATCTTGGGCACTGCATAGGTGGACAAAATTGAGAGGTAGCCTTCGCTCAAACGTCTCCCGTGAGGGAACTAATACTAATGCATATAAATTTCCAGCTAAGCCTTACTCAATTCAGGTAATGTGGTTGTACGGTAAATTTGGAATGGTATCGCATCTGAATCCAACCATCAGTTTTATAAAAAGGTTAAGGCCCATGCCTCAACATTTTTCATCATCATCAACACATGTCAAAACATCTCAATAGAATGACTCATAATTCCAAGGTTTTCTCAATTCATTTTCACCAAGTGTTCCCATCTAAAGTGACTCAAGTTTTTGATCTACTCTAAACTACTAAGTTAAGAGTGTTCACTAAGGTGGAACAGATGGGTTCAATCTCTTGCCATAGAATGACATCTAAAGGGTTCTAAATAGGTCAAGTTTTATACTTTTTATGCTACCTTCAAATCAAGTAAAGGACTTTGTATAACCTAAGAAGGGTAAAACTTGTAACTAAGACTTGGGGTATTAATAGTCAAAAGGGAGTGTGATCAAAGCATGCTTAGGGCATCTTTGCTAAACCATCTAGTTTGATTCTAGTTTGTTAAGTACTACACTTGCAAGTACTAATTTGCAAGGGTTAATCTTGGATAGTGCTAGCTTGCTAATAGTAGCTTGCCTTAGTTGGTGCAGTGGTTGAAGTTTTCTTCTTCTTCTTCTTTGTAGAACTCCTCCTCCTCGAGAGCTTGGTCGGTACTAGCGTCTATAAATACATAGGGAGCGCACAATCACCAAACAATATTTAACTAGGCTAAATAGTATTCTAAAACACACATTTGATGATCTATTATCATCACAACATCACAAGTTTAAATTCCAATAGCTTCATCCTTTTTATTTTAGAAAAGTAATTTCTACTCATTGAAATATTAACTACAATTTAATATTCACCACCAAAATATGGGATCATGTGGACACATGTCCTCACCACATATTCTAACATGTGGGAATGAAATTTAAAGGTTGGATCAATATTACTTTGGTTCAAGTTTATTATTTAATGATTTAAAGTGGCTAGAAATGCCTATATAGCATTATTTTGGTACTAGTCCAAAGTCACTACATGTAAACCTTAATATTATTACATGTTTAGATAGATATGATGAAATGTGATTTTTGAGAGTTGGAATCAACTCAAAAGCAAACTTGGTTGATTTTATAAAAATGTTGCAAGTTGCAAATGCTTCTGTCTTCTTATTTTTATTAGGAGAGATCTATAACTCTAATTGGATTAAATCCAACGGGCTTGGATAGATCATATTAATACCTTTCAGACAAAATTCGTTTCATACAATTTGGATTTGTCAAACTCACAGAATTGATTTTTGAAATACTGGACATAAACTAGATTCAAATAAAAAGAAAAATCTAGATTTGAATGTGTGGGCTAGCACGGGAAAAGGAATGGGCCAGCCCAGTGGCACTGCGCGGCTTGGGGCCTCAGCTGACAGGGGGTCCCGCTTGTCAGCGGCACTTAACACGCGAAACGATACGCGCGCTGTCGGCCGTAGGATTAGAAGCTAGATCTACGGCTGAGGGTCATCGTCGACGACGAACTGGTCACCGGCGAGCTCGAACCCTAGCGGCTCAGTGGGGGTCTGCTGTGGACGTACCAGGGCTCCAGCGGGGTCGGCGAGGCGGGCAAACGACGTGGAAGACGACGGCGAGGCGATGCGTGGTCGCGGCGGAGCTTGGGGTGGTCACAATCAACGACGCCCTTCTCCTCCTGCCACGGCTGCTCCAGCTCCAATTCCGGCGAGGCAGACCTCGCCTTGATCCGGCTAGAGGTGGGGGAGGTTCAGAGAGGTGAGGGAAGTGGAATGGTGTGGAGTGGAGAGGCTAGGGAGGGCTCCTTTTATAGGCCCGGCGGTGAGACCGAGCGGGATGGGCAGTCGACGGTGGCGACATGGCTACGGAGAGGTAGAGGCATGGCTGAGGGTGGCGATCGACGTGTAGTCCCCTGGCGGTGCTCTAGGCATTGAATGCAGTCGTAGGGGCGGTGGCACGCGGTCTGGGCGAGGTGGCGCTCTACGTGACAGAGGCGGCGGTGGCCACGGCGAGCGGTAGCTGTGGGGCGTTAGGCGGCCAGCGGGGGTGTCTGGGGTGTTCTCCAGGTCGATGCGGAGCGATGGGCGCGGGCTGGTGCCAAGGGGCGGTCTGGGCGAGCGGGGACAGGGCGTGCTCTGGGGGCGGTGTCGGCATGCTCGAACAGCTCCAGGCGTGGCGGTTCCTGGCCGCTCTTCCCTCTGTCTCTGTCCTGGGGCTGGTTGGGCGGTGGAGATGGACCACAAGCAAGTTGCTAGACATGAGGAGAGAGGCTGGAGAGGGCTGCTGCTGCGAGTGCACTGTCGACCGGCGAGGTGGTGCTCGGCATGGCATGGCAGTGCAGCTAGGGGGTACAGGAGATGCTGGTTAGGCTCTGGTTAGATCAAGAGGGGACAAGGAGATTAAATGGGGATCAATTGGGGGCAAAACCCTGTAGTAAACAGTGAGCTAGGATTAGAGGAGAGATTATGCATGCCAAGTCTTTGATTAAATGGCCGCATGAAAGAAAGTTTTGAATTTTGGTTTCAAAATTTTTGAGTGATCTCCACTAGTGATAGGTAGTCTCTGGTTGCAAGGGTTTTGAAAGTGGAGCTCAAAAATATGGGTTTTGAAATAGGGGTGATCTATGCATATGTATTAGATTCAATTTTAAACTGTCATTTAAAATAGTTAACAGAATGTTTTTAGCAGATCAAAAGGTGGGCCTTGGTACCTCATTATATGTACTAGCAAGGGGTGCAAAGATCAAGAATTGTTTCTGTTAAGTTTTGAGTACTAGGAATAGCCAAAGTAGGCATGAGAGTTGAATTTGCCAAAATGACCATTCCTTCTTTTAATTCTTTCTGATTTGATTTTCTTTAGAAAAACCTTAGGAAAGATGTAGATGATGTTTAAATCACCTAAGAATCATTTTACAAGCATTGGATCACACAACCATGGCAATTCAAAACAAATCCTATTTTAAATGCACACATAATATGAATGCTTTCATTTTAAATTTGAATTTTTTTTTGTTAACCCCAAATTGGATTGATTTGATCTTGATAAGCTTGGATTGAAGTTTTGGGATGTTACAAACCTTCCCCCCTTAAAAAAAATCTCGTCCCGAGATTTACAAAGAAAACTAGGAACTAAAGAGATCTGGGAACTCTGTCTTAATGTAATCTTCTCGCTCCCAAGTAGCTTCCTCTTCGGTATGGTTGCTCCACTGAATCTTGAGAAACTTGATACTCCTGGTCCTGGTGGTTCTGTAGGCTTCTTCCAAGATACGGATGGGCACTTCCCGATAGGTCAGGTCATTGTTGATTTCCACAGCTTTGTGATCGATGTTCTTGAAAACTTCAGTCTTCTCTTGCACTTCCAGACATTTGCGAAGTAACGAGATATGGAACACATTGTGGATGGCTGACATCTCTTCAGGTAGTTCCAGTTGATACGATACTTCTCCTCGACGGTTCAGAATCTTGAAAGGTCCGATATATCTAGGGGCTAACTTTCCCTTCAGACTAAAGCGTTGAGTTCCTTTCAAGGGTGAAACCTTGAGATATACAAAATCTCCGATATTGAAAGTTAGTTCTCTCCTTCTTTTTTCATCATAGCTCTTCTCTCTGGATTGGGCGGTCTTGAGGTGTTCCCGGACTTTGTGAACTTTCTCATCTACTTCTCGGAGAATTTCGGGTCCGAAGATCTGACTCTCTCCTTCTTGTGACTAATTCAAAGGGGTACGACACTTTATTCCATATAGGAATTCAAATGGTGCCATCTGCAAACTAGCTTGATAACTGTTGTTATATGAGAATTCTAGGAAAGGCAGGCAGTCTTCCCATTTTGATCCATATTCCATCACACAAGCTCTAAGCATATCTTCTAGGATTTGGTTGACTCTCTCAGTCTGTCCATCTGTTTGCGGGTGATACGCGGTACTGAAGTTCAACTTGGTTCCTAATCCTTCCTGAACTTTCTGCCAAAATCTTGAGGTAAACTGGGTTCCTCGATCTGATATGATGGTTTTGGGGGTTCCATGCAGACTAACAATCCTAGCAATGTATAGCTCTGCTAACTTTGCACTCTGGTAAGTGGTCTTGACAGGTATAAAATGGGCTACCTTGGACAGTCTATCAACTATGACCCAGATTGAGTCATTTCCCCTACTAGAAGTAGGTAAACCAGTGATAAAGTCCATTCCGACGGAATCCCATTTCCATTCCAGAATCCGCAATGGTTGCAACAGTCCTGCAGGTCTCTGATGCTCTGCCTTGACTCTTTGACAGATGTCACATTTGGCGATATAGCTTCCGATCTCTCTCTTCATCTTGTGCCACCAAAATTGCTCTTTCAAATCCTGATACATCTTTGTTCCTCCGGGGTGGATAGAATAAAGAGTATCATGAGCTTCCTTCATGATAACTTCCTTCAGCTTTGAATTTGCTGGAACACAGATACGTCCTTTGTACCATAGTACTCCTTCTTCATCTTCAGTAAATCCAGGTACCTTTCCTGTACCAATACGACTTTTGATTCCGTCGATACTTTCATTTCCCTTCTGTGCTTCCTTGATTTGGCTAATCAAAGTGGGTTGAAGTTCAATGCTAGCTAAGAATGCTTTGCTAACTAATTCAGTCCTGAACTGCTCCAACTCTTCATACAAACTTGGTTGCTTCTCCTTGATCATGGTGTTAAGCCTACACGGCAATCTGGTAAGAGCATCCACTACCACATTGGCTTTGCCGGGGTGATAGTGAATGTCAAGGTCATAATTCTTGATTAACTCTATCCATCTCCTTTTCCTCATATTCAGCTCCTTCTAAGTGAAGTTATACTTCAAGCTTTTATGATCTGAGTAAATCTCACAGCGATTACCCATCAAATAATGACGCCATGTCTTCATTTCTATAACTACAGCTGCTAGCTCAAGATCATGGGTCGGATAGTTCTGCTCATGTTGCTTCAGTTGTCGAGACAGATACACGATGACTTTTCCTTCTTGCATCAACACACATCCTAGACCAATCTTGGATGTGTCACAATACACATCAAAGGGCTTCTTGATGTCTGGCATGACTAAAATTGGGGTTGATATCAATCTCTTCTTCAGCTCCTGGAAACTGGCTTCACATTTGTCTGTCCATTCAAACTTCTTGTCCTTCTTCAACAATTGGGTCATTGGTCAGGCTATGCTCGAGAATCCTTCTACGAACTTGCGGTAATATCCCGCTAATCTGAGAAATGCACGGACTTGGGTTTGAGTGGTTGGGGCTTCCCATTCTTCGACATCTTTGATCTTGGCAGGGTCAACAGAGACTCCTCCGGCAGTCACAATATGTCCTAGGAATCCTACTTCTTTCAGCCAAAACTCACTTGCTGAACTTGGCATATAGCTGATGCTCTCTCAGGGTTTCTAGGATGATTCTCAGATGTTGCTCATGCTCTTCTTCTGACTTGGAGTAGATATGGATGTCGTCGATAAACACAACTACAAACTTATCTAGGAAATTCATAAAGATCTTATTCATTAGATTCATGAAATAAGCAGGGGCATTGGTTAATCCAAAAGACATAACCATATACTCGTATAGACCATAGAGAGTAGTAAAGGCGTTCTTCGGAATAACCGTTGCACGAATCTTAAGCTGGTGATAACCAGTCCTAAGATCAATCTTTGAGAATACCTAAGCTCTAGTTAACTGATCAAATAGATCCTCTATCTTTGGCAAAGGGTACTTGTTCTTGATGGTAACATCATTCAACTTTCGGTAATCTGTGCACAGACGGTTGCCTCCATCCTTCTTGTCGATGAATAACACTGGTGATCTCCATGACGATGCACTTGGTTGAATTAAACCTTTGGCTAGCATAGCATCCAACTGCTTCTTCAGTTCCACTAACTCTGATGGGTTCATGCTATAGGGTCTCTGGGCTATAGGTCCGGTTCCGGGGATTAGTTCGATAATGAACTCAATATCCCTATCCGGGGGCATACCTGGCAATTCATCTGGGAATACGTCGGGGTATTCATAGACTACTCTGACTTGGTCTATGGTGGGCAAGGCTACACTCTGGTTGCACTTGAATTAACGGGGTAAGGTTTCAGAGATATGCTCTACTGTGACTACAGAACTACTGGTCATGGTGATGGCTTTCTTAGCACAGTCTATCAATCCTTTATGCCTTGACATCCAGTCCATACCTAGTACTACTTCCAATCCTTTGGTTCCAAGTACAATTAGGTTGGCGTAAAAATCTATCCCATGTATTCTGATAGGTACATCTTTGCAAATTTTTCTAGCTTTTGTTGTTGAACCGGTGATTTGAACTATCATGACATGCTTCAGGTTGGTTGGACGAATCTTACTAGTGCATGCAAATTCTTCGGTGACAAATGAATGCGATGCTCCCGAATCAAACAATACTCTTGCTAAAACTGAGTTGACAGAAAACATACCCAGCACTACGTCTGGCGCTTCCTGGGCTTCTTCTGCATTCATGTGGAAGAGACGGCCGTTGCGGTTGTGAGGGTTCCCTAGGGAAAATCTCCTTCCTGGCTAAACACGGCGTTGCTGCTGAGCTGGGGCATTCACATTGGCATTGGCTGTAGTCTTCTTGGGACACTCATTCGAGTAGTGACCCTTCACTCCACACTCAAAACAAGTGATCTGGGACTTGTCCTTGACTGCGACAGGCACAACATTGCTCCCAGTTCTAGGTGCAGTGTTGCTATTGCTGTTGTTGTTGTTGTGGTTCTTAGGAGGTGCACGGTTGAAATTGTTGGCATTACCAGAGTTGTGATTGTTTCCTCCGGACTTCACATTGCTTCCGCTATGGTTGGGGTAGCTTGGGCAAGAATTTGGGGGTCGGTTGCTCCTTGGTGCATATCCTTGTGAAGGGGTGGGATGGTACTTCTGGTGACTGTTGGATCCAGGCTGCTGCATCATATGACGCTTGCGATTGTCGTTTGCCTAGTTAATCTTCCCTTCCATCTGGATGGCAGAGTCAACTAGCTCTTTGAGATCATCGAAACGGATGTTGACTAGGATAGTCTGCATCTCATCATGCAGTCCGTTCAAGAATCTTTCCTTCTTCTTGGCCTCCGTGTTGATCTCATCAGGTGCATATCTGGCAAGTGACAAGAATCTGTGACGGTACTCCACCACAGTCATTCTTCCTTGCTTCAATTCGCAGACTTCATCTCTCATCCGGTTGACTAGACCCTGCGGCACATGGGTGCGACTGAACTTGACTTTGAATGCTTCCCATGTCATCACTTGACCATGGTTCATATTGTGGATGCTATTCCACCAAGCTCTGGCATCTCCGGCCAGATAGTGGGTGGCGAAGAGAACTTTCTCATTGTCCTCAACTCCTGCAACTTCGAGGTTGTTTTCCATGGTCTGCAACCAATCATCAGCATCTAGTGGGTTCTCCGATTTGTTGAAGATTGGGGGATTAGTGTTTTGAATTTTTTTTAGTTTGGATCCATGGTGGTCCTGATTTCCATGTCCTTGGTTGTTGATAGCCATCTGGGCGATCTGTTGAAGTGTTGCTAAGTTGGCTTGGCATTCTGCCCTGCTTGCTTCACGGTCCGCGATGATATTCTGCAAGATCTGCAGCATTGGGTCCTGCGATGAGCTGCTCCCTCCTTGGTTTCCACGAGTCATCTGAGGATTGAGATAGATATAGGGGTAAGAGGGAAATTCTAAGGTTCATGGGTTTGGGGTTTTCAAAGCTAAAACTTTGAGTTAAACTCAGGTTTTTCAACCTTCATTTTCATTCATGCAAGCAAGCACATGATACAACACACACCACAACAATCAAAAGGGAAAACAGATGGTTTGAAGAACCATTCTGCAAGCTACGATACAACGAGATGATACATCTTAGGCTACGATAGTGCTCTAGTGCATCTACTCATCATCGATGAAGTCGGAGTCCTCATCATCTGTGTAGAAGTCCACGGCATCCTCCTCTAGAAAATCATCATCGTTGCTGAGGTAAGAATCCATGTCTCCCTAGATGTCTTCACCTTCATCTTCTTCTTCTTTTGCTACAAGCTGAGCTTCCTGCTCCTTGACGGTCTTCTTGAGGTCGGCCACCTTCTTGCGAAGACGGGCGATGGTGCGATCCTTCTTGCCATGCTGGCGGCGAAGAGACTGACGGTCTTGGACAAGCAATACGAAAGTCTGGGCCTTCTGGTCGGCAATGGCACGACTCTGGTTAGCTAACTCTCTGGCATTGTCCAGTTCCTGCTGTCTGTCGTGAAGCAAGAAGTCAAGGTTCTCAACTTGACGCCTCAACTCGGGGTGGCCCGGCATTTCCATTGGCAGTCCCATGAAGTCACGTCTTACATAGTGAGCAAAACGGGTTCCTTGGGTCTTGTTGACGCTGAGGGCACATAGACGTGCGAGAGCTTCTTGCATTGCCCTGCCTAATCCATCTAGCCAGTTGTTCTCTCTCACGGAGAACTGAATCCTTCCAGAAGTTGGGGCTTCAATGCTTCCTCTAAGATCTGCGGTGACTAGCCACTTTAGGTCTCCTCCTGGGGTTCCTAGAAGTTGAGCTCTAAGAAACTCTGGGTGCGGGCGTCCCAGTAACTCCGACAGGGAATCCAGATCCCTCTCGAAGATCAGCTGACCTCCGTTTCCCAACTGGTAAAACTTGCTGAACTGAGTCTCCATCTACAAGAATTAAGGACGAGGAAGTTAGTGAAGTGATCAAGTGTGTAAAATTTTAAGTAGTAGTGGAAGAATTTTGAGTATCATGAATTTTTGAGAAGGAAGAATTTCCAAGGGTAAGAAAGGAGATAGTTTTTCATAAATACTCACTTTGGTTTTGAAACTAAGTTTTTGTTTGACGTCCATTCTAACTAGGGTCTCGTATGGTCAGGATGGCTCTGATACCAACTTGTCAACACCTGGATTTTTAATCCCAGATGCCCGTTATGCCGTACCTCACAATCCCAGGATTACCATTTTTGCGAGACATAACGAATTGGATATCACGGTACATCATCCATTACAAACCATACATAAGGTCTTACACAAATAAGGATCTCATGATCCAGTCTTAATACAACAAGCTGCGGAAATAATAGATAAGCGTAGCGGTGGGGTCCATCTTCAGGGGCACAGGCAATGCTGACGAAGGCAGATAGTCCTAGTTATCATAGCCGTCCTGCTGACCATCATCTTGATAAACTCCTTCATAGTCTGGCCATGATAATAGCCAGGGACAAAAGCCATGAGTACTCTTTAAGTACTCGCAACTACCACTAACAAGTATTATGAACCTAGATTAAAGCGCTAACTCTATGTTTAACCATAAAGTTAAGTTTGAAAACTAAGCTAAGTTCTGAAGCAACTATTGTCATAAACACAACCCTGTTGTGGTCAAGGCAAGATTCATCATTCATTTCAAAGTATCTAGAAAACATCTGACAATGAAACAGTATGGCCATTCCAATTGTCCATCACCGCGGACGTGGCTATTCGAATAGTTTGACACTCTGCAGAGGTAGTACACTTTCACCACAAGATTCGATAAATCTGTCAGGGATAACCCTGAATCATCATACTTAGTATGCACATGATCAAACATAACCTTCCCTTTACACACCCTAGTATAAGCACCTCTCCTATGAGCATGGCCTCCCAACCATGACCATCAGTCATCTTGGGCACTGCATAGGTGGACAACATTGAGGGTAGCCTCAGCTCAAACCTCTCCCATGAGGGAACTAATACTAATGCATATAAATTTCGAGCTAAGCCTTACCCAATTTAGGTAATGTGGTTGTACGGTAAATTTGCAATGGTATCACATCCGAATCCAACCATCAGTTTTATAAAAAGGTTAAGGCCCATGCCTCAACATTTTTCATCATCATCAACCATTTGTATTTCTCCACACATGTCAAAACATCTCAATAGAATGACTCATCATTCCAAGGTTTTCTCAATTCATTTTCACCAAGTGTTCCCATCTAAAGTGACTCAAGTTTTTTATCTACTCTAAACTACTAAGTTAAGAGTGATCACTAAGGTGGAACAGATGGGTTCAATCTCCTGCCATAGAATGACATCTAAAGGGTTCTAAATAGGTCAAGTTTTATACTTTTTATGCTACCTTCAAATCAAGTAAAGGACTTTGTATAACCTAAGAAGGGTAAAACTTGTAACTAAGACTTGGGGTATTAATAGTCAAAAGGGAATGTGATCAAAGCATGCTTAGGGCATCTTTGCTAAAACATCTAGTTTGATTCTAGTTTGTTAAGTACTACACTTGAAAGTACTAATTTGCAAGGGTTAATCTTGGATAGTGCTAGCTTGCTAATAGTAGCTTGCCTTAGTTGGTGCAGTGGTTGAAGTTTTCTTCTTCTTCTTCTTGGTAGAACTCCTCCTCCTCGAGAGCTTGGTCGGTACTAGCGTCTATAAATACATAGGGAGCGCACAATCACCAAACAATATTTAACTAGGCTAAATAGTATTCTAAAACACACATTTGATGATCTATTATCATCACAACATCAAAAGTTTAAATTTCAATAGCTTCATCCTTTTTATTTTAGAAAAGTAATTTCTACTCATTGAAATATTAACTACAATTTAATATTCACCACCAAAATATGGGATCATGTGGACACATGTCCTCACCACATATTCTAACATGTGGGAATGAAATTTAAAGGTTGGATCAATATTACTTTGGTTCAAGTTTATTATTTAATGATTTAAAGTGGCTAGAAATGCCTATATAGCATTATATTGGTACTAGTCCAAAGTCACTGCATGTAAAACTTAATATTATTACATGTTTAGATAGATCTGATGAAATGTGATTTTTGAGAGTTGGAATCAACTCAAAAGCAAACTTGGTTGATTTAATAAAAATGTTGCAAGTTGCAAATGCTTCTGTCTTCTTATTTTTATTAAGAGAGATCTATAACTCTAATTGGATTAAATCCAACGGGCTTGGATAGATCATCTTAATACCTTTCAGAAAAAAATAGTTTCATACAATTTGGATTTTTCAAACTCACAGAATTGATTTTTGAAATACTAGATAGAAACTAGATTCAAATAAAAAGAAAAATCTAGATTTGAATGTGTGGGCTAGCGCTTGAAAAGGAATGGGCCGGCCCAGTGGCACTCCGCGGCGCGGGGCTTAGCTGACAGGGGGGTCCCGCTTGTCAGCGGCACTTAACACGCGAAATGGTACGCGCGCTGTGGGCAGTAGGATTAGAAGCTAGATCTATGGCTGAGGGTCGTCGTCGACGACGAATAAGTCGCCGACGAGCTCGAACCCTAGCGGCTCGGTTGGGGTCTGCTGGGGGCGTACCAGGGCTGGGATCGGCGAGGCGGGCAAACGTCGTGGAAGACGACGGCGAGGCGAGGCGTGGTCACGGCGAAGCTTGGGGTGGTCGCAATCAACGTCTCCCTTCTCCTCCTGCTGCGGCTGCTCCGGCTCCAATTCCGGCGATGCAGAGCTCGCCTTGCTCCGGCTAGAGGTTGGGGAGGTTCAGAGAGGTGAGGGGAGTGGAATGGTGTGGAGTGGAGAGGCTAGGGAGGGCTTCTTTTATAGGCCCGACAGTGAGACCGAGCGGGATGGGAAGTCGACGGTGGCGACATGGCTACGGCGAGGTAGAGGCATGGCTGAGGGTGGCGATCGACGTGATGTCCACTCGCGGTGCTCTAGGAAGTGAATGCAGCCGTAGGGGCGGTGGCACGCGGTCTGGGCGAGGTGGCGCTCTGCGTGATAGAGGCGGCGGTGGCCACGGTGAGCGGTGGCTGTGAGGCGTTGGGCGGCAAGCGGGGGTGTCTGGGGTGTTCTCCAGGTCGAGGCAGAGCGGTGGGCGCGGGCTGGTGCTAGGGGATGGTCTGGGCGAGCGGGGACAAGGCGTGCTCTGGGGGCGGAGTCGGCATGCTCGACCAGCTCTGGGCGCGGCGGTTCCTGGCCGCTCTGCCCTCTGTCTCTGTCCTGGGGCTGGTTGGGCGGTGGAGGTGGACCACAAGCAAGTTGCTAGACATGAGGAGAGAGGCTGGAGAGGGCTGCTGCTGCGAGTGCACTGTCGGCCGGCGAGGTGGTGCCCGGCATGGCATGGCAGTGCAGCTAGGGGGTAGGGGAGATGCTGGTTAGGCTCTGGTTAGATCAAGAGGGGACAAGGAGATTAAATGGGGATCAATTGGGGGCAAAACCCTGTAGTAAACAGTGAGCTAGGATTAGAGGAGAGATTATGCATGCCAAGTCTTTGATTAAATGGCCGCATGAAAGAAAGTTTTCAATTTTGGTTTCAAAATTTTTGAGTGATCTCCACTAGTGATAGGTAGTCTCTGGTTGCAAGGGTTTTGAAAGTGGAGCTCAAAAATATGGGTTTTGAAATAGGGGTGATCTATGCATATGTATTAGATTCAATTTTAAACTGTCATTTAAAATAGTTAACAGAATGTTTTTAGCAGATCAAAAGGTGGGTCTTGGTACTTATATGTACTAGCAAGGGGTGCAAAGATCAAGAATTGTTTCTGTTAAGTTTTGAGTACTAGGAATAGCCAAAGTAGGCATGAGAGTTAAATTTGCCAAAATGACCATTCCTTCTTTTTAATTCTTTCTGATTTGATTTTCTTTAGAAAAACCTTGGGAAAGATGTAGATGATGTTTAAATCACCTAAGAATCATTTTACAAGCATTGGATCACAAAACCATGGCAATTCAAAACAATTCCTATTTTAAATGTACACATAATATGAATGCTTTCATTTTAAATTTGAAAAAGTTTTTGTTAACCCCAAATTGGATTGATTTGATCTTGATAAGCTTGGATTGAAGTTTTGGGATGTTACAAAAAGGCAAGTTCACAACTTGCTCATGTCCTTTGATTATTTTCTATCAAATGCTTATAACTAAAATTTTGTCATCACATGCATTCCAAAAAGGTCAAAAAACACTATTTTCATAATAATATGATTATGGATTATTTACCAGATGGTAATAATCTATTGATACAATTCCAGTGGTAAAGGAACATTATATATAGGACTTAACAACCAATGTCGCCAGCGATTCTAGCGTTGTATATTACACGCCAACCATGAGATTTGGAATGGGACGGAGAAGTCAGTTGTATCTTCTTTCTTTCATATGGAAGCAAGATGACCTTATCGTGACGCTGTGATTCCTTGTGTGGATCCAGCATATGGGTGGGCACCCTTAGGCCCCATGATTTTGGTATCTAGATTATCTATGAGTGGCTACCGAAGGTATAGTCGGACCTTTATGGAGCTTGCTAGGGGTATCACCAGCTCATAGAGTCTTCGGGAACTCACCAAGGTTGGAGCTTGCCCAAAAAGTGGGATTAACGGAGGTGTAGTCAGCCCCGGAGCATCGTGCAGACATATGGGGTCGCGGAGAGGGTAGAGATTGGCTTGGATCTTAAGTTGGGCCTCAAACCATGGAAATTTGAACAGGGACATACTTCCAGCTGTGCAACAAAGCCTAAGGTCTCTTGTGGGAAAAGTGCCTCACCTCTGCAGAGTCTAAGAATTGTGACATGTTACTCCCTATTCCGGGAAGGAGCTACGAACGGGGCAAGAAAGGAACCCCATGAAGCTTCTGGTCAACATGGGAAGGCTAGCGGACATAGTTTTCAGAATAAAAGCAACCTTTGAAGAAATGTTTATGAAAACCTGCATTGCCTATGACCTATGGTCTATGGCTGTAGAGATAGTGCATCATACACTCCTTTTAGTGAACTTGCTGAGTACGCTCGTACTCAACCGTACCTTCTTAACCCTTGCTAGGTTCTAAGTTGTTGAAGACGATGTCAATATCAATTTATGCTCAAGACACCATCACCGGCAGCTCAAGTTCTTCAACAAAGTCAATGAAGTCAACATATACATCAGCCGAAGTGAAGAAAAAGTTCTTAAGTAGATAGGAGTAGATTCTATAGCCATAAAACCTACTTCTGTAGAGCATTGGAGTAGAAGCAATGGAAATCCTGATAGTTAAGATGCTAGTCTTAGTTACTAGATATTTCCGAGTTATTATTTCTGGTTCTTCCTTGTAAGAAGTTCTTTCTCTCTCTTTAACCTAGAGTTTTATCTGGATCTTTTGGAAAGAGTCAAGTTGTAATCTATAGTCATGTCTTGGACCTGATGTGTTTCTATTGTACCACGCTGAGGGATGTAATACTAGTGAACGGTGTTTCATTGTTGTTATGTCAACGACTATAGTGTACTACATCATGCAGTGGTATGATGGGTCACCGTAGCTGGTATGAGAGCATATGCTTTGACCTTAGGATTAAAACCCTTTTAGGAAGATCTGTAGGTTGGATAGTGACTATAGGAGCCATCTTATCTAAACCAAAGATTCTTATGCTTTGTGATGGATATCCACTTGAGGATAAACCTTGTCCCACTTAAGTTGGATGTTTTTATCATCTTTCTTGAGGATTAGTCATCTATCTTCTCTACAGAATTATCATTTTAGAGTAGTCCTAAATAGGTATCACACCTATAAGATATCTGTGGTAAGTTAAGATCTCAAAGAAGATTAGGACTAAGTGTAGGATATCATGTGGAGTAGTATTAGTGCTGGAGTCTATATTTAGAATCCATGTGAAGTAGCAGAATCTTACCACTAGCTGATATCACTAAATCATACAGGTTAGACCATCGGAGTATGTATAGATACAATTGGAAGTAAATCATGTGGTATTTACTTGAGAATTCCATGTGATGGAATAGAATTCTGTTAAGAATCATTAATAGTAAGCTAAGAAGAAGAGTCGTCATGGTGAGATTAGCTCTTTAATAATGATGACTAGGTAAATCATAACAAGTTTGTGGTGAGAATAGCTCCGAGACCATGATAAGTCTCTACTCAGGACCAATACTTAGTAAATAATCTTGTAATAATAGTAAGTAAAGAACAATGTAGGTCTATGATAGAAGTCATAGGTATTATAACATTACGATAATTTTTGGATTAAGGTAGTAACTACAATTTTGTTAGTAGTTTTGAGAGATCATGTGAGGATAGTTTAGTATAGAATAGAAAATTGGTAGTCTTTAGTAGTCCTAAAGGAAAGGTAAGAGGTTAGTCAGAACCAAAGTGAGACCACTTTGCTCAAAATTATCCTATTGCAACTGAGCAATTTGGGTAAATATTGAGACAAAGAGTTGTTAACCGCTAAGTGCTAAGTATCACGAAGTGAACCTATATTAGGAGGTGCAATATACTACACAGCTAAGCCTAAATTCTAGAGGTATTATACTCAGCTACTATATTCGGGACTTAGAATGATGTGTGTTATATGTACTACATTTTGATTTCTTGTTTTTCTAGCATCTTCTTGATTGACTAGATCTGTGCATGAAGTTTGAATTGATGTGCAAATGCATGTTGCATCATCAAGTTATTACTTGATGTTATAGACCTAGATAGAAATGGTAATTCGTGTAAGGGAGTGGCGAGTTTCGAAGATCAAGATGAAGACTGGCACGAAGAAGGAAGCTAAATATAAGGTGTATCAACACTGTTTTGAAAGGATGGATCAATCCCAACTTATTATTAGTTGGTAACAAGAAGGAATACTAGTGCAGAAAAGGTGTGGAGCAATATGAAGGATGAACTTAAGTTCACTCAAAGGAGGTGATGTTGCTAAGAAGCTAATGAAGTAGTTGTACCAAGTTCATGGAAGTAACATGAAATGGTGCAAAGAAGAAGTTTTGAAACAAAAGTGGTATTCAAGCTCTAACAATTCGGAGAGAATGCCAGTAGTATGTCTAGAACCTATAGGGTAATCCATACACCTAGGAGGATCCGCAGCTGGTATCCGTAGATGGTATCCTAGCTGTGTAGTGAAGTAGGTCATATTTGTATAATGTAAAGAACATAAAACTTGTCCTAAGTTAAGAAAGACATAAAGAAGTATAAGATTTAAGCGAAACGGATTTCGAGACGCTTCGCGAAATCGGGCTTACAAAAGAGAGAATGTTTAGAAGGTTAAAAGTAAGACAAGTAACGTTGGAAGATTCATTTCGGAGATCCACAACTATGTGGATGTACTGTAGATTCTTTCATGAGACCTTATATAGTTAAGATATGAGTTAGATAGAGACCAATATCCTTACTTTGGAGTTAATAGGTATTATACATGCAGTTTAGAGACCATTAGGAAACCCAAGGGGGGGAGTAAACAATAAACACTAAAGTGTTTTTGTCTAACTTTCTGACTAAAGGTTGGAGAAGAAGTATAAAGTTATGATGAGGTTAAGCCTTAATCACATAAGGTTATAAGAAGTCATCTTATAAGAGTACTCTCAAGAGTATTTCTAGATGAAAGATCGAAGGAGATATAACAGACTAAACCTAGTGGACTAGTTCTTAAAGAAACAACTCCTAAGTTGTCCACTAGAGTAAAGACAGTATTCTAAAATAGACCGGTGTAGTGTAATAGGAAAACCCGATTGGAATGGACAAAATGTGTCCACAACCCAATTCTATGTAGGACTATAAAAACATAATCCACGAGATTGTAATAAAATAAACCTAGGATAACTTAGAAGTGACAGTGGATATTGTCAGAATGAAGAGGATTCAAGGAAAAAGATTTGGATACGGGATACTGCAATTATACCCATTTTGTGATCACAATGGAATTTGAGAAATATCGTGATCAAAACAAGTCAACTCCTTATTCCAAAACGTAAGAGAGTACAAACTTCGGGGACGAAGTTTATTTTAAGGGGGAGAGTCTGTAACACCCCAACATTATAACTTAGAAATAATCTGAACACAGGTGTGTGCATTGCATTCATGCATAGAAAATCAGGATAATTTTCGCGCTTTGAAATAAAACTTGCCAAAGTGATTGAAGCTTCTCTTAACTTGGTGGAACTGAAGTAGATCATCAAGTTGACTGCGATAAGTTTCAATATGACCTTTGCTAAAACTTTATAATTGGGTAATATAATATGATCTAAGGGTAGATCAAATGTAATGAAACTAAGTCACAACACACTACTTAATAAAGAGTACTTGATCTCCTAGAGATCATTACATGGTATTCCATACCACAAATCAAGGATGAATATTTAATATTCTAAAGATGATATCAAGGTATTATCTACCACAAACCCTGAATACCAAGTTAAGTATGTAACTTAAGTAAAGAAAACTCTATAACTAAATCTTGATACACTTGATTGCCATAGTGATACCAACCATGGGTATCATGGTAGTTCTTAAACATCAATTCTTATCACAAAAGGAAGTATAATGGAAGACAAGCCAAGACCATGCATCGCATACCCTTAGTGTCATATTAATAGATGACAATCCTATTTGACCAAGTCCTAGTGCCAATGGATCATCACTATTGAGTGACCGATTCTTGACCTGGCACTGGTTAACTTTTAGCTTTGACCTATTATATTGACCTTCCAAAGACCTCAAGTAAATTAATAAGAAGGAGGAACCAACTATGGTGAAGTATGCCATCATCAATGGAATGTGATCCTTAGTGGAGATCAAACCATCTGATGTTGGAGGAGTTAACTCACTTATGAGTTAACTAGAAGCAGTACCTACACCCAAGAGTTAAGCTAGTAATTGAGAAGCTATGAAAAATCTAGTACTAGTGGAGAATCTAATAATAATTTTGTTAAGACAAGTAGATATATGTATGAAGTAAGCTTCTTTAACAAGATCACCTTTATAGAGAGACTAGTACATGTCTACTACTTAGTTGATTATAGATCTTGATCAGACAATTAGAAGCCTAAGCTTTGTTTTATCAAATGATGGTGGTCATTATTCCCAAGTCACTTGAGAATAGATGACTAGTTGATAAAGAAGAGTTGTGAGTACACCAAATTAGGTAAAGCCTTAGTCAGATGAATCATCAAGATTGATCATGAGAAGTCAAGCTAGAGTATAATAAAGTGTATAACATAAGCTGTAGGAGTAGTTGGAGGCATAGTGCTTTAGCCAAGCTAGTACACGAACAAATTGTATTATGGAGAGTAGTACCATACCTATTCTGGAGGATTATTATCACTTGTGATGTATAGAGAGAACTACAATCTTGTAAACCTTGGAAGAAGTTGCAAGATGAAGTTAAGGAAGTTAATAGATGGAGTTAGCAGTAGCTACATTGATAGGTATATCAATGGTAGTTGATTAAGAGAAGTTATATACTAGGAGTAAGGATGAAATAATGTTGAAGGGGCATGACCATGTAATTATGTGATGATGGAAATGGTGGAGTAAGACGATTGTCTTATTCAGGAAGATGTGAGTAAGATAAGAGAGATATCTAGAGTATATTTAAGAAAGGAATTCCTTATATCAAGATAAGTGATACATTACAAATGTATCTATAATTTTTGATGTTCCATGCTTGGTTTTATCTACTTTCTTGTGTTTTTTGTTCCAACTTTGGAGTACTTTTCATATGATTTCTTGGACTAACCTATTAACAAGATGCCACAGTGCCAGTTGTCTGTTTTCTGCTGTTTTTGGTTCCAGGAAGTCAGAAAATGAATATTCTCGGAATTGAACGGGACAAAAGCTAAAGTTACTATTTTCCCGAAAGACTCACGGAGCCAGAAGGAGAGTCGGAGAGGGGCCATAGGGTGGCCACACCACCCCTAGGCGCGAGACCACCTAGGCAGCACCGCCGCCACTGAAGGGGGGATTCGGGGGACAGAAAGTCTCTGTTCCGGCACCCTGCCAGGACAGGGAAGTGCCCTCGGAGCCATCTCCATCGATCACCACCACCATCTCCATCACCATTGTTGATTCCCATGATGAGGAGGGAGTAGTTCTCTCTCGAGGCTAAGGGTTCTACCGGTAGCTATGTGTTCATCTCTCTCTCTATGCATGATCTTATTGAGATCATGAGCTTGTAATCTATAGATCTACCTTGCTACTCAAGTGCTTTATTAGATCTCTGCTCTCCCCATGTGTGTGAAAGTGACAGCGTGCACACCATGGTGGCACTTAGGCTAGAGATTACAAATACTTGTTATGAGTTATATTTGGAGTTAGAGGTCTTTATGAAGTTGTGGTGTTTGTTGGACTCATCTAGTACTCAAGGTGACAGTGTGGGGTTTTCTAGATGAGAAAGATGAACTTTGAGGTGTGCTGTTATAGCCCTACCGTTGATTAGAGTGTCCAACCGGAGAGTAGTTAAGAGTAGTATCACGATGAGAATATATTTATATGAGAGTGTTCACTAGTGAAAGTATGATCCCTAGGCCTTGTTTCTAAGCATTGAAAGACCGTTTGCTACTAGATCTGTTACATGTTTGCTTGCTTCCATCTTTATTTCAGTTTGCCTTTTGTCTTTTCCCACATAAACCACACGCCATCAAGCTATTTTCTAGCACCGTTACCACTTATAATTATCCATACCACTTGTATTTCACTATCTCTTCGCCGAACTAGTGCACCTATGCACCTGACAAGTGTATTGGGTGTGTTGGGGATACAAGAGACTTCTTGTATCTTGATTGCAGGGTTGCTTGAGAGGGAATACCTTTGACCACGTCCTCCCTAAGTTCAATAAACCTTGGGTGATCCACTTAAGGGAAAACTTGTTGTTGTTCTACAAACCTCTACACTTGGAGGCCCAACAACTGTCTACAAGAATAGAAGTGCGTAGACATCAAGCTATTTCCTGGAGCCGTTGCCGGGGACTGAAGAACAAGAAGAAGCTCCCACGTCAACTACGCACCAGATATTTTCTGGCGCCGTTGCCGGGGAGGAAAGGTAAAAGGTATTCACACCGGAGGATTAAAGAAGAAGAACCTCCCATGGCAAACGCCTATTTTCTGTTGTGAGTACTCGAAGTTATTTCCTTTAGATTCTGCAATTTTGTCTTTTTGTTTCTTGTTTTCACTAGTTAGGCTTAATGGAAAACAACAACAAAATTAGAGAGCTTTATAGTATTTATCTTGAGTTAGGACATGAAGTGTTTGAAGAGAAAATTAAAAAACCTATGGAACTTTATTTGCATGCTAATAGAAATGTTGTTAGTATGAATTCTTTGGACACCATTATTGCTAATGCTATGGAAAAGTCTAAGCTTGGGGAAGCTAGTTTTGATGAAAATAATCATTTTAGTCCCCCAAGCATGGAGGAGAAAATTTACTTTGATGATACTATGCCCCCTATATATGATGATTGCAATGATGAATTTGATATTTTCAGTCCACCTACTATTGAGGAGAAAATTAATTTTGAATACAATATGCCTCCTATATTTGATGACTATGGTGATGAGAATAATAATGATAGCTATTTTGTTGAATTTGCTCCCACCACAGTTGATAAGAATGACTATGCTTATGTGGAGAGTAATAATTGTTTTATGCATGTGGCTCATGACAAGAATGTTTTATGTGATTGTTATATTTTTAATTTTATTCATGATGCTACTGAAACTTGTTATGAGAGAGGTAAACATGGTATTATGTATCTCAATAATATTAAGTTTCCCCTCTTTATGTTGAAAGTCTTGAAGTTGCACCTGTTTTGCTTTACTATGCTTGTTGCTTTGTGATTTAATGACTTGTTTCTTTACAAGATTCCTATGCATAGGAAGTGGGTTAGACTTAAATGTGTTTTGAATTTGCTTCTTGATGCTCTCTTTTACTTCAATTCATATTTCTTATGTGAGCATTTTCTCAAACTATCAAGCCTAACTTAAAGGCGTTAAAGAAAAGTACTGGGAGATAACCCAAAAGTTTTATATGAGTATTGGAAGTTATTGCTTCAGTAATAACCAATCCTTATCCTTTTTATTTGCTTTTTGTGCCAAGATTAACCTCTAATGAGAGAGAAGTCATGACTGGGAAAGTTGCTGTCCCGAAACAGATTTCTGTGCTTCACCGTAAAAATTCGTGAGAGAGCTCTGTATGTCGGATTGAGCTGTAATTGTTTGTGCTTCTGACCCAGGTTGTTATCTAAATCTCGTTAGTTCAACACTTTTTGATTTGAGCAACATAAGGTCTTAGAAAAAATTCGTCTTTACCTGCTGGTCTGTTTTGACAGATTTCTGCCATTTTCTGCATTTGCTTCTTGTTGGTTCCTTTTTTAGTTCTTTTGGGGAATTGAGCTTTTTGAGGGAAGTGCTACAGTATCTAGTGTTCTAATGGAAGTTTATTTGGTGTTAGAACTGAACCTTAAGACTTATTTATCTTGAGTGCACTAATGTTGCTAATAAAGATTGTGTGAAGTTTTGTATGAAGGAAAATTTCAGGTGTATGGAAGGAATGAGTAATGAGATGAAGGATGGACTAAAGCTCAAGCTTGGGGATGCCACGCGTTTCACCCCAATAAATATCCAAGAAGTACAAGCGTCAAAGCTTAGGGATGCCCAAGGCATCCCCTTCTTCATCAATAAAAATCCCAGGTTTCTTCCAAACGCTTCATTTTTATTGTTTCATGCACAGTTGTGTTTTTCTTGGAGCGTCTTCTTTTTTGTTTTCGTTTTGGTTTTTAGTTTGCTTGGTTTGCTTAGTTTTCTGAATAAATTGGTTGGACCCCCTCTTTCATGCATTGGTTTGCAAATAGTTTTGTTTGATTTGGAAAAGAGTAGGAAAGTTCATACTTAAGTGGTAAAGAGAGCTTGTTTTTGACTGTGACCTATGCTTTGTCATGCCATGCTTGATATTTTTTTGGCTTTATGCTTAGTATTATTTGCTGTAGCATGGCTTGTTATAAACAATTGAGATTGCTTAATGTACCTTGGATGAATCATGCGTTGTTTTAGCATATTAAAGCATAGTATAGTGGTATTCTCCTTTGATGCTTTATTTGGGTTGACTTGGCACATGCTCACACCATGTTATGACTATCTCAAGTCACCATAGCCTTTATGATCCTTTCGTCTTCAACTTGTAGTATCACTTTATGCTTTGATAAATGATGTTTTGTCGCTCTGCATGATTATGGCCATTATTGCTCTCTTAGTTTGTCGCTCCCGGTCTTTTGCTAGCCTCCACAACCAAGTATGAGCTCCACTCATGCATCCAACTCCCTAAACCAAGTTATTCCAAAGTGTCCACCATACCTACCTACTAGCTTATGCTATTCCAAGTATATTCATGCTTTTGTTTACCTTCCAAATTAAACTTGTTATGAGAAAACTAGTGATTAAAGCTCTGACGAATTTGATGGCACACTTTACTTTTCTTGCCCTTAATAAACTTGAACCATTGTGTCTTCTATGTTGTATATGCTTGTACTTATTTGTTGGGAATTACCATAGCCATGCTTTCATGGGGAACGCTTTCAACATTGCACTTGGTACTTGTACCTAGTTGATATCATGCTCTTTTGTATATGGATGTCGTCGGTGTGAAATGAAAGGGGAGCTTGTAAGTCCATGGAGTTATGTATATGTGTTAGAGAAACGCTTGGGCCGCTGGTCTAATCCATGCTGACATGGTGGAAACTGCAGCGTAACCATAATGAGCTGTCTATGAAGCCTTCTTCTTATAAAAAAAAGAGTCCTATATTGAGAAAAAAAGAGAAAAAGAGAAAAAAAGAGATACTATGAAAAGAGGAAAGAGAGAAAAAAGCACCATATTCCCATGGTAAATAAGAAGAATGCTGAGATGCTCAGTGTCTTCTTGCCTTGTCATTTTGATATGGGATTCTTCTGTATCATCGGGCAAGGGGTACCCCGTTGGCGGTTCTCTATGGTACGCATATACTTACAATGACAATAACTTACCGGTGACTAAACTTGAGTAGCATGAGGAGCGGCCCTCGTATACAAGGGACATGAGATTTCTGACTTATACTTCATCAAGCATGTACACCATAGTTTGTTCACTTTAACCTTAATCATTTCAAGATGCTTATGATAGGGGCAATGAGAGCTGAAAGCTATTAAGTACCATAATTTTTGGAAGCTCTTTATGAAACTTGAATCTCTACTTCCTTCCATGAAGGCCTTTCTTCCACTATATATATTGAGTCTCCACCTTCTATCTTTATGCACCTACTTTGAGAGCATAGTGGCCATTCTTAGTTCTATGTGCATTGTCCCAAGACTAGTTGATTGATGCATACTTTGATATTGCTTTTTTTAAACTATTGTATCTAGTCACTCTTATGAACTTTGAAGGTGTCCTATGCATTTACGTTTTCTACTCTATGAGGGACAAGCTGAATACTATTATGCTATGTTTTCTTTATGTGAAACAAACAAACGTCTTGCAAAGCATTGTTATTCATGAATCTTTTCTTTGTGCCTTTTCATGTTGCATCATAGTTTCTTTTCTTATTGCTAGAACTTTGTCTTTCATGTTATGATTGAAGTACTATGATCCCAGCTTTGAATGTTTTGCAAATACTTTGACCAAGTCTTTGATGGTGCATGTGACCTAAAAAAAATTCTTTCTTTTTATCACTTACCTACTCGAGGATGAGCAGGACTTAAGCTTGGGGATGTTGATACATTGCAAATGTATCAATAATTTTTTATGTTTCATGCTTGGTTTTATCTACTTTCTTGTGTTTTGTTCCAACTTTGGAGTACTTTTCATATGATTTCTTGGACTAACCTATTAACAAGATGCCACAGTGCCAGTTGTCTGTTTTCTGCTGTTTTTGGTTCCAGGAAGTCAGAAAATGAATATTCTCGGAATTGGACGGGACCAAAGCTAAAGTTACTATTTTCCCGAAAGACTCACGGAGCCAGAAGGAGAGTCGGAGAGGGGCCATAGGGTGGCCACACCACCCCTAGGCGCGAGACCACCTAGGCAGCACCGCCGCCACTGAAGGGGGGATTCGGGGGACAGAAAGTCTCTGTTCCGGCACCCTGCCAGGACAGGGAAGTGCCCTCGGAGCCATCTCCATCGATCACCACCACCATCTCCATCACCATTGTTGATTCCCATGATGAGGAGGGAGTAGTTCTCTCTCGAGGCTAAGGGTTCTACCGGTAGCTATGTGTTCATCTCTCTCTCTATGCATGATCTTATTGAGATCATGAGCTTGTAATCTATAGATCTACCTTGCTACTCAAGTGCTTTATTAGATCTCTGCTCTCCCCATGTGTGTGAAAGTGACAGCGTGCACACCATGGTGGCACTTAGGCTAGAGATTACAAATACTTGTTATGAGTTATATTTGGAGTTAGAGGTCTTTATGAAGTTGTGGTGTTTGTTGGACTCATCTAGTACTCAAGGTGACAGTGTGGGGTTTTCTAGATGAGAAAGATGAACTTTGAGGTGTGCTGTTATAGCCCTACCGTTGATTAGAGTGTCCAACCGGAGAGTAGTTAAGAGTAGTATCACGATGAGAATATATTTATATGAGAGTGTTCACTAGTGAAAGTATGATCCCTAGGCCTTGTTTCTAAGCATTGAAAGACCGTTTGCTACTAGATCTGTTACATGTTTGCTTGCTTCCATCTTTATTTCAGTTTGCCTTTTGTCTTTTCCCACATAAACCACACGCCATCAAGCTATTTTCTAGCACCGTTACCACTTATAATTATCCATACCACTTGTATTTCACTATCTCTTCGCCGAACTAGTGCACCTATGCACCTGACAAGTGTATTGGGTGTGTTGGGGATACAAGAGACTTCTTGTATCTTGATTGCAGGGTTGCTTGAGAGGGAATACCTTTGACCACGTCCTCCCTAAGTTCAATAAACCTTGGGTGATCCACTTAAGGGAAAACTTGTTGTTGTTCTACAAACCTCTACACTTGGAGGCCCAACAACTGTCTACAAGAATAGAAGTGCGTAGACATCAAGCTATTTCCTAGAGCCGTTGCCGGGGACTGAAGAACAAGAAGAAGCTCCCACGTCAACTACGCACCAGATATTTTCTGGCGCCGTTGCCGGGGAGGAAAGGTAAAAGGTATTCACACCGGAGGATTAAAGAAGAAGAACCTCCCATGGCAAACGCCTATTTTCTGTTGTGAGTACTCGAAGTTATTTCCTTTAGATTCTGCAATTTTGTCTTTTTGTTTCTTGTTTTCACTAGTTAGGCTTAATGGAAAACAACAACAAAATTAGAGAGCTTTATAGTATTTATCTTGAGTTAGGACATGAAGTGTTTGAAGAGAAAATTAAAAAACCTATGGAACTTTATTTGCATGCTAATAGAAATGTTGTTAGTATGAATTCTTTGGACACCATTATTGCTAATGCTATGGAAAAGTCTAAGCTTGGGGAAGCTAGTTTTGATGAAAATAATCATTTTAGTCCCCCAAGCATGGAGGAGAAAATTTACTTTGATGATACTATGCCCCCTATATATGATGATTGCAATGATGAATTTGATATTTTCAGTCCACCTACTATTGAGGAGAAAATTAATTTTGAATACAATATGCCTCCTATATTTGATGACTATGGTGATGAGAATAATAATGATAGCTATTTTGTTGAATTTGCTCCCACCACAGTTGATAAGAATGACTATGCTTATGTGGAGAGTAATAATTGTTTTATGCATGTGGCTCATGACAAGAATGTTTTATGTGATTGTTATATTTTTAATTTTATTCATGATGCTACTGAAACTTGTTATGAGAGAGGTAAACATGGTATTATGTATCTCAATAATATTAAGTTTCCCCTCTTTATGTTGAAAGTCTTGAAGTTGCACCTGTTTTGCTTTACTATGCTTGTTGCTTTGTGATTTAATGACTTGTTTCTTTACAAGATTCCTATGCATAGGAAGTGGGTTAGACTTAAATGTGTTTTGAATTTGCTTCTTGATGCTCTCTTTTACTTCAATTCATATTTCTTATGTGAGCATTTTCTCAAACTATCAAGCCTAACTTAAAGGCGTTAAAGAAAAGTACTGGGAGATAACCCAAAAGTTTTATATGAGTATTGGAAGTTATTGCTTCAGTAATAACCAATCCTTATCCTTTTTATTTGCTTTTTGTGCCAAGATTAACCTCTAATGAGAGAGAAGTCATGACTGGGAAAGTTGCTGTCCCGAAACAGATTTCTGTGCTTCACCGTAAAAATTCGTGAGAGAGCTCTGTATGTCGGATTGAGCTGTAATTGTTTGTGCTTCTGACCCAGGTTGTTATCTAAATCTCGTTAGTTCAACACTTTTTGATTTGAGCAACATAAGGTCTTAGAAAAAATTCGTCTTTACCTGCTAGTCTGTTTTGACAGATTTCTGCCATTTTCTGCATTTGCTTCTTGTTGGTTCCTTTTTTAGTTCTTTTGGGGAATTGAGCTTTTTGAGGGAAGTGCTACAGTATCTAGTGTTCTAATGGAAGTTTATTTGGTGTTAGAACTGAACCTTAAGACTTATTTATCTTGAGTGCACTAATGTTGCTAATAAAGATTGTGTGAAGTTTTGTATGAAGGAAAATTTCAGGTGTATGGAAGGAATGAGTAATGAGATGAAGGATGGACTAAAGCTCAAGCTTGGGGATGCCACGCGTTTCACCCCAATAAATATCCAAGAAGTACAAGCGTCAAAGCTTAGGGATGCCCAAGGCATCCCCTTCTTCATCAATAAAAATCCCAGGTTTCTTCCAAACGCTTCATTTTTATTGTTTCATGCACAGTTGTGTTTTTCTTGGAGCGTCTTCTTTTTTGTTTTCGTTTTGGTTTTTAGTTTGCTTGGTTTGCTTAGTTTTCTGAATAAATTGGTTGGACCCCCTCTTTCATGCATTGGTTTGCAAATAGTTTTGTTTGATTTGGAAAAGAGTAGGAAAGTTCATACTTAAGTGGTAAAGAGAGCTTGTTTTTGACTGTGACCTATGCTTTGTCATGCCATGCTTGATATTTTTTTGGCTTTATGCTTAGTATTATTTGCTGTAGCATGGCTTGTTATAAACAATTGAGATTGCTTAATGTACCTTGGATGAATCATGCGTTGTTTTAGCATATTAAAGCATAGTATAGTGGTATTCTCCTTTGATGCTTTATTTGGGTTGACTTGGCACATGCTCACACCATGTTATGACTATCTCAAGTCACCATAGCCTTTATGATCCTTTCGTCTTCAACTTGTAGTATCACTTTATGCTTTGATAAATGATGTTTTGTCGCTCTGCATGATTATGGCCATTATTGCTCTCTTAGTTTGTCGCTCCCGGTCTTTTGCTAGCCTCCACAACCAAGTATGAGCTCCACTCATGCATCCAACTCCCTAAACCAAGTTATTCCAAAGTGTCCACCATACCTACCTACTAGCTTATGCTATTCCAAGTATATTCATGCTTTTGTTTACCTTCCAAATTAAACTTGTTATGAGAAAACTAGTGATTAAAGCTCTGACGAATTTGATGGCACACTTTACTTTTCTTGCCCTTAATAAACTTGAACCATTGTGTCTTCTATGTTGTATATGCTTGTACTTATTTGTTGGGAATTACCATAGCCATGCTTTCATGGGGAACGCTTTCAACATTGCACTTGGTACTTGTACCTAGTTGATATCATGCTCTTTTGTATATGGATGTCGTCGGTGTGAAATGAAAGGGGAGCTTGTAAGTCCATGGAGTTATGTATATGTGTTAGAGAAACGCTTGGGCCGCTGGTCTAATCCATGCTGACATGGTGGAAACTGCAGCGTAACCATAATGAGCTGTCTATGAAGCCTTCTTCTTATAAAAAAAAGAGTCCTATATTGAGAAAAAAAGAGAAAAAGAGAAAAAAAGAGATACTATGAAAAGAGGAAAGAGAGAAAAAAGCACCATATTCCCATGGTAAATAAGAAGAATGCTGAGATGCTCAGTGTTTTCTTGCCTTGTCATTTTGATATGGGATTCTTCTGTATCATCGGGCAAGGGGTACCCCGTTGGCGGTTCTCTATGGTACGCATATACTTACAATGACAATAACTTACCGGTGACTAAACTTGAGTAGCATGAGGAGCGGCCCTCGTATACAAGGGACATGAGATTTCTGACTTATACTTCATCAAGCATGTACACCATAGTTTGTTCACTTTAACCTTAATCATTTCAAGATGCTTATGATAGGGGCAATGAGAGCTGAAAGCTATTAAGTACCATAATTTTTGGAAGCTCTTTATGAAACTTGAATCTCTACTTCCTTCCATGAAGGCCTTTCTTCCACTATATATATTGAGTCTCCACCTTCTATCTTTATGCACCTACTTTGAGAGCATAGTGGCCATTCTTAGTTCTATGTGCATTGTCTCAAGACTAGTTGATTGATGCATACTTTGATATTGCTTTTTTTAAACTATTGTATCTAGTCACTCTTATGAACTTTGAAGGTGTCCTATGCATTTACGTTTTCTACTCTATGAGGGACAAGCTGAATACTATTATGCTATGTTTTCTTTATGTGAAACAAACAAACGTCTTGCAAAGCATTGTTATTCATGAATCTTTTCTTTGTGCCTTTTCATGTTGCATCATAGTTTCTTTTCTTATTGCTAGAACTTTGTCTTTCATGTTATGATTGAAGTACTATGATCCCAGCTTTGAATGTTTTGCAAATACTTTGACCAAGTCTTTGATGGTGCATGTGACCTAAAAAAATATTCTTTCTTTTTATCACTTACCTACTCGAGGATGAGCAGGAGTTAAGCTTGGGGATGTTGATACATTGCAAATGTATCAATAATTTTTGATGTTTCATGCTTGGTTTTATCTACTTTCCTGTGTTTTGTTCCAACTTTGGAGTACTTTTCATATGATTTCTTGGACTAACCTATTAACAAGATGCCACAGTGCCGGTTGTTTGTTTTCTACTGTTTTTGGTCCCAGGAAGTTAGAAAATGAATATTCTCGGAATTGGACGGGACAAAAGCCAAAGTTACTATTTTCTCGGAAGACTCACGGAGCCAGAAGGAGATTCGGACAGGGGCCATAGGGTGGCCACACCACCCCTAGGCGCGAGTCCACCTAGGCCGCGCCAGGGCATGGTGTGGGCCCCCTAGCCTCCCACCGACCTTGCCCTCTAGCCTATAAGAACCCTCCCGAGGCATAAACCCTAGATTGTCAATCAGAAAACCACGAAACGTTCCGCAATGCCGCCGCCACCGAAGGGGAGATTCGGGGGACAGAAAGTCTCTGTTCCGGCACCCTGCCGGGACGGGGAAGTGCCCCCAGAGCCATCTCCATCGATCTCCACCACCATCTCCATCACCATTGCTGATTCCCATGATGAGGAGGGAGTAGTTCTCTCTCGAGGCTAAGGGTTCTACCGGTAGCTATGTGTTCATCTCTCTCTCTATGCATGATCTTATTGAGATCATGAGCTTGCAACCCCTTGTCCCTCTTCTTGTAAGCACTGGTCGCCTTGTTGAAAACCATGTCCCTAGTCCTCGGTGTAGAATCTGTAACCGTTTGTGTCATATGACTGATAGGTCCTTAGGTTGTGCCCTCGGCCCTGCGACAAGGAGAATATGAGTTTTTGATCTTCTGTAGAAGGCATCTGTGGGGGACTGTCTAGTTGCCTTTTCTTGAACCAACTCGTGAAGCTGCAGTTGTGCTCTCTAGTTACGTCTCCCTTCTTCCTCGGCCGGCCCTGGTCGACGTACTCCTGCTCGATTAAGCTTCTGTGCTCTTCGACCCAAGGGCCGACCACTTTAATGTGTTGTAGCGTGACGCGGTTTGCCCTTTCAAAATCAGTGTGTCGACCATCAATGCCGACATGCAGTAAGTGGCAGCCCTAACGGTGACCATATCCACCGAGCCTACCGAGGTGCTTCTTTGTGGGTATTCCAACATCCTCGTTCTCGGTGGTTAGATAATTCTGGAAAAAGGAGATGCACCCCATAGATCAGAAAGCCCTTGGCTATGCTTCCATCTGGACGGGACCTGTTGCAAACGAATCCTTTGATGACACCGTTTAGCCTTTCAAATGGCACCATGTTGTGCAGGAATGTCGGCCCGACCTGGATGATGTTGTTGGGTTCGCAGCATAGAAAACAAAAAATGTGCTACGATGACAACTGTACGCCAAGATCCATCTACTAGATACAGAGCAACAGGTGGACATACATCCCTGGAGAACTTACCCTCGAAGACAACAAGTTTTGTTAACGAGTAGTAACTCGTGGTTGATGTAGTCGTACACTTGTCGGTCTCAAGATCGTGTGGAAGTCCGAGCGCCGCAAATCAGTAGCGCATTCGTCCTCGCACACACGTTCAAGCAACCGGATAACCTACACCACCATGCTCCAGCGATGTAGCGGAAGAAGCAACTCCTTCCAGACGAAATGCCATCGGGAACATGTATCTCGCTAATCCGAGACCATGGGGGGGAGAGAGATCCTTCACGAGGAGGTGTGAGGAAGAAGGAGAAAGAGGGGGCCTTTTATAGGAGGAGGGGGGTACCCCTCCCCATGGCCGGCGCCCCATGGGGGTGACCCCTCACCTCCCCCATTCATGTGGTGGTAACTCCTCCACATTAAAATGCCCCTTCACATTCTCTTTTAAAGTGTCCACTTTAAATGCATTAAAATTCTCTAAGTTTAATGCTCTCTCATTTAATAAAACTATTTTATTAAATTTATTCAGAATTTTTTCAATTACTTTAATTAACAAACATTCACATAAAACCCCTTGCAACATTTCAATATCACATGTAGAACCACTTTCTGCAATTTTACCCGAAACAATTCCGGTTTCCATCGAAACAATTCCTATGCTTTGCAATCCTTTCGTCTGAAACATATGTGCTCCAAAATGGTGTCCGGTAATTCTTAAGTGTGTCACCCTACGGTTCGTGAATAATGTTGACATGATTGAGACACCTCTTAGATCAATAATCAAAAGCAGGACCTGGAGATCCATACTGACTCCTACACATTCAACGATGACTTCTCTGATCGTGAGAACCTTTACACTAGTAACTTAATCCCTTTGTCTCATGATATAATACATGTCCGAGATTTGATCATCAATATCTAAATACCTAGTTTGATCTCGTTACCGACATGCACTCTTTTCTCGTTCCCGTGATATAACATTCTAGTGATCACATCACTTGCTTGGAAGCTAACTTAATGTGATATCACCAAGAGGGCCCAGAGTATATCTATCCGTCATCGGGATTGACAAATTCCACTCTTGATCCATGAGCCTCAACATAACACCTTCGTAGCACTGAACCCATCTTTATAGTCACCCTGTTACGGTGTGACGTTTGATGTATCAAGATACTCTTTAGGTGTTAGCAATTAACATGATCTCATGGTCTAAGGATAAAGATTATGTCGTATGATGTTATAGCAATATAAACATAATGACTTGATCGTAATGCTATACTTCGGATGAATTTTCATCACATCATTCAACTAATGTTGTGACCTTGTTATTAACAACATCCAATGTCCATGATCAGGTAACCTTGATCATCTTGTTAATCAACAAGCTAGTCTATAAGAGAGGCATAACTAGGAACCCTTTTTGTTTATTAAACACACATGTATTGACCTTTCTGATCAATACAATTATAGCATTCAAAATAAACATCTATCATATACGAGGAATACATAATAACAACTTTATTATTGCCTCTTAGGGCATATTTCCTTCAGTCTCCCACTTGCACTAGAGACAATAATCTAGTTCACATAGTGATAAATCTAACACCCTTGGAGTTCTGGTGTTGATCATGTTTTGCCCTAGGGAGAACTTTAGTCAAGAGATCTGCTACATTTAGGTCAGTGTGTACTTTACAAATCTTTATATCTCTATCCTTGACATGCTCGCAGATGGAGTGAAACCGGCACTTAATATGCTTTGAATTCTTGTGAGACCTCGGTTCCTTGGCGTTGTCTATGCCTCCATTGTTGTCACAATAGATCACCATTGCGTCCAATGCACTAGGAACCACACCTAGTTCCGTTATGAACTCCTTCATCCAAACCGCTTCCTGCGCCGCTTCTGAATAGCAACATATTCCGCCTCCGTCGTTGATCCAGCCACCACAGGTTGTTTGGGACTCCTCCAACTAACTGCTGCTCCGTTCAAGAGAAATACGTATCCGGATTGAGACTTAGAGTCATCCGGATCAGTGTCAAAGCTAGCATCGACATAACACTTAGCGACTAGCTCTTCTTCACCTCCGTATACAAGAAACATATCCCTAGTTCTTCTCAAGTACTTAAGGATATTCTTGACCGCTATCCAGTGTTCCGAACCTGGATCAGATTGGTACCTACTATTCAAACTAATAGCATGTGCCACATCCGGTCTTGTACATAGCATGGCATACATTATAGAGCCTATGGCCGAGGCATAGGGGATCTTATCCATTATCTCACTTTCTTCCGGCGTAGCTGGACTTTGAGTCTTGGTCAATGTCTTGCCTTGCAACATAGGTAAGAACCCCTTCTTACCTCCGTCCATGTTAAACTTCTTTAATATCTTATCAAGGTATGTACTCTACGATGGCCCAATTAGGCGACTTGATCTATCTCTATAGATTTTAATGCCTAATATATATGACGCTTCGCCAAGGTCTTTCATCGAAAATTTGCTGTTTAGATAACTTTTAACACTGTTTAAAAGATCTATATCATTTCCAATCAATAATATGATATCCACATATAATATCAGAAATGCCACATTGACCCCACTCACTTTCTTGTAAATACAAGCCTCTCCATAAGTTTGGACAAATCCAAACTCTTTGATCACCTCATCAAAGCGGAGATTCCAACTCCGGGATGCTTGCTTCAGTCCGTAGATGGATCGCTGAAGTTTGCATACCTTATCAGCATCCTTAGGATCGAAAAAACCTTTAGGTTGTATCATATAAAACTCTTCTTCAATATTACCATTGAGGAATGCAGTTTTGACATCCATCTACTATATTTCATAATCGAAATATGCAGCAATTGCTAACATAATCCTAACCGACTTTAGCATCGCTACGAGAGAGAATGTCTCATTGTAGTCAACTCCTTGAATTTGTCGAAAACCCTTTGCGACAAGTCGAGCCTTGTAGATGGTCAGATTACCATCAGCATCAGTTTTTCTTTCGAAAATCCATTTATTCTCAACGGCCTTTCGATCGTGAGGTAAGTCCACCAAGGTCCAAACCTGGTTTTCGTACATGGATTCCATCTCAGATTTCATGGCTTCTAGCCATTTGTTGGAATTAGGGCTCATCATCGCTTCTTCATACGTCGCAGGGTCATCTATTTCATCAATCATGAAATTATAACAGGATTGCCATACAGTTCAGGAGCTGCACGTGTCCTGCTTGACCTGCGAGGTTTGGCGGTATCCTATTTCGGAGTTTCATGATCATTATCATTTGATCTCTCTTCATCAGGTGAAGTCAACTCCAAAACAACTTCCGGTGCTGTGCCACTCGCCAATTCATGAAGAGAAGGTTCAATAACCTCTTCGAGTTCTACCTTCCGACTATTCACACCTTTTGCGAGAAACTCCTTCTCAAGAAAGGATCCATTCTTGGCAACAAAAACCTTGCCCTCGGATCTATGATAGAAGGTATACCCAATCATTTCCTCAGGGTATCCTATGAAGACCCATTTTTCCGCTTTGGGTTTGAGTTTATCCGGTTCATGTTTCTTCACATAAACATCACATCCCCAAACTTTAAGAAATGACAGCTTAGGTTTGTTTCCAAACCATAATTCATACGGTGTCATTTCAACGGATTTAGATGGTGCCCTATTTAAAGTGAATGCAGCGGTTTCCAGTGCATAACCCCAAAATGACAGTGGCAAGTCAGTCAGAGACATCATAGATCGAACCATATCCAATAAAGTATGATTACGACGTTCTGACATACCATTACGTTGTGGTGTTCCGGAAGGCATGAGTTGTGAAACTATTCCACAATCTTTAATATGTGCGCTAAACTCTTAACTAAGATACTCTCCTCCACGGTCGGACCGCCGAAATTTGATCTTTCTGTTACGATGATTTTCCACTTCATTCTGAAATTCCTTGAACTTTTCAAAGGTTTCAGACTTATGTTTCATTAAATAGATATACCCGTATCTACTCAAATCACCCGTGAAAGTAACAAAATAACGATATCCACCTTGCGCTGACACAATCATTGGTCGACACACATCAGTATGTATGATTTCCAATAAATTTGTCGCCCGTTCCATTGAACCGGAAAACGGCGTTCTAGTCATCTTGCCCATAAGGCATGGCTCACATGTATCAAATGATTCAAAATCAAGTGATTCCAAAAGTCCATCAGAATGGGGTTTCTTCATGCGTTTAACGCCAATATGACCTAGACGGCAGTGCCACATATATGCAGATATATCATTATCAAGTTTAATCCTTTTAGCATCAACGTTATGAATATGCGTAATACTACTATCAAGATCCAACAGAAATAAAACATTAAACACATGTGCATGACCATAAAAGATATTATCCATATAAATTGAACAACCATTGTTTTCAGACTTAAACGAATAACCACTTTGCATCAAACATGATCCGGATACAATGTTCATGCTCAGTGCAGGCACCAAATAACAATTATTTAGATTTTTAACTAATCCCGACGGCATATGGAGAGGTAGCGTTCCGACGGCGATCACATCAACTCTTGATCCATTGCTGACCCGCATCATGACCTCATCCCTTGCTAGTTGTCGCTTGTTCCGCAGCCCCTGAACCGAGTTACATATATTAGCAACCGATCCCGTATCAAATACCTAGGTGCTACTGCGAGTACTAGTCAAGTACACATCAATAACATGTATATCACATATACCTTTGTTTGCCTTGCCGGCCTTCTTGTCCGCCAAATACTTGGGGCAGTTGCGCTTCCAATGGCCAGTCCCCTTGCAATAGTAGCACTCGGTATCAGACTTAGGGCCAGCTCGAGGTTTCTTTTCAGGTGCGGCAACAGATTTTCCGCCATTCTTTCCCTTCTGCTTGCCTTTCTTGTCATTCTTGAAACCAGTGGTCTTATTGATCATCAACACTTGATGTTCTTTCCTAATCTCCACTTCTGCAGTCTTAAGCATTGACAGAAGCTCGGGAATAGACTTCTTCATGCCCTGCATATTATAGTTCATCACGAAGCTCTTGTAGCTAGGTGACAGAGATTGGATAACACGATGTATGCCTAAGTCAAGTGGAATCGTTATTCCCAAGGACACAAGCTTATCGGCGTACCCAGACATTTTGAGTACGTGCTCACTAATGGAGTTGTTCTCCTCCATCATGCAGCTAAAGAACTTTTTAGAAGCATTATACCTCTCTACGGCAGCATGGGTGTCGAAAATCATTTTCAATTCTCCCATGGTATCAAAGGCATTGCCATTTTCGAAACGCTTTCGAAGTTCTGGCTCTAGCCCATACAGTATGCCGCAATGAACTAAGTTGTGGTCCTCCTGACGAGTTATATAGACGTTCTTTTCCTCGTCAAGGGCATTATGAGCTGGTGGGGGGCCTAGCGGAGCGTCTAGCACATATTGCTTTTGTGCAGCAGTGAGGAGAATCCTCAAATTCATAGCCTAGTTGGTGAAGTTGGTACCATTCGCAGCAAGTTTCTCTTTCTCCATGAACACATTGAAATTAAAAGCAGGTGGTGCCATCTACAACAGAATTTGTAAAGTATATTTAGACTAAGTTTATGATAGATTGAGTTCAACTAATCCAAATTACTAATGAACTCCCACTCAAAAATGACATCACTCATGTCCTTTTGGTGATTACATGAACCAAATCCACTACACCAAGTCCGATCATCACGTGAGTCGGTGTATCTTCAAAGGCGATCATCTATATGGGGATCGTATCAACTATATGACTCATGCTTAACCTTTTGGTCCATGTTCCGAGGCCATGTCTGTACATGCTAGGCTCGCCAAGTAAGAACCTTAGTATTCGCGTGTGTAAAACTGTCTTACACCCGTTGTATGAAAGCGTAGAGTCGAGTACAACCGATCATCACGTGATGTCTCAAAGCACGATCCATGAAACAGTGCATACTTAAGGAAGAACACATTTTATCTTGATATCTAAATGCTACATCTAATGTGTAAAGTGAGATGATATGGTCCATGCATATGATCTCTATCATTTGCATCATGGTATGATCTCTATCATTCCTTTGTGTGTAAGGCCAAGGTCTATGGAACTTACACGTTGAGTGTGTTGTAAGAGTATCTATCATACATCTACTTACAACAATACCATATCAGTAACTCTATCATTCCTTTGTGTGTAAGGCCAAGGTCTATGGAACTTACAACTAGCCCAGCAACAATCTAAACTAGATGCCTCTAATTTATCAATTGCAAGTTTTACGTGGCTTAGGGCTTTCGGAGATAGAACCAGTCTTACCTATGAAAATGAACCACAACGAGGATAACCAATTTTTAGTAACTCGTTGTAAATCAGATATTGACTATAGTGGGAGAGACAGACACCCGCTAGCCACTTATGCAAAACTAGTTGCAAGTCAGTCGTGGAACCGGTCTCATGTACGATGACATGTAAGGTTGGTCCGGGCCGCTTCATCCCACTATGCCACCAATATCCAAAATACATAGAAGATGCAATAACATGATCATCATCGCCCACATATAAACATATGTGTACTACCCGTGCAAAGCACCTACGCATAGATCAGGCTTTGATACCACTGTTGGGTCCGCAGCATAGAAAACAAACATTTCCTACAATGAGAACTATACGCCAAGATCTATCTACTAGATACAGAGCAATGGGTGGACATACATCCATGGAGAACTTACCCTCGAAGGCAACAAGTTTTGTTAACGAGTAGGAACTCATGGTTGATGTAGTCGTATACTTGCCGATCTCAAGATCGTGTGGAAGTCCGAGCGCCGCAAATCAGCAGCGCATCCATCCTCGCACACACGTTCAAGCCACCAGACAAGCTCCACATCCATGCTCCATCGATGCAGTGGAAGCAGCAACTCCTTCCAGACGAAATGCCATCGGGAACATGTATCTCGCTAATCCGAGAACATGGGGAATAATTCTATAGGGGGAGAGAGATCCTTCACGAGGAGGTGTGAGGAAGAAGGAGGAAGAGGGGGGCCTTTTATAGGAGGAGGGGGTACCCCTCCCCATGGCCGGCGCCCCATGGGGGGTGACACCTTACCTCCCCCATTCATGTGGTGGTAACTCCTCCACATTAAAATGCCCCTTCACATTCTCTTTTAAAGTGTCCACTTTAAATGCATTAAAATTCTCTAAGTTTAATGCTCTCTCATTTAATAAAACTATTTTATTAAATTTATTCAGAATTTTTTTAATTACTTTAATTAACAAACATTCATATAAAATCCCTTGCGACATTTCAATATCACATGCAGAACCACTTTCTGCAATTTCACCCGAAACAATTCCGGTTTCTATCGAAACAATTCCTGCGCTTTGCAATCCTTTCGTCTGAAACATATGTGCTCCAAAATGGTGTCCGGTAACCCTTAAGTGTGTCACCCTACAGTTCGCAAATAATGCAGACCTGATTGAGACTCCTCTCAGATCAATAATCAGAAGCGGGACCTAGAGATCCATACTGACTCCTGCACATTCAACGATGACTTCTGTGATCGTGAGAACCTTTAACGCTAGTAACTTAATCCCTTTGTCTCATGATATAATACATGTCCAAGATTCGATCATCGGTATCCAAATACCTAGTTTGATCTCGTTACTAACATGCACACTTTTCTCGTTCCCGTGATCTAACATTCTATTGATCACATCACTTGCTTGCAAGCTATCTTAATGTGATATCACCGAGAGGGCCTAGAGTATATCTATCCATCATCGGGATTGACAAATTCCAGTCTTGATACATGAGCCTCAACATAACACCTTCGTAGCACTGAACCCATCTTTATAGTCACCCTGTTACGGTGTGACGTTTGATGTTATCAAGATACTCTTCTGGTGTTAGCAGTTAACATGATCTCATGGTCTAAGGATAAAGATTACTTCGTATGATGTTATAGCAATGTAAACATAATGACTTGATCGTAATGCTATACTTCGGATGAATGTTCATCGCATCATTTCACAAATGTTGTGACCTTGTTATTAACAACATTCAATGTCCATGATTAGGAAACCTTGATCATCTTGTTAATCAACAAGCTAATCTATAAGAGAGGCATAACTAGGAACCCTTTTTGTTTATTAAACACACATGTATTGACGTTTTTGATCAATAAAATTATACCATGCAAAATAAACATCTATCATATATGAGGAATACATAATAACAACTTTATTATTGCCTCTCGGGGCATATTTCCTTCAGATGTCGTCCACGACATGTATAAGCAGATGCACCATGATGTCGAAGAATGCGGGCGGGAAGTAAATCTCAAGCTCGCATAGTATCATCACGATCTCTTCCTGTAGCCTGTCGAGCTGCTTCACACCGATCGACTTCCTAGATATGACGTCAAAAAAGTTACAGAGGCCAAACAACGTCTCACGGACATGCTCGTCCATTATCCCATGGATCGCAATGGGGAGTATCTGCATCATCAGCACGTGACAGTCATGAGACTTCATACCGTTGAACCTCTTCTTCGCCACGTCCAGATATCTGCTTATATTCCCCGAGTAACCATGAGGAACTTTCACTCCTAAGAGGCACCTGAAAAACTTCTCGAGCTCCTCCAGACTCAGAGTGAAGCAGGCAGCGCGAAGCACCACCTCATTCTTCTTAACTCTTTTGCGGTGACCTTGAGTCCCTTCCGTCTGATCATCATCATCATCATCATAACTATCAGGGTACTGAAGATCTTTCTTGATACCAAGTGATGACCCACAAGTATAGGGGGTGTATCGAAGTATTTTTTATAAGTAAGAGTGTCGAACCCAATGAGGAGCAGAAGGTGCTGACTAGTGGTATGGATCAGGAATTATCTGCAAATACATAGCAAACGGATTTTTAGGGGTTTTTGATAATGCAAGTAAATATAGTACGAGTAAATAAAAGACAGTAAGAATAAATGCAGCAAGTGGCACAATCCTTTATGCAGCAAAGGACAAGTCGGTTGTATTACTTAAGATGACCAAACGTTCTCGAGGACACATGGGAAGACTGTCAAGTGCTTTCGCTTCATATAGTTGATTAATCTTCTTTAGCTTGCTAAGTGTTGTGTGGGTGAACCTGTGCTAATGTACCGACCTTCCTAGGACTAATACATACTTGTGATTATACCCCTTGCAAACATCCATAAGTACAAGAAAGTAATTAAGGTAGAAACCTAACCACAACTTTAAACTCTAAGACCCTTACGTCCCTTGTGCAATGGTTTCCTAATGGGGGTTCAGGTTTCTGTCACTCCGGCAACCCCTACGATTAGTAGCCAAATACCCAATACATTCCCCTAGGCCCATATAGGTGAAGTGTCATGTAGTCGACATTCACATGACACCACTAGAAGAAGTACACCATAACTTAAATATCAAACTATTGAATCTTTCTCAACACAACTCCACTACTAACAACATGACTTCTCCCATGTCCTCAAGAACAAAACGAACTACTCACAAGACATCATATGGATCATGATCAGAGATGCAATAATGATGTATAACAATCTGAACATAAACAATAATTCAACGGTTCACTCAATAGCATCAACTACAAAGAGTAATCAACACCGGGAAAGTTTCCCCTAAGAACTAATGCAAGATTCAACCTAATTGTTATAGCAATATGGAGATGGTGATGATGGTGATGATGGTGCTGATGGTGATGATGATCCCGATGAATTCCAGCTTGATGGTGGTGTTGCTAGTGATGATCTCTCCTCTCTAGGAAGGAATTCCCTCGGCAGAAATCTATCTGCCGGAGAGATCTTTCTCTCTCGGTGTTTTCTGCCTTGCAGAGGCGGCGGAATCTTTCTGTGGTCGCTCCCCGAGTCTTAGGGTTTTGGGAGGAATATATACGCTAGAGGGGAGAGCCAGAGGTGGGCCAGGGTGGCCACACCACCTGGTGGCACGGCCTAGGGTGGCCCGCGCCAGGGGGTGGTGTGGGCCCCCTGTGGCCCATCTCCACTCCTTCTGGCATCCTTCGTCTTCTGGAAAAATAGGATTTTCCGTATATTTTCCCGGATTTTCTGATCTTCGCGAATTTTGCCTCCAAACAGCACATTTTCCATCAGAATCCTGACTGCAGCCGTCCATGCTCCAAAAGTCATCAACCATGCAAAAACAGATGAAATAACATAAGTATCACCTCTCAGTATGAAATATATCAATGAATAACAATGAATTATGACATAGAATAGTGATGCAAAATGGACATATCAACTCCCCCGAAGCTTAGACTTCGCTTGTCTCCAAGCGAAACGGAGCTCAATAAACATGACCTCGGGTTTATGGAGTGAAGAGTCGATAAAACAATACGGACAAGAAGCATCACATTCATCAATACATAGATCATAATAGAAGACAACTCACAATTATATAACTTAACTTACAATAAGTAAAGGAAACACAATAAATATACATAAAGTGAATCATAATTGGTTATGGCAAACTTATCTCTTGGTCGAAGAATAGTTGATAATTTGCTGGAGTTCACAAATAACTGGTTTTCAATGATAGCTTTCAAAGTAGTAAACATCAAGATAAGAGCAATGTGCAAAACAAGGAACATACGAAACATGATTGAATAAATCATCATATGAATGAATGAAACACAACAACTCAAAATACTTGCTGAGATAGAGGGGAATAGGCTTACTGACTCAACTAAAAAGTAAAAGAAAGGCCCTTCGCAGAGGGAAGAAGGTATTGCAAGTTTCATAAAGAGCTCCCAAAAATTATGATACTTATTAGCTTTCAGCTCTCATTGCCCCTATCATAGGCATCTTTGGGTGATAAAGGTTAAAGTGATCAAATACGAGGATATGCTTGACAAGTTGTAAATTGAGAATCTCATGTCCCTTGAATACGAGGGCCGATTCTCATGCTACTCATGTTTAGTCACCGGTAAGTTCTTGTCATCGTAAGCACATGTGTATCATAGAGAACCGCCAACGGGGTACCCCTTGCCTGATGATACGGAAGAATCCCCATATCAAAATGACAAGGCAATCAGACAACAAGTATCTCAGCAATCTTCTTATTTACCATGGCAATATGGTGCTTTTTTATCTCTTTCCTCTTTTCATAATATCTCTTTTTTTCTTTTTCTCTTTTTTCTAAATGTCTATCTCTTTTTTTATAAGAAGAATGCTTCATAGATACTAATTATGGTTACGCTGCAGGTTTCCACCATATCAGCATGGATTAGACCAGCGGCCTAGGCGTTTATCTAACACACATGCATAACACCATGGACTTACAAGCTCCCATTTCATTTCACACCGACGACATCCATAGACAAAAGAACATGATATCAACTAGGTACAAAGTACCAGTGCAATGTTGAAAGCATTCCTTATGACAGCATGGTTCTGCTAATTCACAACTTACAAAGTGCAAGCATATACGCCACATAGATGAGCACAATGGTTCAAGTTTATTAAATGCAAGAAAGTAAAGTGTGCCATCAAGTTCGTGAGAACTTTAATCACTAATTTTCACATAACAAGTTTAATATGGGAGGTAGATAAACAAGAATTTATTTGGAATAGCAATAGTGCTAATAGGTAGGTATGGTGGACACAAATGGCATAGGTTTTGGTTTAAGGATTGGATGCATGAGAAGAATTCCCTCTCAGTACAGGTTTTTGGCTAGCAAGGCTGGGTAGCAAGTATAAGAGTTGAAGGAAACAAACAAATATACAAGTGATAAAAACAAACATGCAATCTTCCTTGGAAGCACAAAAGATCTTAACTATAGAATACTAGACCTATGAGCAAATAAAGAAAGAAAGATGATGAAATTATATTTTCTTTAGAGTACTTTTATCCTTTTCATTGAACTCATGAAAATAGTGTTGCTACTAGCCGAGCCAGGTTTGCCAAAACCAACTAAATTAACTCAATGATCCCAAAGTGATACCAATACTAACGATAAGATCAATCATATAACCACGAATTGAAAACTAATATAAGATATGCAAAAGAGTAAATGATAGAACTTCTCATTAATATTCCATAACGGCAACTCACACCAAGGGATACATATCTAATGAGAGAGGGGAAACTTCCATAATGCCAACCATCCTACATGATAACTTCTCTATTCATGATATGACTCTACTAAAAAGGTAAATAGATAGAAGATAGTGATGTGATACAGCGGCACTCCCGCAAGCTTGGAACAAACCAAGGGGATGAAAAAACTGATGAAGAATTACTCCTTCGGTGGTGGTGGTAATATTTTCTTAGTTGACGTGAGGAAATCTTCCAGCATCTTGCAAAGCCTATTATTATCCCATTGAAGCATGTCCACCTTCCTCCTCAGGTCTCAGTACTTATCGCAGAACTCATTAGTGACTCGTAGAGATTCCATTGATGCAGGGAAAGAGACTAAAGGTACCAGGAACTAGTGGAAATAGGGCCTCCAGTCCCGGCCCGTAAGGGGCTTTAGTCCCGGTCCTGGTAACTGGGACTGGAGGGGCGGGACTAAAGGCCCACCCACTAGTCCCGGCCCACTTACCAGCCGGGACCAATGGGCTTCCACGTGGCTGTCTCTACGGGCGCTGGGTGCCCTCCCCATTAGTCTTGGTTCCTATTACGAACTGGGACAAATGGTTCTCTGCCACGGCAGAATTTTAGGCACTTTCTCTACCGCGGCAGAGAATTCAATTTCTATCCTTTTTTTCATTTCAAAATTGTTTTCTACGCTACCACATACCGTACATGTTCGTGCATACATAAGATAACTTCTCTTAAGATCGAGCATACAAATATATACATGATAGTTACACATGGAGATCACAATTATCGGGACTAGAGCCCGTCTATTAAATTACACGGTCGGGGATCATCGACGATTCACACTAAATTCTCCGGCGTCATCTATCATCTCGTTCAACAAGAATCCTGCCAGTTCATCAGCAATTTCTACTACGCGTTGTTGTGGTAGGAGCTGATCCCGCATTTTCTCGAACTATATAAGAAAAGGAGATCATGAATATCAATCATGATCACAAAAAGTGAAGGTAATAAAAATAATGTTACGAATGTATTGCTTACATCGACTCTATAATCATTTAGCTCACTAGTAAACGTGCGAATGAACTCGCAAACGTAGAATCCACATAGATTCGTCTTTGGTGGCTGCCTCGCGCACTTTACAAGAATAGAATTCAATCAAAATAATAATCCAGCATCATAATTGTATTGAAACTAGAAGTAAAGAGATGAGCGTACTACTTACCGAGACCGGCTTAAACGTCAACTTCTCACTAAAGTCACCCGTAACCACACTCTTGAACTGGTTCCAAACCCTACCCGGTAAAGAAAATGAATGAGTTATTTATTACGTGATATGTCAGGAAATCAACGAAAGAGACCGATGTAGCGCGAAAATTACCTCTGGAGCATGTCCTGCATGTCCCTAAACATTTCCAGGGGTCTCTTTAATGGGTTCATGACTTCAACTCTTCCCTTATCAAGTTGAATGTCCATGAGAATCCAGTGGAAACTATACACGTTTATATATACATCAGTAACTCATCAATTACACTTAACATCGAGTAAGCAAAAGAGAATGTGTACAACAGAGTAAGACCCTCACGAGAAATTGTAAGGAAACCTTAGAAGGTTTTCCTGCGTCTCCTCGGGTTTTGTCGTTAGCGTCTTTTCATGTATTTTATCTGGGTCAATGAACCCAACACTAAAGATTGACCTTCTTTTACATTCCATGATCTTCATTCTGCATAATAATAGAGTACAAAAGGATATAATTAGGATAGTTACATGCAACGAACTGAACAATTAAAAAAATGAACAACTTATATATAGACAATGAATTCAACAACTTAGAGACAATAGCAACTCATGAGACTTTTGTCGAGGGTGTCGAAAGTGTATAACTGGAAGAGTTCTAGAAACTCAACATGGACCTCTTCTTCTCGGAAGTAGTAGTCATGTGGGACTTTCGCCACGATCATTATTCTCTCCTGATTTATGGATTTCAAGTACCATTTATGTAAACTCCGCATTTGTGTTGGCAGTTGTTGGAACTGCTCAAAGCTGACCAGAGGCTTCCTTGGGACATATGTAGGGACTACCTGAGCCTTGGGTAACTTGTCGTCCTGGGAACCTAGCAATTCCACAATAGTCACATTCATAGCGGCCACAAGCTTCTTAGCTTCTTCCATATCCTGCTGGGGAGTGTCATAGGATATCACCTAGAGGGGTGGGATCGATGTTTTGGCCTGTTCCCCGAGCTGGGGGACGTCCATTCTTTTCTCGGTTGCACTTTGACCTGATGATTTGCTCCTGCTTGCACTTCTACTTGATTTGCTCTTCTTCACTACCTTCTGAAGTGTGCGTCGATAGTCATTTGGCTTATGGTGCAATTCATATTGCGATTTTGTGTTCAGAAAAGAAAGTGCATACGCTTTTTGCTTCTCGGTGTATACCGGGGTGGGCTCGGGTTTCTTCCTTTGAAGTTGCGCAACACATTCGGCCTTTACGATCATGTCCGTTTCCTCGTCAGTACGATCGTAAGGTCTGATGGGAAGATTCTTATGAGGTACTCTTGGGAGGGGCGACATTTGTCGTTTTGGGCTCCTGCGTCGTTTTGTACTAATCGGAGGCTGCGGCGGAGATCGAGATGGACTCACGCTGTGGTGGTCGTAGTCATGGGGTGGGCTTCTTGGAGGTGATGGAGGTGAAGGTGTCATGCGACCACTCGGAAGCGGTGTTGGCTTTGGCGTCCAGCCTGGAAGCTTGATGTTGTTCTTGTCCCATAGAATGATACCACCCAGTACTTCTCCGAGTGTCCTCTCACCTTCAGGTCCAGGGATGTCAAGCTCCATTGAGTCCCACTCCATTGCGATTTCATCCACAGCAACTTTAGCATAGCCAGCTGGAATCTCACGGCCATGCCAGCATGCGCCAGGTGGACAAGGTAAAGCACATCCGACCGCCACCTTGATGGATAGGTTCTTCACCTTCTGATGGAGCTCACAAGATGCCTGCTCCATTGAGTCCCACCCCATTGCGATTCCATCCACGGGGTAGCCGGGACCGCCATCTACCATACGTGCATCGTCAGAAGGGACCTCCGATTCAGCCACCTGCTTCTTCGCTGAGATGGGACGGTGGTAATATCGAGTACAGGATCTTGCAGGCGCGCTGCTCCTCGGAGTTCGTCAATCTGTTGCTGATGCATTCGAAGTGTTCCTAGCAACTCGGTGAACCTGTCTCCCTCCTCCTCCTGCCATCGCCTCTTTGCTCTCTCTCGGCTCCTATAAGTATCTCTGTCTTTGGGAAACCCCATCTCCCACGTATAACTAGGGCCAAGGCCTCGTACACGTCCTCCGCGTTCGTCATTCCCGAGGACCTTTGTCAGCAAGTCTTTCTCTCTATCGGGACGGAACTTTGTTGTCCCCGCTTTAATCTCCTTCACCACTTTCTGCCATGTATCCTGGGGTATCCTAATCCCGTCACTGCAAATAAGGTCCCCTGTACCTTCGTCATACTCACTCCCATGCCCAAGGAACCAATTCCTTGCCCTCAGATCCCATTCTTCGCATATTGATTCTGGAGTGATCCCTTTAGCAAGCAGCTCATTCTCTTTAGCATCCCACTTTGGCATGGCAGCCGCGTAGCCCCCTGGCCCCAGGTGATGGTGATATTTCTTCATCGCGGCATTTTTCTTGTTTTTTCCGACATTTCCATAGCAGGTTGTGACTCCTTGTACTTCACAAGTGCATCCCAGTTAGCCTGCTGCTTCGTTAGATAGCATTCAAATTTAGGAGTCTTCTTCGTCTTCTGATACTTTTGCCATAATGCTTTCTTCCAGTTCTTGAATAGTTCGGCCATCTTCGTAAGAGTCCACTGCTTGACTTTCTTCCTCAATGCAGCTGTGTCGGCATCATCCTCACATTCTGGCAGGGTGAAATGTGTCATGAGGTCATTCCAAAGACCCTCTTTGCACCTGTCGGTGACATAGTCACCCTCTTTTGCCCCTTTGGTCTTATTCCACTCTCGAACGGTGATCGGGATGCGATCCCTAACCATAACTCTGCATTGTTGTTTAAATACAGTTTTAGCCTTTTTTGGTTCCACCGGTTCACCCCGTGGTGATACCCGCGTAATTGTATAACGCGTAGATGCGTCCAACTTTTTGGCCGGGCCTCGTTTGAAATATTTTTTGCTCGATGTGGAGGCCTAAGAGAAGAAACATTCATCAATTTATATATATATACAACTCAGGTAATGCATCTACTAATCACCAGACTTCATATATATACCTCGTCGTCGGCTTTTCCACCACCGGAGCCGTCGGCTTCTCCTTGATCATTTCGGTAGACCTCCTCTCCCTCACTGGAGGGGTTCAGATAAATCGATGGAGATTAGGGTGGATCAACATGGGGGGTGTCGTTGATCATATCCTCGAAAATTTCTTCCTGTGTTAGGTCTCTCTGGATTGCATGCATAGTTTTCTACAAAATGCACACAATAACATTTTTCATTCAATATTGCTGCATAAAATAATACTAAACAATAATATGAACACGCAATTTGCTACAATAATACTAAGTCCGGGGGCCCGCGAGCACTACCACCCTAACCCTAAGTCTGGTGGCCCGCGAGCACCACCATCCTAACCCTAAGTCCGGCGGCCTGCGAGCACCACCACCCTAACCCTAAGTCTGGCTGACCGCGAGCACTACCACGCTAACCCTAAGTTCGGTGGCCCGCGAGCACTACCACCCTAACCCTAAGTCCGGCTGCCCATGAGCATTACCACCCTAACCCTAAGTCCGGGGGCCCCGGAGCACTACCACCCTAACCCTAAGTCCGGTGGCCCGTGAGCACCACCACCCTAACCCTAAGTCCGAGGGCCCGCGAGCACTACCACCCTAACGCTAAGTCCGGTGGCCCGCGAGCACCACCACCCTAACCCTAAGTCCGGCTGCCCGCGAGCACTACCACCCTAATTCCTATATACAAATATTTCCTATGTACAAATAATTCCTATATACAAATATTTTCTATATACAAATATTTCCTAAATACAAATATTTCCTGTATACAAATAATTCCTATATACACTACTAATATACACTACTAATAATATTACAATTCTAATATACACTATTAATAATAATTATGATATACACTACTAATACTACACTACTAATATACACTATTACTAATATACACTACTAATAATAATTCCTATATTACACTACTAATAATTCCTAATATACACTACTACTAATATACACTACTAATAATAATTCCTATATACACTACTAATATTACACTACTAATATACACTACTAATAATATTACAATTCTAATATACACTATTAATAATAATTCCTATATACACTACTAATACTACACTACTAATATACACTATTACTAATATACACTACTAATAATAATTCCTATATTACACTACTAATAATTCCTAATATACACTACTAATAATAATTCCTATATACACTACTAATACTACACTACTAATATACACTACTAATATACACTACTAATAATAATTCCTATATTACTATACTAATAATATTACAATTCTACAAAAAAAAGAGGAGCCGCCGGCGCCTGGCCGGCTCGCCTGCTGCGCGCACGGTCCCCGGGCGGGTGGAGGCGCGCACGGCCGCCAGCCAGCCGCCGGCCTCCCCTGCTGCACGCGCGGCCGTCGGCCTCCCAACGCGCCTACAGTAGCCGGACGGGGGAGCGAAGGGGAGGGGGACGCTCGGCCTGCTCGCCTACAGTGCCGGCGCCGCCGCGCCGTCGCATAGCCGGACAGGGGAGCAAAGGGGAGGGGGCGCGGGGTACCTCTAACCGGGGGCGCGCGTCCGGCGGCTGGAGTGGCGGTGGCGGTTGGGGTGGTGGCGGCTGGAGAATCGGACAGCCTGCCGGCGTCAGGTCGTCCTCGCGCGTGGGGGTGCTCTGCGTGGGGAGAAGAAGGGGCGCACGGGGAGAAGAATGGGCGCGCCAAATATATAGGTGGGCGACCTGTCTTTAGTCCCGGTTCGTTATACGGACCGGGGCTAAAGGTCCTCCTCTTTAGTCCCGGTGCGTGCCACCCACCGGGACTAAAGGGTTTTCGGCACCGCCCAACGCACGCGCGCCAACGCCACACCTTAAGTCCCAGTGTGTAGCACGCACCGGGACTAAAGGTCCCTTTTTCAAAATTTTCACCCCAGGGGCGCGCTTGTTTAAAAAAAATTCAATTAGCATATTTTTTAAACATTTCAATTTTACAGTTTTTGCATACTTATGAATTTGAGAAAAATTTCAACATGAAAAGTTTTTGAATTTGAATAAGTAATCCAAATCAATTTTCTGTTTTATAAAATAATTATTCTAACTAGTCAAACTATTAACCATTTTTCTATTTTCAATTTAAAAATGCATTAACTATTATATTTTGCATATTTTTGAATAAGTGATTCAAATCAATTTTCTGTTTTATAAAATAATTATTCTAACTAGTCAAATTATTAACCATTTTGCCATTTTCATGTTATTCCGACGCTCCGGTGGTCTTCCTCCGGCGACACCCTAGACCGGGGGCCCCAGATCGTCTACCCCGCCTTATTTTTCCCCGCCTGTTCTCTTCCTGCCCATTCTCTTCTGGATCGTAGCCCATTTAGGGTTTAGGGTTTAGGTGGCCCGCGAGCACCACCACCCTAACTCTAAGTACGGGGGCCCACAAGCGCTACCACCCTAACCCTAAGTTCGGTGGCCCGCGAGCACTACCACCCTAACCCTAAGTCCGGCTGCCCGCGAGCACTACCACCCTAACCCTAAGTCCGGGGGTCCGCGAGCACTACCACCCTAACCCTAAGTCCAGTGGCCTGCGAGCACCACCACCCTAACCCTAAGTCCCGCTGCCCACGAGCACTACCACCCTAACCCTAAGCCCGGAGGCCCGCGAGCACCAGCACCCTAACCCTAAGTCCGGGGGCCCGCGAACACCACCACCCTAACCCTAAGTCCGGTGGCCCGCGAGCACCACCACCCTAACCCTAAGTCCGGTGGCCCGAGAGCACCACCACCCTAACCCTAAGTCCGACTGCCCGCGAGCACTACCACCCTAACCCTAAGTCCGGTGGCCCGCGAGCACCACCACCCTAACCCTTAGTCCGGTGGCCCGCGAGCACCACCACCCTAACCCTAAGTCCGGCTGCCCGCGAGCACTACGACCTAACCCTAAGTCTGGTGGCCCGCGAGCACCACCACCCTAACCCTAAGTCCGGCTGCCCGCGAGGCTTCCACCCTAACTCTATCCCATGGCTTCCACCATACCTCTAACCCTAGGGAGGCGGAGATGGAGTCTTTGATGGGCTAGCAGGAAAATATTTGCCGAGGCAGAACTTCCGAAGATGCCATAGGGCGTGTGCACCAAGGGCATCTTCGAGAAGTTCTGCCACGGGAGATTTCCCAACCCTTCCCTCCATCCATGGGGATGAAACTCTACATCCATGTTGGCTTGTTGAGTTGCTTGCCATGGCGTATCGATGCTCCTTTTATAGGCACGGCGCCGCTTCTACTTTGTCTTCTTCCTTCGACAGGGCGTCATGTGCTACATGCTTTATCTCATCGAGCAGTGCGTCCACCCCCGCGTCCTTATCCTACAGACAGCTTTAGTCCCGGCTTGATCCCCCACCCGGTACTAAAGGTTACCCACGCGTCCTTATCCCACCGACGGTTTTGTTAGATGACAAAAAAACCACCTTTAGTCCCGGTTGCACCCACCAGCCGGTACTCAAGGTTAGCCACCCCCCAGATAAGGCCCTCCCAGATAAGCCTCCCCCAGATAAGGCCCCCCATCTTTTGTCCCGATTTGAGCCCCCACCCGGGATGAAAGTTTCCCGCGTCACTGTGTTCCCGCGCTTTCCACCGGTTCCCACCTCTATCTTCCCGCCATTTTTTTAGTATATATATGTACGCTTGGCCTCCATTTACATATCACATCTAGACTCAGCATTCTCTTCCCATGGCTTCCATCGTATCTCTAACCACCCGGGAGGCAGAGGCGCTTTGCGCCTCGAACTACCGCTGCCCACCGGGCTACCGCGTCCCTACCGGCTGGATGCTGAGCGCCGGAGGCGTGCCGGTCCCTCCTGTCCCTCTAGGTGTGAACCACTACTACCTCGAGCTCACGCCAGAGCAGCGGAGGAATCCCAACTGGCATCCTGACTATTTCCCGACTTGGGAAGCCTTCTTCATCAATTGGCGTGAGAGGGCGGTCGCCAGGCACGAGGAGGACGGCCCACCTCCTTCGAACTTCAACGAGGCCGGCCGTCAGCTGTGGTGGCGCAGCCGGACTCTCCAGAGTGTCATGGCATACAACACGACCGGCAATAACCCCCGCCTGCGGTACCCTAAAATCCAGCCCACGAGTGCCCAACATTCAAGGTTCGACTACGGTGACCCCGACGACGACAGCGACGACAGCGCCGGTGACTATGACGACTACAGTGGCTCGTATTACAGGGCTAGGCAGGAGCATGACTGAATCACTCCAACATTAGGCATGTTTCTTAATTTTTAGTTGTGCTATGTATCTTAATTTTCAGTTGTGCTATGTATCCTTAGTGTTTGTGGGTTCCTTCTCTTGTGATGGTTCCTTCTCTTTGGGTGATCACCTCCCGTGGCTCAGAACCCGGTCGTCAACGTCTAGTTTTATTGAGCAAGATGTATTACATGAAAGGGGACCTTTATGTCTCAAATAAAAGGTTTAATACATTACATAGATTTATCTCTCAAATAAAAGTTTTAATACATTATTACACATCACCAACATCTAGTGTTGTGGTTTTCTTTTGCACCGTAGCCATGGAGAATCTTCATCATTTAACAGGATGCTTGGGTCAGTTTTCACTTTGAAGGGCGGAATTTCATGAAACTTATTGTAATCTTCTGACATGTCTGTCTTGTCATCCACTCCCACGATGTTTCTTTTCCCTGAAAGAACTATGTGGCGCTTTGGCTCATCGTATTCTGTACTCTTTTGCTTATCTTTCCTTTTTCTCGGTTTGGTAGACATGTCCTTCACATAGAAAACCTGAGCCAGATCGTTGGCTAGGACGAATGGTTCATCGATGTACGCAAGATTGTTGAGATCCACAGTTGTCATGCCGTAATTGTGGTCTACATGTACCCAGCCTCCTGTCAGCTTGACCCATTTCCATCGAAACAAAGGGACCTTAAAAGTAGGTCCATAGTCAAGTTCCCATATCTCCTCTATGTACCCATAATATGTGTCCTTCTGCCCATTGTCATCTATTGCATCAAAGCGGACACCACTGTTTTGGTTGGTGCTCTTTTTATCTTGGGCGATCGTGTAAAATGTATTCCCATTTATCTCGTACCCTTGGAAAGTACATATAGTCGAAGATGGTAACCTAGCCAACGAGTACAACTCATCTCCAACAGTGGTGTTATTCATGAGATGTGTCTGGAACCAATTGCCAAAATTCTTCTCGTGTTCCCCTTTAATCAAGGTTTCAGGCTTCCCCGGGTTTTCGGAGCATAGAATATTCTTGTGTTTCTTGATATACGGAGCCACCGCGGTGGAATTGTGTAAAACTGTGTAGTGTGCTTGAGTGAAAGAATGCCCGTCCCTACATACCATTGATTTTCTTCCTAGTGTGCCTTTTCCAGTCATCCTCCCCTCATACCGAGATTCAGGAACACCAATCGGCTTAAGGTCAGGAAGAAAGTCAACATAAAATTCAATGACCTCCTCTGTTCCATAGCCCATGGAGATGCTTCCTTCTGGCCTAGCATGCTTATGAAAATATTTCTTTAAGACTCCCATGAACCTCTCGAAGGGGAACATATTGTGTAGAAACAAAGGACCAAGAATTCTAATCTCTTCGACTAGGTGAACTTGGAGGTGCGTCATAATATTGAAGAAGGTTGGTGGGAACAACAACTCGAAGCTGACCAGACATTGGACCACATCAATCTGTAACCCTGATAAATTTCTCGATCGATTACCTTCTGAGAAATTGCATTGAGGAAGGCACATACCTTCACAATGGCTAGTCGAACATTTTCTGGTAGAATTCCCCTCAATGCAACCGGAAGCAATTGCGTCATAAGCACATGTTAGTCATGAGACTTTAGGTTTTGAAATTTTTTCTCTTTCATATTTACTATTCCCTTTATATTCGACGAGAAGCTAGACGGGACCTTGATACTAAAAAGAACTTTAAAAAAGATTTCCTTCTCTTCTTTGGTAAGAGCGTAGTTGGCAAGCCCTTGAAACTGCCATGGATGCTTGCCGCCTCGTCCTTTATGATGTTGTTGGTCCTCCCGTGCTGCCGGGGTATCTTTTGACTTCCCATACAAGCCCAGGAAGCCTAGAATATTCACGCAAAGATTCTTCGTCAGGTGCATCACGCCGATTGCAAAGCGGACCTCATGCACTTTCCAATAGGGTAGCTCCCAAAATATAGATTTCTTCTTCCACATGGGTGCGTGTACGGTAATGGGGTCTTTCGGAACAGGTTGTCCTCCAGGACCCTTTCCAAAGATTACATCCAAATCCTTGACCATACCAAATACATCAGCACCACTACGGGGGACAGGCTTCGTCCGGGTTTCTACCTTGCCATTGAAATGCTTGCCTTTCTTCTTTAAGGGATGACTGGGTGGAAGAAAACGACGATTGTACGGGTACACATTCTTTCTACATTTATCCAGATATATACCTTCAGTCTCATCTAAACAGTGCGTGCATGCATTGTATCCTTTGTTCGTCTGTCCTGAAATGTTACTAAGAGCAGCCCAATCATTGATGGTTACGAACAACAACGCTTATAGGGTCAAATTCCTGCTGTTTGTGCTCATCCCACACACGTACACCTGGTTTGGCCCACAACTGTAGAAGTTCATCAACTAATGGCCTTAGGTACACATCAATGTCGTTGCCGGGTTGCTTCGGGCCTTGGATGAGCACTGACATCATAATGAACTTCCGCTTCATGCACAACCAAGGAGAAAGGTTGTAGATACATAGAGTCACGGGCCAGGTGCTGTGACTACAGTTCTACTTCCCAAAAGGATTCATGCCATCGGTACTTAGACCAAACCATAAGTTCCTTGCATCACCAGCAAAGTCCGGAAAGTCTCTCTCGATTTTTCTCCACTGCCGACCATCAGCAGGGTGCCTCAACATTCCGTCTTTCTTACGGTCTTCCATGTGCCATCGCAACAACTTGGCATGCTCTTTATTTCTGAACAAACGTTTCAACCGTGGTATTATAGGAGCATACCACATCACCTTGGCAGGAACCCTCTTCCTGGGTGGCTCGCCCTCAACATCACTAGGGTCATCTTTTCTGATCTTATACCGCAATGCAGTGCATACCGGGCATTTATCCATATTCTCGTACTTCTCACCGCGGTAGAGGATGCAGTCATTAGGGCATGCATGTATCTTCTGCACGTCTAATCCTAGAGGGCAGACAAGTTTCTTTGCTTCGTACGTACTGGAGGGCAATTGGTTATTTCTTGGAAGCAGCTTCTTCATTATTACCAGCAACTTTTCAAATCCCGAGTTAGTCATACCGGTCTCTGCCTTCCACTTCAACAATTCCAGTGTGCTACCCAGCTTCTTCTGGCCATCTTCACAAGTTGGATACAGCAATGCGTTGTGGTCCTGTAACATCTGCTCGAACTGCAACCTCTCCTTTCTGTGTCGCAGTCTCGCCTTGCATCACTAATGACTCGACCAAAATCATCAACAGGCTCATCTGGTTCCCGTTCTTCACCCCCTTCTTCTTCATTATCTTCAACTGCGGTATCATCGTATTCAGGGAACGTAGATAGGTAGTTATCATCATCGTTCTCTTCTTCATCGCCTTCTTCCATCATAACCCCTCTTTCTCCGTGCTTGGTCCAAACATTATAGCCGGACATGAAACCGGACCGAAGCAGGTGGCTCTGAAGGACTCTTGAGAAAGTGTGAGCCTGCTCATTCCGACATTCAACACATGGACAACACATAAAACCATCCCGCCGCTTGTTCTCCTCGGCCACAAGGCAAAAAGAACGCACGCCTTCTCTGTAAGCGTCAGAGCGTCGGTCACCGTACATCCATGGGTGGCTCATCTGCATCATACAACCATGCATATATATCAAACACAATCACGATGCTTAAATTAGTACCGCACGGTCAAAACGAGAAAATAGTTGCTAACCTTTTAGGACATTTCAAAACAAAGAGGAGAAATCTTAAGTGTCGCTCTAGCACCTCATATCATATTTTGTCTTTTGTGAACTCAAGTGGCATCGCTCTAACAGGCATTTCACTGAACACCTCTAGTGCATATGAAGAAAAAAAGTTAGCACAAAGTTATACCCACCTCTCACATAGGAAAAAAATAGGAGAGAGTGGAGGGCTGGGTGCATATATATAGGGCCAGGCCATTAGTCCCGGTTTGAGATACAAACAGGGACTAAAGGTTCTGCCAGGAGCACGCACGCCGGCCCAGACCCATTTGTCCCGGTTTGTATCTCAAACCGGGACTAATGGTTCCTTACGGACCGGAACAAAGTTCCTCGGCCTCCTCGGGCCGTCTGGTTCGGACCATTAGTCCTGGCCCCGGCCATGACCGGGACTATTGGCCCGAACTAAAGGCCCATTTTCTACTAGTGAGCCCCTGCTTGGGGTCTTGGAGATCTTCCTCCATAGGCTCCTTCCCCTTATCCTTGGCGGACACCATTGTGCTTCTATGCTTTCAAGAATAGTTCCTGGCAGAAACAGATCAAAACAGAAAACATGACGAGAACACGATATAGGAACCTCGGGAGATCCGGGGGATTATATATTACGAAGTTTCACACCAAAAGGAAGGTACTAGGAGAAAACGAGTCGGAGATAGAGTCCGGAGTGGCCACACCACCTGGTGGCGCGGCCAGGGGTGGGCCCACGCCACAAGGTGGTGTGAGCCACCCTGGCTCCGTTTCCGTCCCTCTTTCGCTTCGTAGATTTACTTATTGACTAAAAACTACAAAAATACAGTTGGATAGTATTTTCGTGGAACTTTTCTTACCAGAACTATTACCTATTTGAAAACGGACTCTGCAGGTCTCTGAATTTAGTATCTAGTAGATTCTTCCGAAGTCACCACTTGATTAACATAAATATCTTCATCTTCATACACTCAGTACTTGAGTCATAAAACCTTTCACTTCCTTATTACACCATTATCTCCACTACCTAGAAATTTCTTTCACACAAAACTTCACACAGTTTTCATTAGCGACATTAGTATAAGTGAAGTGATAAAACCTTTTAAGTCCAAATTCAACTAAAAACCATCAAAGCATAAGCTACTATAGCAACTCCTTCCGAAAACCCAAAAAGAATTCAAAAAGGAAATCGGATAAAGAAGCAAATGCAAGAGTGGCAAAATCTGTCAAAACAGACCAGCAGGTAAAGATCAATTTTTTAGAAAATCTTCTGTTGCTCAAATCAAAAAGTTCAAACCTAGCGAAAGTTAAATAACAACCTGGGACAGAAGCACAAAAAATTACAGCTCAATCCGACATACATACATCTCTCACGAATTTTTACGGTGAAGCACAAAAATTTGTTTCGGGACAGCAACTTCCCCAAATATTACTTCTCTCTCATTAGAGGTTGATATTGACACAAAAAACAAACAAAAAGGATAAGGAGAGGTTATTACCAAAGTAATAACTTCCAAGACTCAAAGAAACCAAAACAAACTGAAAGCAAAAATAAATTGGGTTGTCTCCCAAAAAGCTCTTTCTTTATAGCCATTAAGATGGGCATGATAATTTTGATGATGCTCACATAAGAATATGAATTGAAGTGAAAGAGAACATTAAGAAGCAAAAATACACACGTTTAAGTCAAACCACTTCCTATGCAAAGGAATTTTGTAAACAAACAAGTTGTTGAAACCAGAGGCCACTAGCATAAGAAGGCAAAAGAAGTGCAACATAAAAACTTTCAGCATAAAACGAGGAAACTTGATATTATTGAGATGCATAAAAACGCTTTTCCCTCTCTCATAGTAACTTTCAGTATCATGCATAAAATTAACAATATAACTATCACAAGTACCATCGTAACAATGATCACTTATTCTAACAGAAAACACAGGAATACTAGTTCTCATAACACTACTTTGTGAATCAATATTAGAGGTATCCTTACAGAGGATAGTGTGTCCCTCTTCTTCATATTTAGTAACAAAGTCTTTCACATTTTCTATCATAGGTTCATCATCCCTTTGTTTATCAGGTTCAACAGCTTTACTTGTACTTTCATTAACCATACTAGCTATCATAGAATGTTCCTTTATCTTAACTGGGAAAGGCATTTTCTCAATGTAAGGTTCAGGTAAAACATGATTAGTAGTATAAACTTCAGTATTGCTTACAGGAACACACTTAGCAACATCTTTATAGGGTTCATGATACTTATTCCACTTCTTTTTAGGCACTTCAATGTAGGAAGCAAAAGACTTAAAATAAGAAGCAATAGCTTGAGAGTCTAGACCATAAGCATTTTTAATATTTTGAAAGCCACCAGTTCCCATAAAAGATTCAATGCATTCATAATCATAATTTATACCTGGCTTTCTTCCTTTGTCATTCTCCCAAGCTTCAGCATTATCTTGAATACAGTCCAGAAGATCCCATTTAGCTTCTACTTCCATGTGAGTGAATGATCTAGCACAAGAAGCATCCAATAAATCCTTATCAGGTAGAGGGATCCTTGCATAAAAGTTATTGATAATAATATTGTTGGGGAGCTCATGAATGGGACATATGAGAATTAGTAACTTCAATCTCCCCCAAGCTTGAGCTTTACTCTCTCCATCAAGAGGCCAAAAGTTGTATATTTGATTCCGATCTTTATGAATCTCACTAGGAGGATAAAAATTTGAATAAAAGAGAGGTACTATTTCCTCCCATTCCAGAGCTTGACCATTCTTTAGCAACTTATACCATTCCTCAGCTCTTCCTTTCAGCGATAATGAGAATAACTTTTTCTTAACTTGATCTGTAGTAATACCTACACACTTGAACAATCCGCATAATCCGTGTATAAAGAGTAAATGATCACCGGGATGGACAGTTCCATCCCCAACATAGTAGTTATACATAACACGATCAATAATTCTTGTAGGTATTTTAAAAGCATCATTCTCAGCAGGTGGTGGTTCATCTACTACCTTAGCAGTGGTAGTAGCATTACCAAATAAGAAACTCAGCGAATTATCCATAACGAAAATAAAGCAACTAACAAAAGTAAACAATACTCACTGTAGTAGTTTCCTTTACCAGTTCCACTCTCCAATAGAGCTTCACTCCCGGGCAGTGGCGCCAGAAAATAGTCTTGATGACCCACAAGTTTAGGGGGTGTATCTAAGTATTTCCGATAAGTAAGAGTGTCGACCCCAACGAGGAGCAGAAGGTGCTGGCTAGTGGTATGGATCAGGAATTCTCTGCAAATAGTTAGCAAACGGATTTTTAGGGGTTTTTGATAATTCAAGTAAATAAAGTACGAGTAAATAAAAGACAGTAAGAATAAATGCAGCAAGTGGCCCAATCCTTTATGCAGCAAAGGACAAGCCGGTTGTATTACTTAAGATGACCAAACATTCTCGAGGACACATGGGAAGACTATCAAGTGCTTTCGCTTCATATAGTTGACTTTAGCTTGCTAAGTGTTGTGTGGGTGAACCTGTGCTAATGTACCGACCTTCCTAGGACTAATACATACTTGTGATTATACCCCTTGCAAACATCCATAAGTACAAGAAAGTAATTAAGGTAGAAACCTAACCACAGCTTTAAACTCTAAGACCCTTATGTCCCTTGTGCAATGGTTTCCTAACGGGGGTTCAGGTTTCTATCACTCCGGCAACCCCTATGATTAGTAGACAAATACACAATACATTCCCCTGGGCCCATATAGGTGAAGTGTCATGTAGTCGACGTTCACATGACACCACTAGAAGAAGCACACCACAACTTAAATATCAAACTATTGAATCTTTCTCAACACAACTCCACTACTAACCATATGACTTCTCCCATGTCCTCAAGAACAAAACGAACTACTCACAAGACATCATATGGATCATGATCAGAGATGGAATAATGATGTATAACAATCTGAACATAAACAATAATTCAACGGTTCACTCAATAGCATCAACTACAAAGACTAATCAACACTTGGAAAGTTTCCCTGAAGAACTAATGCAAGATTCAACCCAATTGTTACAGCAATATGGAGATGGTGATAATCGTGTTGATGGTGATGATGGTGATGATGATCCCGATGAAGTCCAGCTTGATGGTGGTGTTGATGGCGATGATCTCCCCTCTCTGGGAAGGAATTCCCCTAGCAGAAATCTGTCTACCGGAGAGATCTTTCTCTCTCGGTGTTTTCCGCCCCGCAGAGGCGGCGGAATCTTTTTGTGGTTGCTCCCCAAGTCTTAGGGTTTCGGGAGGAATATATACGCCAGAGGGGAGAGCCAGAGGTTGGCCTGCGCCCCCTGGTGACGCGGCCTAGGGTGGCCTGCGCCAGGGGGTGGTGTGGGCCCCCTGTGGCCCATCTCCACTCCTCCTTTTGGCATCCTTCGTCTTCTGGAAAAATAGGATTTTCCGTATATTTTCCCGGATTTTCTGATCTTCACGAATTTTGCCTCCAAACAGCACCTTTTCCATCAGAATCCTGACTGCAGTGTTCCATGCTCCAAAAGTCATCAACCATGCAAAAACAAATGAAATAACATAAGTATCAGCTCTCAATATGAAATATATCAATGAATAACAGTGAATTATGACATAGAATAGTGATGCAAAATGGACGTATCACCAAGCAATTTAAGGTCCTTTCTTGCTTTCAGCCCATCCTTGGTCCTCTCCGCCATGTTCAGTAGAGTGCCAAGCAGACTCTTGGTAATGTTCTTCGTGATGTGCATTACATCGAGGCTATGGGGAGTGTGAAGGACCTTCCAATACGGCAGGTCCCAGAAAACAGACCTTGCTTTCCATACACCCAGCAGTGGCTTTGTCCTCGGTCGTTTTTTTCCAGGCGCAGGGTAATCTACCCAATTATTCAAAAGCTCCTCGATTTCTTCGTTGCTCCTCGAACGCGGGGCTCTTTTGAGCTCGTCCTTACCATTGAACAGGTCACCACGTTCTCTCCATAGGTGATCCATGCGGAGCCACTTTCGAGTACCTTGGAACACGGTTTTTGAAGACCCGAGATCCCTTGGTAGCTGGAGATGTCTCATCCATGCACTTGATGCATGCATTGTGTCCGTAGTTCACCTGGGACGATACATATGCATAACCAGGATAGTCCTGCATGGTCGTGAGCAACGTCGCTCTCAGATGGAAATATTCTTTAGTGTAGGCGTCCCACGTACGGGCCGGCGTCTCCCACAAGCTGGCTAACTCCTCTCTCAATAGCCCAAGACACCGATGCATATCGATACTTGGTTGTTTCGGCCCCTGAATAAGAGTGCTCATGTGTACATACCTTTGCTTCGTGCATAGCCACGGGGGGTGATTGTATGGCCATACAAACACGCATCGCCCCCGAACTCTTCGAGCTTGATGTTTAATGCATTCCATTGGCTAGCGTCTGAAGGGTGTGTCAGGATCTTGCCCTTCTCTGGATCATCTTCGGGTTTCTCTCTTTCCGTGTGCCATTGCATGAGCTTTGCTTCCTTAGGATCTACGAAATATCGCTGCAGGCGGGGGGTGATAGGAAAGTACCATACCACTTTTCGAGGAACTTTCTTGTTCCCTCTATTGTACCGTCCTTGGCCACACACCGGACATGTGGTTCTATCCGCATACTCGTTCCGATAAAGTGTGCAATCATTGATGCATGCGTGGTATTTAATTTGTGGTAGGTTGAGAGGGCACACGATTTTCTTGGCCTCCTCGATACTTGTTGGTAATGTGTTCCCCTTAGGAAGTCGGTCATGCTAGTATTCCATGTTCGTGTTCAAGCTCACATCAGTCCATTTGTGTTCGGCCTTCATCTCCAGAGCCTTGAGCATTACACTGAAATGTGTATCCTCGGGGCGACACCCAGGATACAATGGAGTCATCCCGTCTACCTCCACTTGGGCCAGCTTGGCTTTCTCTCTGGTTGCAGCTTTGTCGTTGCTCGTCTCCTTGAGGAGCAGTTCTTGAACATGAGGGTCCTGCAAGACCAAAGTTAGCAGCGTCTGTGTGTTCGCGTCATCTCCTTCGTCATGATGATCATGCCCGCCGGCATCTCCTTCATCATGATGATCATGCCCGGTAGACTCTTCGTCTTATCGCCCGCCCACGTCTTCGTGACCACCATGTCCTGCCGGCGCCTCATTGAGGTCGCGCATGAAACCGCGCCTGAGCAGTTGACCCTCCAATTGTCCAGATTCAGGGTCCATCCAGCGCTGTAGATTGCATGTTCGACATGGACATCTTATCATGGTCTTGTTATTCAGAATCATGTCCTCCTTCGCGTCTTTCTTGTACCTAGAAATTCGACCTTCGCTCATCGTGAGGACCATGGTTGCCTGGGCGGTCAAAACAGAGAGTATAGGTGAGAACCACACCATATGAACATACACATGCATGAATGCTAGCCGAAAAAATTCAGCATGACCTTTCCTAAAATTAGGACATATGGGTAGTGCAAAAATTTGCCAAAATGGAAATGAATCAACATTTCGGCAAACATCCATGCAACCACACCGGCCGGGACAACAACAAGCAAGCAACAAAAAACTTCCTCCCATTGCAAACATTCATGCACCAAGCAAGCATCGTCTCGCCATGGATCACACACACACACACACCGCCCGCGCGACAAGCTTCACCTACATGTTCATGGCCAAGTACTCACCTAGTAGACACAATTATAGCGAGACGAGACCGCGCGATGAGCGAGTGTGGACAAATAGATCTACAAGTTGGTGGAGAGGAAATTAGTAAACAAATAGAGATGTGAGAGAGAAAAGTAAGGAACTTTTAGATCTACAAGTTGGCGGGAAGCTTCCACTTACCAATCTATGGACTAAAGTAGGTTTCGTTACAAGAAAATGGAGAAACTATGGGCAAAATGGGGTGTGAGGGAGGAGGAAGACGAGTTGGGAGGAGGTAGAAAGGAAGAGATGTGAAATGGGTGGTGGTGGATAGATAAGGTGGGAGCTTTGTCACCTTTTTAACATGGATCTGGAATCCCTCATCTGTGGTGCATATGGAGGAAATGCGCCACAAATGCTCAAACTTCTGTGGCGCATAAGTCCATATGCGCCACAGAACTTATGGTACAGGGTAAAGTGGTGGGACCCAGAGTTAGTTTTCTGTGGCGCATGTGAGGATATGCGCCACAGAAGTGAAACATATATGTGGCGCATATCCACACATGCGCCACAGATCGTGGGTGAAAAAGTATCTGTGGTGGGGCCTGCCTCCAAGTTCTGTGGCGCATAGTGGAATATACGCCACGGAAGAGGCAACTTCTATGGCGCATATCTCATTATGCGCCACAGAACTTGGATTGCCCCACCCCGGCTGGCGGGTCCCACCAATCTTCTGTGGTGCATATTGTATGAAATGCGCCACATAACTTCTAGGTTTCTGTGGCGCATGTTTCCTAGTGCGCCACTGATAAGTCTCTGTGGCGCATGGATTTACATATGCGCCATAGATTAACTTGTCTACCTATAGATTGTTTCCTAGTAGTGGTTCTACTGTTAGCTATGTGTTCATCTCTCTCTATGCATGATCATATTGTGATCATGAGATTTGTAATCAAGTAGATCTACCTTGGTACTCAAGTGCTTTAATAGATCTCTGCTCTCCCCATGTGTGTGAAAGTGATAGCGTGCACACCATGGTGGAACTTAGGCTAGAGATTACAAATACTTGTTATGAGTTATATTTGGAGTTGGATGTTTCTATGAAATTGTGGTGTTTGTTGGAACCATCTAGTGCTCAAGGTGACAGTGTGGGGTTATCGAGATGGGGAAAAGCGGACTTTGAGGTGTGTTGTTATAGCCCTACCATGGATTAGAGTGTCCAACCGGAGAGTAGTTTATAGTAGTATCATAAAGAGAAGATATTTATATGAGAGTGTTCACTAGTGACAGTATGATCCCTAGGCCTTGTTTCTAAGCATTGAAACACCGTTTGCAACTAGATCTGTTACATGTTTGCTTGCTTCCATCTTTATTTCAGTTTGCCTTTAGTCTCTTCCATGCCATCAAGCTATTTTTTGGTACCGTTGTCTTATACCATACCATTTGTATTTCACTATCTCTTCACTGAACTAGTGCACCTATACACCTGACAAGTGTATTGGGTGTGTTGGGGACACACGAGACTTCTTGTATCTTGATTGCAGGATTGCTTGAGAGGGGATACCTTTGACCACTTCCTCCCCTGAGTTCGATAAACATTGGGTAATCCACTTAATGCAAAACTTGCTTTTGTTATACAAACCTCTGCACTTGGAGGCCCAACAACTGTCTACAAGAATAGAAGTGCGTAGACATCACCCCTATAAGATGATATTATACCATATGTATCTTAATACATAATGATTATGATGTTCAGATATTTCAACACAGTTTGAATTCATCCAGTTATCATAATTTGTGAACCATCTTTCACAAGTTCCTTTTATGCTAAACTTAACTTGAATACTTTAGTCATGTGGATCAAATCGAAGATACTTCGTATTCTTGTTAATTTCAATATCCTCCTTTTGTTGTGAACTTATTTGAACAATTCAAATCATTTCAAACTTCATGTTTCATTAAGTAAATATGCTTATTCACTTAAGTCCACAATAAATGATTTCCACTACTTGTTGAAAATATGATACATCACTATCTATAAGATTCAACATTCCTTCACATATCACTGTTTTACCAGAATGCGGAGTTTTAGTCATTTTGCCCAAGAGGCATGGTTTTGCAAAGTCTATAGATTAAGGATCTAGGACCCTGGTCTTCATAAAGAACATGCAATAACCAAAATGACTTAAACTATAGTGTCATTTCATTATTAAACTTTGGATATCTTTTAGCATTCTAATTCTTTATAAATGTTTAAACCATTATCATTAACATAGTGATGAGAATAACTTATTTATAATCATAATGTGACCATAAGGTACTATTCATAAGAATAGTACAAACTGGCTTGTAACTTGTTCATATGAATAATCGTCTCGCCAAAAGCAAGACACACAAACTAGGATTACAAAATTATATTCAAGTCCACTAATCCAAATGACAAACTTTCAGGGAAGAGGTGATGTCGGCCATCAACTGTTTTGTTTGCCATCATCAAGTCACGTTGCCTCAAAACCAGTGAGTCTGAAGTAGATTCTCCTGTTTTCACGAAACGGGACAAGTATCAAATACTTTGCAAACTACAATGAGTTTTGCAAGCACCACATTTATAATTTTTATATCTTACATATACCTTTTCATCCCTGACATCCATTTCAATCAAGCCCTTCCAACAGTTTTCAACTCTAATGCAAGATCGCTAAGTGTTTTTCCAAACATTCTCTTTTCATCCATGATGGAGGAAAACCCATCCAACGGGTCATACTCTATGTGTCTTATTATGTAGAATACAAAATGTATCCAAACTCTCCAATCGAATGGAGAATGGCTTATTGGATGATTATGGAGAAAACACAAACATTCCGGAGTCATCGAATTATCTCCTAATGGTTATTGTATCAAGAAGAGAAGATCACCTTTTATGAGGATATCCCTCAGGCATGGGTATTAATCTATGAAGTTGGACCCTTTTGCTAAGTTCCAAATTAAGCAATATATTCCCATGGTCGCAAAGGACCTCAATGGGATAGGCCATGATCTACTAAGATATTTGCAAACAGACATCTAGACTAAGTTCATAATAAGAGATCAATTTATAATTGGTCTCCACTAAAATTGTCATCCCCTAGACGATTTTAGTGATCACATGATTCCTATCGTCTGCACCTCCCCCGATCATCACGGCCATCAGTACAGTATCAAAGGTAGACATTTAATAATGCCAATCACATCATCCATGTGACTCATGCTCGATCTTTAGATCTCTTGTATTCCGAGGCCACGTCTCTGTAACATGCTAGGCTCACTAAATCTAACTTGTGTGTATTCACTATGCAACATGGCTTACAACCATTGTATGCGGACGTAGATATGTCTGACCCGTACTCACCGCAAGGCGCCTCATACCGAAGAACTTTCTTGGTGGTGCACACACAAGGGGAACACGGAACATTGGAATTCAATAGGGATTATCTTATTTGCTACCGTTGAGTATCTAAATACTAGCGCACAATAAGATGTAAAACAGATATCAACATCATATGTATATTGTGATATGATATGGTCTTTCTTGCGCCTTGATCTCCATCGAGCGCTCTGGCATGATCTCCATCTTGCCCTTGGTTTGATGCCAAGTCCACAACGCCTCCACCAGGTCGTCCATCGGAACAATGACTATTACTATACTACTTAGTAACAGAAAAGTAAAGTAATTTACCTTTGCAACGACCAATGCCATATCATAATCACATGCCCCCTGCAAAATAAAGTTAGACGCCTCTACTTTATCTATTGCAATTTTTGCGTGGTTGTGAGGGCTTTCACAATAGAACCGTTTCTAATCTACGAACTTTCCAACCATAACATGGATCAAACAGTTGTCTCAATTACATCCTTTTCGGGGCCCTCCGTTGTTAGTGCTATATCAACTATTGAATGAGAGACAGACACCCGCTAGCCACTTATATGGTACAAGCCGTATATTGAGAGTGGAACCAGTCTCGCGTACGAATACGTGTATACTCGTGTGTACTGGCCGTACAACACTCCTACGCATAGATCGGCTCTGATACCACTAAAGGGGATCGGCAGCAGAAAACAAAAAATTCCTACGTTGGAACCCCAAAACTTCCTAGGATCTATCTATGTAGTAATACGGTAACGACCAATGCGTATAGAATACATACCCTTGTAGACCATATGCGGTTAACATTCCACGGGGAACATGGTTGAAGTAGTCTAACTCGTAGCCGACCTTAAGGTCGCGATGCCCCTCGCATGTCACCCCTTGCTCCTTCTTCATCTTCATCGTGCAGCAGCTCTAGCTCATGACATTTAAGGACCCCAAGTGTTGCGCCTCGTGTATTCGTACACATCCGGTGCACGCTAAGACCTACGGCTCCTTGATCCTGCCGGGAGTGCGGAAGTTGATATGCGGTTAGGAATCCCTGCAGCCAACGGCTTACTGCAGGTGTGCCTTGTTTGCACAATCCAAACTTGGGGCCATGGTCACAAGGGCTAGAGAGAGGGAAGGAGGAAGTCAACCAAAGGACTTCTCGAAATATTGGTGTGTTGGTGTGTGTCAATCACACCTATGGGCACCCCTTTATATAAGCTAAGGGGGTGTGCCTTTCTAAAAGGCTAAGCCATGTGGGACTAAACAAGGGAAAGAGAGGGGGAGGCGCATGGGCCCTTAGGGAACCATGGGCCGGCCGTCCAGGCGTGGTCCCCACCCCGCGCACAGCCCTAGGCTGGCCGGGTGGGCCCCCTTGTGGCGGCTGGGCCTTGGCCCTTTGGCCTGCTGCCCTTCCCTCCTTCGGTTTTCCCTCATGGGCCCTTTTTCCCTAGGAAGTTTGGCCCATTAGTAGAATAACCCTTCAAATTAGATTTTAATATTATATTTAATATTAATTACACTAATTGATATGTAAATACATATTACAAAACCTGATTCAACCAGAAACACCTTTTGGTTCCCCTTTCTATATCCTCCGAACAACTTCGGAATTCCTGGAATAATTCCCGTCCTTTATTCTCTCTCCGAACAGGTTCGGATTTCTCTGCGAAACGATTGCGGCTTTGTCTTTCTCTACTATGATTCCATCTTATGAATGATCGTACCCTTAAGTGTATCCTCTCATAGCTCGGGAATGCTCTAGACATGATGTATATCAATGATCAACAGAGGGACCAGGGATATCCATGTGACCCCTATGCATTCCTGATGACAATGTCATTTGAACCGCTAAATATAGCATCTAATTCCTTTTCTTTCTTGATACGACTTGTCCGAGACCCGATCATTGGTATCACATACCTTGTTCAATCTCGTTCACAACAAGTTCTGTTTTCTTGTTAGTGTGATATTACATCCCCGTGACCGAGTCACATGTTGCAACATTTATGGATGTAATCTCACCAAGCCGGCTATATGTATCTTTACCCGTCATGTGGGTGAACAAATCCTGGTCTTGCAGTCACATGTCATCTATTGTTCCTTCGAAATACCCAACATACACCTTTATGGCCACCGTATTACTAGACGAAGGTTGATGCAGTCTAAGGAGCCTTGGGAAACAGTGAGTAATATGAGCTCACGGTCTAAGGAAAAGGAGTCTAGGTATAGTTGTTGCAACAATGAACCATATGTCCATCACATCATTCTCCAATGATATGACCCCGTTGTCAATTGGCATAAATGCCCATGATCTTGAAACCCATATCATCCTCATGACCAACGAACTAGTATGAATAGAGGCTACTAGGGACTTGATTGTTTCATACCACACCTGTACCAATGTTTCTACTTGGCACAGTTATATCACAATATGAAACTATTATAAACTAATTGAGATATGACAATAAAAACCTATTTATTATTTGCCTCTAGGGCATATCTCCTTCACATATTGTCTACCAGGACCCTTTCCAAAGATTACTTTTAAATCCTTCACCATATCAAATACATCATCACCAGTACGGTGGATAGGCTTACACCGACTGTTTGCCTCACCATTGAAATGCTTACCTTTCTTTCTTAGGCTGTGCGTCGGTGGAAGAAAATGTCGATTCCCCGGGTACACATTCTTCTTATATTTATCCAAATATATACTTTCAGTGTAACCTAAAAGTTTGCGCATGCATTGTATCCCTTGTTTGTCTGTCCTGAAATGTTACTAAGAGCAGGCCAATCATTGATTGTTATGAACAACAACACTCATAGGTCAAATTCCTCCTGCTTGTGCTCATCCCACACATGTACACCTTGTCCGTGCCACAACTTTAAGAGTTCTTCGACTAATGCCCTTAGGAACACAGCAATGTCGTTGCTGGGTTGCTTCGGGCCTTGGATGAGCACTGGCATCATAATGAACTTCCACTTCATGCACAACCAAGGAGGAAGGTTATAGATACACAGAGTCATAGGCCAGGTGCTATGACTGTAGCTCTGGTCCCCAGAAGGATTCATGCCACCTATACTTAGACCAAACCATAAGTTCCCCGCGTCACCTGCAAAATCCGGGAACTCTCTCTCGATTTTTCTCCACTGCGACCCATCAGCGGGGTGTCTCAACATCTCGTCTTTCTTACGATCTTCCATGTGCCATCGCAACAACTTGGCATGCTCTTTGTTCCTGAAGAAACGTTTCAACCGTGGTATTATAGGAGCATACCACATCACCTTGGCAGGAACCCTCTTCATGCGGTGCTCGCCCTCAACATCACCAGGGTCATCTCGTCTTATCTTATACCGCAATGCAGTGCATACTGGGCATGCATCCAAATTCTCGTATTCCTCACCGCGGTAGAGGGCGCAGTTGTTAATGCATGCATGTATCTTCTGCACCTCTAATCCTAGAGGGCAAACAACCTTCTTTGCTTCGTATGTACTAGCGGGAAGTTTGTTATCCTTTGGAAGCAACTTCTTATTATTTTCAGCAGCGTTTCAAATCCTTTGTAGGTCACACCGTTCTCTTCATTCCATTGTAGTAATTCCAGTGTGCTACCCAGTTTTTTGTGCCCATCTTCACAATCTGGGTACAACAATTTGTTGTGATCCTCTAACATCTGCTTGAACTTCAACCTCTCCCTTTCAATTATGCATTCTTCCTTTGCATCATAAAGGCCCGACTAAGATCATCATCAGGTAGATATGATGCCCGTTCTTCATGTTCTTCTTCATCATTGTCTTCCATTGTAGTACCATCGTATTCCGGGGACATAGTGGGGTAGTCGTTATCATTCTCTTCTTCTTTGTTGTCTTCCATCATAACCCCTCTTTCTCCGTACTTGGTCCAACAAGTATATACGGTCATGAAACTAGACCGAAACAGGTGGCTTTGAAGGACTCTTGAGGAAGAGTATTCCTTATGATTCCGACAGACACCACATGGAGAAGACATAAAACCATTCCGCTTGTTTGCTTCGGCCACAAGGAGAAAAGAATACACGCCTTTAATGAACTCGCTAGAGAGCCGGTCAGCGTACATCCGTTGCCGGCTCATCTGCATTATATAAATAAGTACATCAAACAGAAACATGATGATAAAATTAGTACTAGTCTAAAAACAAAATTAAAGAAAACAACCGGGACTAAAGATATGATGAACCTTTAGTCCCGGTTGGAGGCACCAACCGGGACTAAACGTGGATGTGGCGACAACATGTCGACACTATGTCCGGAGTGGGCAGCACTAAGCCAGTAAATGAGGACACTATTATGGGTGGGTGGCAGCACAATGCCAGGGGTGAGTATCGACATTATGTCTTCAGTGTCCAACACTATGTAGTGCTGCTTAATCTATAAATAGTTATGCATTCTTGTGAAGAACTACAAGATGGTGTGCGAGAGCAGGGACACCACTATGATGGAGCTTCTCGAAGATGTCTTAGGATCCCATCCTCAGACATCTTTGAGGAGCTCGCCATACAGACACTCCCTAATATGTGAATTGTTTTAGTCCCCGGCATATTAATCTATAGCTAGAGAAGTTAATAACTTCAAGATGGTGCGAGAGGGACACCACTACGGCGGAGCTTCTCGAAGATGTCTTAGGATCCTATCCTCAGACATCTTCGAGGATCTCGCCATAGAGGAGCTTCTCGAAGATGTACTATGATGTCTCCTTATCAAGCTTTTATGAATTAACCCTATTTTTGTTATAATTTTTCAGTTTGCTGAAGGCATGTAGAAGACGAAGAAGGGTATTTTGCCCAGCTAGTTAGAATGATGAACTCATGCATGTGTGTGCTTCTATTAATCAAATTTCGAGACTATGTGCCAAAACAAGATATAGATAGAATCCACATATTGAAAATGATATTTACCTTGGAGTTCATTACATTAATACAAGATAGATAGAATCTAAACATTGATCTCATGTTATCATTGAAAAAATTACTACCAAACTAAATCCACAAATCCATCTACAAGATGGAGCATGAAATGAGCTAATATAGCAATGAGAGTTGAAATGATGAAGTTGCTCACCTTTTAGAACCTTTGGATAGATGGGGCACCACAAAATGTTGACAAATCTTGAGAAAAAATTGGGTATAAACTCGAGCTTGTTGAAGGAAGAAAGAGAGAGAGCCACCAGCTTGAAATGGTGGCTCGGGAAGGTGGGGGAAAGAAGATATAGCTAGGCCTTTAGTCCCGGTTTGTTTCTAGAACCGGGACTAAAGTTAACCTTTAGTTCCGGTTCGTATAACAAACGGGGAATAAAGGGTCTGGAGCCCGACCCAGCCAGCCTGAAACCCTTTAGTCCCGGTTTGTTACACGAACCGGGACTAAAGGGTCCGTTCAAACCGAGATTAGTGTCTACCGCCCCCTGCGTCCAGATAGAGTCGTTGGACCGGGGCATTAGTCCCGGTTTGTAGAAAAACCGGGATTAATACCCCTGGAACCAAGGTCCGTTTTCTACTAGTGTTAGGGTGGGAGTGCTTGTAATTATTTGGTCGCTTTGGCTATGTAGAAATGACAAGATTTTTAATAACATTGTGTCTTCTTCTCTGCAGGTTATCTATCGAGCCACGGCTATCCTCCGATCATGGACTACTCTCCAGTGTATGGAGTTTTGCGACTTGTTTGTGAAGGGGCGTAGGCGATTGGAGTACATAGTGAGGGATATTTTCTTCCAACATGGATGACAACATGATTTGCGGATAGATCAGCCATAGCTCGAGGCGCTTTATTTCATAGCATATTTTGTAATCACTACGGGAAAAACTCACGCTGCCGTCGCCCCCGTCCTTTGCCGTGTGCCAAAAGGGCGGGAACACGGCAAAGATGTTCTGTGCCGTGAGCTGGTCCAGAAGTACACGGCAAAGAGCACACACACACGGTAGATTCAAAAAAAACACACGGCAAACAAAGGGTATACAGCAAAGATGAAAAGAGACACACGGCAAAGAAAGGATGCATGGCAAAGACCTATTGAGGCACACGGCAAAGAAACATGCACAACAAAGACCAATCGAGGCACACGGCAAAGACGACCGCACGACAAAGAGGTGGGTCCCATGGCCCCCTAGGCGAGCCACCCTAACGGCGGCTGATGGTGGTTCTTTGCCGTGTGCTGCTGCAGTTAGACACATGGCAAAGATAAGACTTTGTCGTGTGCTTTATGCAACATACACGGCAAAGCATGTTTTTTTATTTCTCTTACCCCCCCCCCCACTACGGTCAAAATGACTAGTACGAAGATTCTTAGTTCGGCACTGAGCCTGCCGATACTTGCATATTTGAACTCTGAAGAAACATCAAATTTTCACCCTAAAAATGATTTTTACAAAAAACATGAGCATCAGATCATGTACCTGCAGTTCATATCTGACCCATTTCCTACCAATTCGGCACAAAAATTTGTATTTTTCACGAAGGGGGTCACACCTGGGAACCAGGTTTAGGAGTTTTGAGCATGCCACCACACTTCATTACACATGCTAGGGTCACATGCATGGTTTGGAGGTGTTCTGATGCCCCGAAGCGCTTCTTCCTGCGGAACCCTGATCCGCGGGCCTCGAGTCATCTACCCCCTAGACTTTCTTCTGACAGGGGTAGCCCGGTGTAGGACACACTTGTTTTAGGCTTGGTTGGGTCATGTGATTATGTAAAACCATATTTGGGAACATGTTGTGACAAGACCTACCCCGGTTTCACCGAAACGGGGAGTTTCCCCCTAATACTCAGATTGCAGACACTTTGTTTTTAGGGGACTGCGCATATGTCTACGAAGGGGGTCACACTTGGGAACCAGGTTTAGGAGTTTTGAGCATGCCACCACACTTCATTACACATGCTAGGGCCACATGCATGGTTTGGAGGTCTTCCGATGCCCCGAAGCGCTTCTTCCTGCGGAACCCTGATCAGCGAGCCTCGGATCGTCTACCCCCCTAGACTTTCTTCTGACAGGGGTAGCCCGGTGTAGGACTCACTTGTTTTAGGCTTGGTTAGGTCATGTGATGATGTAAAACCATGTTTGGGAACATGTTGTGACAAGATCTACCCCGGTTTCACCGAAACGGGGAGTTTCCCCCTAATACTCAGATTGCAGACACTTTGTTTTTAGGGGACAGCGCATGTCTGCGAAGGGTGTCACACTTGGGAACCAGGTTTAGGATTTTTGAGCATGCCACCACACTTCATTACACGTGCTAGGGTCACATGCATGGTTTGGAGGTATTCTGATGCCCCGAAGCGCTTCTTCCTGCGGAACCCTGATCCGCGGGCCTCGGATCGTCTACCCCCCTAGACTTTCTTCTGACAGGGGTAGCCCGGTGTAGGACTCACTTCTTTTAGTCTTGGTTAGGTCATGTGATGATGCAAAACCATGTTTGGGAACATGTTGTGACAATATCTACCCCGGTTTCACCGAAACGGGGAGTTTCCCCCTAATACTCAGATTGCAGACACTCTGTTTTTAGGGGACAGCGCATGTCTGCGAAGGGGGTCACACTTGGGAACCAGGTTTAGGAGTTTTGAGCATTCCACCACACTTCATTACACATTCTAGGGTCACATGCATGGTTTGGAGGTGTTCCGATGCCCCGAAGCGCTTCTTCCTGTGGAACCCTGATCCGCGGGCCTCGGATCGTCTACCCCCTAGACTTTCTTCTGATAGGAGTAGCCCGGTGTAGCACTCACTTGTTTAGGCTTGGTTAGGTCATGTGATGATGTAAAACCATGTTTGGGAACATGTTGTGACAAGATCTACCCCGGTTTCACCGAAACGGGGAGTTTCCCCTTAATACTCAGATTGCAGACACTTTGTTTTTAGGGGACAGCGCATGTCTGCGAAGGGGGTCATACCTGGGAACCCGGTTTAGGAGTTTTGAGCATGCCACCACACTTCATTACACATGCTAGGGTCACATTCATGGTTTGGAGGTGTCCCGATGCCCCGAAGCGCTTCTTCCTCCAGAACCCTGATCGGCGAGCCTCGGATCGTCTACCCCCCTAGACTTTCTTCTGACAGGGGTAGCCGGGTGTAGGACTCACTTGTTTTAGGCTTGGTTAGGTCATGTGATGATGTAAAACTATGTTTGGGAACATGTTGTGACAAGATCTACCCCGGTTTCACCAAAACGGGGAGTTTCCCCCTAATACTCAGATTGCAGACACTTTGTTTTTAGGGGACATCGCATGTCTATGAAGGGGGTCACACTTGCGAACCAGGTTTAGGAGTTTTGAGCATGCCACCACACTTCATTACACGTGCTAGGGTCACATGCATGGTTTGGAGGTGTTCCGATGCCCCGAAGCGCTTCTTCCTGTGGAATCCTGATCCGCGGGCCTCGGATCGTCTACCACCCTAGACGTTCTTCTGATAGGGGTTGCCCGGTGTAGGACTCACTTTTTTTAGGCGTGGTTAGGTCATGTGATGATGTAAAACCATGTTTGGGACCATGTTGTGACAAGATCTACCCCGGTTTCACCGAAACGGGGAGTTCCCCTTTAATACTTAGATTGCAGACACTTTGTTTTTAGGGGACAGCGCATGTCTGCGAAGGGGGTCACACCTGGGAACCAGGTTTAGGAGTTTTGAGCATACCACCACACTTCATTACACATGCTAGGGTCACATGCATGGTTTGGAGGTGTTCCGATGCCCCGAAGCGCTTCTTCCTGCGAAACCCTGATCCGCGGGCCTTGGATCGTCTACCCCCCTAGACTTTCTTCTGAGATGGGTTGCCCGGTGTATCCCTCTCATGTTTTAGGCTTAGTTAGGTCATGTGATGATGTAAAACCATGTTTGGGAACATGTTGTGACAAGATCTACCCCGGTTTCACGGAAACGGGGAGTTCCCCCTAATACTCAGATTGGAGACACTTTGTTTTTAGGGGATAGCGCATATGTCTGTGAAGGGGGTCACACTCGGGAACCAGGTTTAGGAGTTTTGAGCATGCCACCACACTTCATTACACATGCTAGGGTCACATGCATGGTTTTGAGGTATTCCGATGCCCCGAAGCGCTTCTTCCTGCGAAACCCTGATCCGCGGGCCTTGGATCGTCTACCCCCCTAGACTTTCTTCTAAGATGGGTTGCCGGGTGTATCCCTCTCATGTTTTAGGCTTGGTTAGGTCATGTGATGATGTAAAACCATGTTTGGGAACATGTTGTTACAAGATCTACCCCGGTTTCACCAAAACGGGGAGTTCCCCCTAATACTCAGATTGGAGACACTTTGTTTTTAGGGGACAGCGCATATGTCTGTGAAGGGGGTCACACTCGGGAACCAGGTTTAGGAGTTTTGAGCATGCCACCACACTTCATTACACATGCTAGGGTCACATGCATGGTTTTGAGGTATTCCGATGCCCCGAAGCGCTTCTTCCTGCGGAACCCTCATCTGCGGGCCTCGGATCGTCTACCCCCCTAGACTTTCTTCTGACAGGGGTAGCCCAGTGTAGCCCTCTCATCTTTTAGCCTTGGTTAGGTCATGTTATTATGTAAAACCATGTTTGGGAACATGTTGTGACAAGATCTACCCCGGTTTCACCGAAACGGGGAGTTTCCCCCTAATACTCAGATTGCAGAAATTTTGTTTTTAGGGGACAGCGCATATGTCTGTGAAGGGGGTCACACTTAGGAACCAGGTTTAGGATTTTTGAGCATGCCACCACACTTCATTACACATGCTAGGGTCACATGCATGGTTTGGAGGTGTTCCGATGCCCCGAAGCGCTTCTTCCTGTGGAACCCTGATCCGCGGGCCTCGGATCGTCTACCCCCCTAGACTTTCTTCAGACAGGGGTAGCCCGGTATATCCCTCTCATGTTTTAGGCTTGGTTAGGTCATGTGATGATGTAAAACCATGTTTGGGAACATGTTGTGACAAGATCTACCCCGGTTTCACCGAAACGGGGAGTTTCCCCCTAATATTCAGATTGCAGACACTTTGTTTTTAGTGGAAAGCGCATATGTCTACGAAGGGGGGTCACACTTGGGAACCAGGTTTAGGAGTTTTGAGCATGCCACCACACTTCATTACACATGCTAGGGTCACATGCATGGTTTGGAGGTGTTCCGATGCCCCGAAGCGCTTCTTCCTGCGGAACCCTGATCTGCGGGCCTCGGATCGTCTACCCCCCTAGTCTTTCTTCTGACAGGGGTAGCCCGGTGTATCTGTTGGAGTTATGCCCAAGAGGCAATAATAAAGTGGTTATTATTATATCTTTATGTTTACGATAAATGTTTACATCCCATTCTATAATTGTATTAACCGGAAACATTAATACTTGTGTGTTTTGTAAACATAAAAGAGTCCCTAGTAAGCCTCTTGTTAAACTAGCTTGTTGATTAATGGATGATCATGGTTTCCTGATCATGGACATTGGATGTCTTTAATAACAAGATCATAGCATTGGGAGAATGATGTGATGGACACACACCCGTAGTAAGCATAGCATAAGATCAAGTCATTAAGTTCGTTTGCTATAAGCTTTAAAATACATAGTAACCTAATCCTTCGCCCATGAGGTTATGTTAATCACCATCACCGGATGGGTACTTTGATGACATCAAACACCGCTTCGTAACTGGGTGGTCATAAAGGTGTCATTGGGTATTCTGAAAGTATGTGTTGAAGCGCATGGACCAAGATTGGGATTTGTCCATCCATATGACGGATATATATGCTTTGGGCCCTCTCGGTGGAATGTCATCTAGTTAGCTTGCAAGCATGTGACTGGGTGACAAGGGATGACATATCACGGAACGAGTAAAGAGTACTTATTAGTAACGAGGTAGAACTAGGTATGGAGATACCGATGATCAAACCTCGGATAAGTATAGTATCGCGTGACAAAGGGAATTGGTTTCGTATGTAAATGGTTCTATCGATCACGAAGTCATCGTTGAGTATGTGGGAGCCATTATGGATCTCCAGGTCCCGTTGATGGTTATTGATAGGAGATGTGTCTCTGTAATGTCTACATATTCACAAACCGTAGGGTGACACACTTAAGGTTCGAAGTTGTTTTAAGTAGATATGGAATGTGCGTTGGAGACCGAATGTTTTTCGGAGTCTCGGATTGGATCCGGGACATCATGAAGAGATCCGGAATTGTCCGGAGAATAAGATTCATATATTGGGGATCATTTTCTGAGTTAGTAAATGTTCCGGAGTATTTGCATGAGGATTCTAGAAGGTTTCGGAATGTTCCGGAAGGTTCTGGAAGATTTCTTGGAGTTTGCTTGAAAACCAAGAAAGGATCAAGGAGTCCTTGTGGGGCAAGACAAGGAGTCGTGGGGGAGGAGGACTCCTCCCCCCTCCCAATCCGTCGGCCAAGGGAGAGGGGAGTCCTACAAGGACTCCACCTCCCCATGGCGCCTCTCCCCTTTAAATAGAGGGGTGAGGGCGCCACCCCTGGCCCTCCTCCACTACTCCAATCCTAGCCACCTCTCTCCTCCTCCTTTCTTCTACTCAGGCTTAGGCGAAGCCCTGCAGAATTCTCTACTCAACCACCACCACCACGCCGTCGTGCTGCTGGGATTCCATGGAGAAGATCTACTACCTCCGCGCTACTCGCTGGAACGAGGAGAGGAAGGTCTGCTTCGACTCCGTACGTGTGACCGACTGCGGAAGCGCTGCCGGAACGCGGCGCCGGAAGGATCGTCCACTCGATCTTGAGATCGGCAAGTGATCGACTACATCAACCACGAGATCCAATCTCGTAACGCTTTCGGATCTACAAGGGTTAGTATAGATCTATCTCGTTGCACATGTCTAATAGATTAGATCTTGGCTTTTATCTAGATTAGATCTGGGTTTTGTTCGTTCTTGCGGTAGAATTTTTTTGTTTTCCATGCTACGAACCCTCAGTGGTATCAGAGCCATATCTATGCGTAGATCTGTTGCACGAGTAGAACACAATGGTTTTGTGGGCGTTGGTGGTCGTGCCGTCTTTTGCTTTGTGTACTTTGCATCTTGCGGCATGGTGGGATGAAGCGGCTCGGGCTAACCTTACATGTCATCGCACATGAGACTTGCTCCACGCTTGACGTGTAACTTGCTTTGCACAAGTGGCTTTGAGGGTGTCTGTCGCTCCCACCATAGTATAGATCCAATTTACACTTTGCACTTGATAGCACTTGTATCAATGTTGTGGTTTAGTTTCGTAGGTAAGATCCGTTATTGTTCGAAAGCCCCAAACCACGTAAAACATGCAAAGAAAATTAGAGGCGTCTAACTTGTTTTTGCAGGGGTTTTGTGATGTGATATGACCATCATGTGATTGTGATTATATTTGATGTATGCAATGATCCTTGTTGCAATATGGCAACCGGCAGGAGCCTAATGGTTGTCTTTAATTCTGTTAAGACCTGCGTGTCTATTCATCTTGTAATATTTTTATTTCAAGTAGTTGTAATAGTTGCTAGTGATGATGGACAACCATGAAGCGGCGCCACTTACCTTGACGCAATGCTGGTGATGATGGATATCATGTTCGTGCTTTGGAGATGGAGATCAAAGGCGCAAGAAGAAAGGGCCATATCATATCACACTAATTATGAATTGCCTGTGATGTTAATCCTTTATGTATCTTGTATTGCTTAGATCACGACGGTAGCATTATAACATGATCCCTCTCACTAAATATCAAGTAATAAAGTGTTCACCCTTAGTTGGCACCGTTTCTAAGACTCGTCGTTTCGAAGAATCTCGTGATGATCGGGTGTGATAGACTCTACATGTGCATACAACGGGTGCAAGCCAGATTTGCACATGTGGAAACTAAGGTTAACCTTGACGAGCCTAGCATGTACAGACATGGTCTCGGAACACGGAATACCGAAAGGTAAAGCATGAGTCATATGGATGATATGATGAACATGTTGATTGTTCGCCTTTAAAGCTACATCATCTCACGTGATGATCGGACTGGGTGTAGTGGATTTGGTTCGTGTAATAACTAAAACAACTCGAGGGATGTTGTTTTGAGTGGGAGTTCATTTGTAATTTGGATTAGTCGAACTCAATTTATCATAAACACAATCAAAGTGAATTTGCATAGTTTGTTGTAGTCATTGGCATCCGTTCACCACCTTACGCTTAGTTATAGTTGAGATAGTGGAACTATAGAAATTCTGGATATTTACTTTACGAACTGGTATCGTATTGTTTTGAATGTCAATTTAAAGTTTATAAGTCCTATTGCAAACTTTCAGCAAACTCTATTTACTCCATGAAGTTTAATAAGTAGTATTAAATCAAGAGTAAGAATTCCAATGTTAGTATCTAAAGTATCATGTTTGCCTCCATGATTCTTGATACTCAAAAGATTGTTTTTAATATCAAGTTTATCTAAGAGCTGAAAGCAATGTTTCAGAAACCATCATATGTGAAAGGTATTGCGATATCTAAAAAAATGTGTTGGTTACAACATGATAGAGTATACGTCCTCATATTTGATGAGAATTTGTGAAGGTTAGAGACGATAGTCGTCCTAATCCTCCAAAAGGTTTTGAAAAAGAAACATTATACTCGCAATTCACCTTTATAAGCTATAGCAGCTTGATCATGAAAGTTTTCATGATAAGGATGAATAGAAGATGTAAGTAAAATGTTTACTACACTAAAAGATTACTAAAGAATGGAATTTTGAAAGAATGCCAAACATTTGATGAAGGTGATCCACTTCAAAGTGCAAGTCCAAAGGTATTGGTAGTTGACTATACACACTTTGTACTATGTGTCATGTGAATGACATCACTATTGATGTTGATAGATTCTTTTAAAAGAAAAGGAATTGCTGAAAGAGAATCTATAAAATATTTGGCAGAAAATAAAAGGTTGGAGATGTCCAACTTAGGCATATAGAAGATATACATGTTATGGTTGTATTCCTTGCTTGTTAAACAATGTGGTTCTCCGGTATTGGATACCGAATTGGTTGGTATGAAGTGTCATACAAGACAACACAATTCATGAACTGCAATGGCCTAAGTAACTAGCAAGAGAATATGTGATGATGTTCATTGAAAACAAACAAAGGGTTGTTGTGTTGCTCATTAACACCAAAGCTTGCCTTCAAGATTTGTTTCAATAATTGTTATTTTGATCAGGTATTATGATGACAAAAGGTTGTTCAAGTAATTACCGTATTCCATAATAGATGGATGATATACAAGTCTGGTTGGAGAAATAACGACCATAAAACTAATGCCAAAATGTCGCAAGACAAATGATTGAAAGATCACTTGCGAAGTGACATCACCGTTTAAATTATATTGAAAGGATATATGAAGAAACTCCATGTTGATTGATTTTTGGAGTCTTTGATTTGGATCAAATGACGCTTGTGATACTTTCCTGGAGATAATTAAAACTCCATTCGTAGGCCAAAAGAGGAACGGACGACTAACTGATTGGAATTTGTACATATTGATGTATATAGTCCATTATGTGTAGTCGTGGGCAATGGATTTCAACTTCATATGCTTTCTCCGAAGATTTGAGTGAGTATATGTATATACTTACTCAATAAGGAAGAAGTATGAAACATTTGAAAAATGTTCAAAGACTTTCAAGATGACGTGGAAAATCATTGTAACAAGAAAATAAAAGAGTTTATGATTGGATCATAAAGAAAGATGTTTGAGATACAAGTTTAGCAAAACACCTAATATTTGAGGAATCGTTCCATGGATTTGCATTTCCCAAAACACCATAGGAGTATGAAGTGTTCGAGATATGTAATGAAACCTTGTTTTACATGATAAGATCAAAGGTATCATTTATAAAACTGCCATTATATTTTAAAGATTAAAGCTTTAGTGACTACCGCTTTTACACTGAAAAGAGCTCCATCGTGATCCGTTGAAATGACACCATATGAGTTTGGGATAAAACCCGAATTGTCTTTTCTTAAATTTTGGTATGCTATGCATAAGTAAAATGTTTACAACCAAAGTCGGATAAGCACGTCTTTGTAGGTTATTCCAAAGAATTTGTTGGGAATTTCTCCATAACGCCAAGGACAAAAGAGTTTGTCGCTTGGAACGTCAAGTTTCTTGAGAAGGAATTTTTCGTGAAAAGTTAAGTGGGAGGACAATAGAACTTTGATAAGGTTGTTGAACCTTAGCAATATGTGCTAAGTAGCGCAGCGCCGGAAAGTGTCCCGGTGGCGGCCACAATGCTCATGGCTCTCGTGATTACAAAAGGTGTGATCTCGGAGATTAGAGTTCCTATAGAACCGTGTGGGTCGGTAAGAATCAAATAGTAAGATTTGATAAGCAAGTCGTTATTGTTTTGACAATGATGAACCGACTACATGCAAAGAAGCGATGATGGGCCCTGACTCCATAAAATGACTAGAAGTCATGGAATCCGTGATAGTATCCATACACGAGAAATCAAGTTTCTGAACTTAGAAGACCCTCCGGAAAGGCGTGAAGCCTATCGGTCGTGTTTGGATCTATAAAGAAATACACATGGATGTTTCAAATCTATGAAATAGTCGACATGTCGGAAAGAGTTTACGACAATGTTCAAGGAATTGACTATGATAAGATTTGATCTTTCATAGCGATATTTAGTCTGGACGGATTAATGTAGCAACCACTACATATATTTTGGTATATGGTAGTTGAACAAAGAAAACAAGTTCTTCTAATAGAATGGTTACCTAGGACGTGTACATGACATGAACCAAAGGGTTTTGTTAAATTAAAAGGATGCTAAAAGAGTATGCAAAACTTCAATGGTTGAAGTGAGCATCGCGGAGTTGGAATCTTCACCGTGATGAAACCGTTAAAAGGTTTAATTTCATCAGAGACGATGAAGATGTTTGCATTTTGCAAGAAATTAAGTGGGAGCGCTAAGACATATTTCTAATACATTATGTGAAAGACATATTGTTGATTAGAAATGATGTATCTTTTATTGACACGAGTTAAGAATTTCATTTCGATGAAAGACTTAGGCATAACCCAAGAATTAGGCATAAATGTCTATATGAATAGATTGAGGCGCTAATATGGTTTTGCCAAATGTATATAGATGAGATGTTGAATGATTTCAATATGGAAACAACAAGAAAGGTTCTTGACGCACGGAAAGGACTAAATCAAGATTCAAGTGTGTTGACACGAGATTCAAGTGTTTTGACACTTGGTGAAATCACAAGAATATTTTGATCAATCATTCTTTGAGATGTACACATCCAGATATGTCCTATCCTCTAAATGTTATGAGCATATACCAGAATGATTCATAAGATGATCATTGGACAATAGTAAAGATATTTTTATGAGCTTTGGAAGAACTAAGAATATATCATGTATAAGTGACAAATAGTTAAAGGTAGTTCGTGTAAAGTGTTACATTGATACTAGTTTTGTCACAAGATACAAATTAAATTTATCTCAATTTAGACTATGGGTGGCACAATATAATGGAAAGGATGTTCCATGATGGATTTGGATGAGTTCCAAAGTTGAGATATTGTGACGGATACTACAACAAAAGTCTAAGTATATAACTGCTATAGTAGCAGCAAAGGAGGGCATTTGTGTTAAAGTAGGTTGTTATCAAACTAGGCGTGGTTCATAGCGGGATAATACTATGAAGATACATTGTACGACAATTGTATCAACATGATTTAATCCCAAGTAACTAAAGGTCTCACCAAAGGACCAAATTTACACAATGCCATCTCATTGGAGAATGAGTAATGCGTAGAGACGCAAGGACATGCAAATACACACGGACCTGGAAGTGTCAGATCCAAAGATTATGTTTACCACTAGCAATAGTGTCTATACAACACTAGAAAGCCATAGGTGTTGAATGCACAAGTTTTTTAACTAGATTATTGAATCTAGTGCAAGTGGGAGACTGTTGGAGATATGCCCAAGAGGCAATAATAAAGTGGTTATTATTATATATTTATGTTTCCGATAAATGTTTACATCCCATGCTATAATTGTATTAACCGGAAACATTAATACTTGTGTGTTTTGTAAACATAAAAGAGTCCCTAGTAAGCCTCTTGTTAAACTAGCTTGTTGATTAATGGATGATCATGGTTTCCTGATCATGGACATTGGATGTCGTTAATAACAAGATCATATCATTAGGAGAATGATGTGATGGACACACACCCGTAGTAAGCATAGCATAAGATCAAGTCATTAAGTTCGTTTGCTATAAGCTTTAAAATACATAGTAACCTAATCCTTCGACCATGAGGTTATGTTAATCACCATCACCGGATGGGTACTTTGATGACATCAAACACCGCTTCGTAACTGGGTGGTCATAAAGGTGTCATTGGGTATTCTGAAAGTATGTGTTGAAGCGCATGGACCAAGATTGGGATTTGTCCATCCATATGACGGATAGATATGCTTTGGGCCCTCTCGGTGGAATGTCATCTAGTTAGCTTGCAAGCATGTGACTGGGTGACAAGGGATGACATATCACGGAACGAGTAAAGAGTACTTATCAGTAACGAGGTAGAACTAGGTATGGAGATACCGACGATCAAACCTCGGATAAGTATAGTATCGCGTGACAAAGGGAATTGGTTTCGTATGTAAATGGTTCTATCGATCACGAAGTCATCGTTGAGTATGTGGGAGCCATTATGGATCTCCAGGTCCCATTGATGGTTATTGATAGGAGATGTGTCTCTGTAATGTCTACATATTCACAAACCGTAGGGTGACACACTTAAGGTTCGAAGTTGTTTTAAGTAGATATGGAATGTGCGTTGGAGACCGAATGTTGTTCGGAGTCTCGGATTGGATCCGGGACATCATGACGAGATCCGGAATTGTCCGGAGAATAAGATTCATATATTGGGGATCATTTTCTGAGTTAGTAAATGTTCCGGAGTATTTCTATGAGGATTCTAGAAGGTTTCGGAATGTTTCGGAAGGTTCTGGAAGATTTCTTGGAGTTTGCTTGAAAACCAAGAAAGGATCAAGGAGTCCTTGTGGGGCAAGACAAGGAGTCGTGGGGGAGGAGGACTCCTCCCCCCCTCCCAATCCGTCGGCCAAGGGAGAGGGGAGTCCTACAAGGACTCCACCTCCCCATGGCGCCTCCCCCCTTTAAATAGAGGGGTGAGGGCGCCACCCCTGGCCCTCCTCCACTACTCCAATCCTAGCCGCCTCTCTCCTCCTCCTTTCTTCTGATCAGGCTTAGGCGAAGCCCTACAGAATTCTCTACTCCACCACCACCACCACGCCGTCGTGCTGCTGGGATTCCATGGAGAAGATCTACTACCTCCGCTGCTCGCTGGAACGAGGAGAGGAAGATCTGCTTCGACTCCGTACGTGTGACCGACTGCGGAACCGCTGCCGGAACGCGGCGCCGGAAGGATCGTCCACTCGATCTTGAGATCGGCAAGTGATCGACTACATCAACCACGAGATCCAATCTCGTAACGCTTTCGGATCTACAAGGGTTAGTACAGATCTATCTCGTTGCACATGTCTAATAGATTAGATCTTGGCTTTTATCTAGATTAGATCTGGGTTTTGTTCGTTCTTGTAGTAGAATTTTTTTGTTTCCATGCTACGAACCCTCAGTATCCCTCTCATGTTTTAGGCTTGGTTCGGTCATGTGGTCATGTAAAACCATGTTTGGGAACATGTTGTGACAAGATCTACCCCGGTTTCACCGAAACGGGGAGTTTCCCCCTAATACTCAGATTGCAGAAATTTTGTTTTTAGGGGACAGCGCATATGTCTGTGAAGGGGGTCACAGTTAGGAACCAGGTTTAGGAGTTTTGAGCATGCCACCACACTTCATTACACATGCTAGGGTCACATGCATCGTTTGGAGGTGTTCTGATGCCCCGAAGCGCTTCTTCCTGCGGAACCCTGATCCGCGGGCCTCAGATCGTCTACCCGCCTAGACTTTCTTCAGACAGGGGTAGCCCGGTATAGCCCTCTCATGTTTTAGGCTTGGTCAGGTCATGTGATGATGTAAAACCATGTTTGGGAACATGTTGTGACCAGATCTACCCTGGTTTCACCGAAACGGGGAGTTTCCCCCTAATACTCAGATTGCAGACACTTTGTTTTTAGGGGATAGCGCATATGTCTGCGAAGGGGGGTCACACTTGGGAACCAGGTTTAGGAGTTTTGAGCATGCCACCACACTTCATTACACATGCTAGGGTCACATGCATGGGTTTGAGGTATTCCGATGCCCCGAAGCGCTTCTTCCTGCGGAATCCTGATCCGCGGGCCTCGGATCGTCTACCCCCCTAGACTTTCTTCTGACAGGGGTAGCCCGGTGTAGCCCTCTCATTTTTAAGTCTTGGTTAGGTCATGTGATGATGTAAAACCATGGTTGGAAACATGCCGTGACAAGATCTACCCCGGTTTCACCGAAACGGGGAGTTTCCCCCTGATACTCAGATTGCAGACACTTTGTTTTTAGGGGACAACGCATATGTCTGCGAAGGGGTTCACACTTGGGAACCAGGTTTAGGAGTTTTGACCAAGCCACCACACTTCATTACACATTCTAGGATCACATCCATGGTTTGGAGGTGTTCCGATGCCCCGAACCGCTTCTTCCTGCGGAACCCATATCCGCAGGCCTCGGATCGTCTAACCCCCTAGACTTTCTTGTGACAGGGGTAGCCCGGTGTAGCCCTCTCATCTTTTAGCCTTGGTTAGGTCATGTGATGATGTAAAACCATGTTTGGGAACATGTTGTGACAAGATCTACCCCGGTTTCACCGAAACGGGGAGTTTCCCCCTAATACTCAGATTGCAGAAATTTTGTTTTTACGGGATAGCGCATATGTCTGTGAAGGGGGTCACACTTAGGAACCAGGTTTAGGAGTTTTGAGCATGCCACCACACTTCATTACACATGCTAGGGTCACATTCATGGTTTGGAGGTGTTCCGATGCCCCGAACCGCTTCTTCCTGCGGAACCCTGATCCGCAGGCCTCAGATCGTCTAACCCCCTAGACTTTGTTGTGACAGGGGTAGCCCGGTGTAGCCCTCTCATCTTTTAGCCATGGTTAGGTCATGTGATGATGTAAAACCATGTTTGGGAACATGTTGTGACAAGATCTACCCCGGTTTCACCAAAACGGGGAGTTTCCCCCTAATACTCAGATTGCAGAAATTTTATTTTTAGGGGATAGCGCATATGTCTGTGAAGGGGGTCACACTTAGGAACCAGGTTTAGGAGTTTTGAGCATGACACCACACTTCATTACACATTCTAGGGTCACATGCATGGTTTGGAGGTGTTCCGATGCCCCGAAGCGCTTCTTCCTATGGAACCCTGATCCGCGGGCCTCGGATCGTCTACCCCCCTAGACTTTCGTCTGACAGGGGTATCCCGGTATAGCCCTCTCATGTTTTAGGCTTGGTTAGGTCATGTGATGATGTAAAACCATGTTTGGGAACATGTTGTGACAAGATCTACCCCGGTTTCACCGAAACGGGGAGTTTCCCCCTAATACTTAGATTGCAGACACTTTGTTTTTAGGGGAAAGCGCATATGTCTGCGAAGGGGGGTCACACTTGGGAACCAGGTTTAGGAGTTTTGAGCATGCCACCACACTTCATTGCACATTCTAGGGTCACATGCATGGTTTGGAGGTGTTTCGATGCCCCGAAGCGCTTCTTCCTGCGGAATCCTGATCCGCGGGCCTTGGATCGTCTACCCCCTAGACTTTCTTCTGACAGGGGTAGCCCGGTGTAGCCCTCTCATTTTTTAGTCTTGTTTAGGTCATGTGATGATGTAAAACCATGGTTGGAAACATGTTGTGACAAGATCTACCCCGGTTTCACCGAAACAGGGACTTTCCCCTTAATACTCAGATTGCAGACACTTTGTTTTTAGGGGACAGCGCATATGTCTGCGAAGGGGGCACACTTGGGAACCAGGTTTAGGAGTTTTGACCATGCCACCACACTTCATTACACATGCTAGGGTCACAGGCATGGTTTGGAGGTGTTCCGATGCCCCGAACCGCTTCTTCCTGCGGAACCCATATCCGCAGGCCTCGGATCGTCTAACCCCCTAGACTTTCTTGTGACAGGGGTAGCCCGGTGTATCCCTCTCATCTTTTAGCCTTGGTTAGGTCATGTGATGATGTAAAACCATGTTTGGGAACATGTTGTGACAAGATCTACCCCGGTTTCACCGAAACGGGGAGTTTCCCCCTAATACTCAGATTGCAGAAATTTTGTTTTTAGGGGACAGCGCATATGTCTGTGAAGGGGGTCACACTTGGGAACCAGGTTTAGGAGTTTTGACCATGCCACCACACTTCATTACACATGCTAGGGTCACATGCATGGTTTGGAGGTGTTCCGATGCCCCGAACCGCTTCTTCCTGCGGAACCCATATCCGCAGGCCTCGGATCGTCTAACCCCCTAGACTTTCTTGTGACAGCGGTAGCCCGGTGTAGCCCTCTCATCTTTTAGCCTTGGTTAGGTCATGTGATGATGTAAAACCATGTTTGGGAACATGTTGTGACAAGATCTACCCCGGTTTCACCGAAACGGGGAGTTTCCCCCTAATATTCAGATTGCAGACACTTTGTTTTTAGGGGAAAGCGCATATGTCTGCGAAGGGGGGTCACACTTGGGAACCAGGTTAGGAGTTTTGAGCATGCCACCACACTTCATTGCACATTCTAGGGTCACATGCATGGTTTGGAGGTGTTTCGATGCCCCGAAGCGCTTCTTTCCTGCGGAATCCTGATCCGCGGGCCTTGGATCGTCTACCCCCCTAGACTTTCTTCTGACAGGGGTAGCCCGGTGTAGCCCTCTCATTTTTTAGTCTTGTTAGGTCATGTGATGATGTAAAACCATGGTTGGAAACATGTTGTGACAAGATCTACCCCGGTTTCACCGAAACGGGGACTTTCCCCTAATACTCAGATTGCAGACACTTTGTTTTTAGGGGACAGCGCATATGTCTGCGAAGGGGGGCACACTTGGGAACCAGGTTTAGGAGTTTTGACCATGCCACCACACTTCATTACACATGCTAGGGTCACAGGCATGGTTTGGAGGTGTTCCGATGCCCCGAACCGCTTCTTCCCGCGGAACCCATATCCGCAGGCCTCGGATCGTCTAACCCCCTAGACTTTCTTGTGACAGGGGTAGCCCGGTGTATCCCTCTCATCTTTTAGCCTTGGTTAGGTCATGTGATGATGTAAAACCATGTTTGGGAACATGTTGTGACAAGATCTACCCCGGTTTCACCGAAACGGGGAGTTTCCCCCTAATACTCAGATTGCAGAAATTTTGTTTTTAGGGGACAGCGCATATGTCTGTGAAGGGGGTCACACTTGGGAACCAGGTTTAGGAGTTTTGACCATGCCACCACACTTCATTACACATGCTAGGGTCACATTCATGGTTTGGAGGTGTTCCGATGCCCCGAACCGCTTCTTCCTGCGGAACCCATATCCGCAGGCCTCGGATCGTCTAACCCCCTAGACTTTCTTGTGACAGCGGTAGCCCGGTGTAGCCCTCTCATCTTTTAGCCTTGGTTAGGTCATGTGATGATGTAAAACCATGTTTGGGAACATGTTGTGACAAGATCTACCCCGGTTTCACCGAAACGGGGAGTTTCCCCCTAATACTCAGATTGAAGAAATTTTGTTTTTAGGGGATAGCGCATATGTCAGTGAAGGGGGTCACACTTAGGAACCAGGTTTAGGAGTTTTGAGCATGCCACCACACTTCATTACAGATTCTAGGGTCACATGCATGGTTTGGAGGTGTTCCGATGCCCCGAAGCGCTTCTTCCTGTGGAACCCTGATCCGCGGGCCTCGGATCGTCTACCCCCCTAGACTTTCTTCTGCCAGGGGTAGCCCGGTGTAGCCCTCTCATGTTTTAGTCTTTGTTAGGTCATGTGATTATGTAAAAACCATTGTTGGAAACATGTTGTGACAAGATCTACCCCGGTTTCACCGAAACGGGGAGTTTCCCCCTAATACTCAGATTGCAGACACTTTGTTTTTAGGGGACAGCGCATATGTCTGCGAAGGGGGTCACACTTGGGAACCAGGTTTAGGAGTTTTGACCATGCCACCACACTTCATTACACATGCTAGGGTCACATGCATGGTTTGGAGGTGTTCCGATGCCCCGAACCGCTTCTTCCTGCGGAACCCATATCCGCAGGCCTCGGATCGTCTAACCCCCTAGACTTTCTTGTGACAGGGGTAGCCCGGTGTAGCCCTCTCATCTTTTAGCCTTGGTTAGGTCATGTGATGATGTAAAACCATGTTTGGGAACATGTTGTGACAAGATCTACCCAGTTTTCACACCAAAACGGGGAGTTTCCCCCTAATACTCAGATTGCAGAAATTTTGTTTTTAGGGGATAGCGCATATGTCTGTGAAGGGGGTCACACTTAGGAACCAGGTTTAGGAGTTTTGAGCATGACACCACACTTCATTACACATTCTAGGGTCACATGCATGGTTTGGAGGTGTTCCGATGCCCCGAAGCGCTTCTTCCTGTGGAACCCTGATCCGCGGGCCTCGGATCGTCTACCCCCCTAGACTTTCTTCTGACAGGGGTATCCCGGTATAGCCCTCTCATGTTTAGGCTTGGTTAGGTCATGTGATGATGTAAAACCATGTTTGGGAACATGTTGTGACAAGATCTACCCCGGTTTCACCGAAACGGGGAGTTTCCCCCTAATACTCAGATTGCAGACACTTTGTTTTAGGGGAAAGCGCATATGTCTGCGAAGGGGGGTCACACTTGGGAACCAGTTTAGGAGTTTTGAGCATGCCACCACACTTCATTACACATGCTAGGGTCACATGCATGGTTTGGAGGTGTTCCGATGACCCGAAGCGCTTCTTCCTGCGGAACCCTGATCCACGGGCCTCGGATCGTCTACCCCTCTAGACTTTCTTCTGACAGGGGTAGCCCAGTGTAGCCCTCTCATCTTTTAGCCTTGGTTAGGTCATGTGATGATGTAAAACCATGTTTGGGAACATGTTGTGACAAGATCTACCCCAGTTTCACCAAAACGGGGAGTTTCCCCCTAATACTCAGATTGCAGAAATTTGTTTTTAGGGGATAGCGCATATGTCTGTGAAGGGGGTCACACTTAGGAACCAGGTTTAGGAGTTTTGAGCATTCCACCACACTTCATTACACATGCTAGGGTCACATGCATGGTTTGGAGGTGTTCCGATGCCGCGAAGCGCTTCTTCCTATGGAACCCTGATCCGCGGGCCTCGGATCGTCTACCCCCCTAGACGTTCTTCTGACTGGGGAAGCCCGGTATAGCCCTCTCATGTTTTAGGATTGGTTATGTCATGTGATGATGTAAAAACCATGTTTTGGAACATGTTGTGACAAGATCTACCCCAGTTTCACCGAAACGGGGGAGTTTCCCCCCTAATACTCAGATTGCAGACACTTTGTTTTAGGGGAAAGCGCATATGTCTGCGAAGGGGGGTCACACTTGGGAACCAGGTTTAGGAGTTTTTGAGCATGCCACACACACTTCATTACATATTCTAGGGTCACATGCATGGTTTGGAGGTGTTCCGATGCCCCGAAGCGCTTCTTCCTGCGGAACCCTGATTCGCGGGCCTCGGATCGTCTACCCCTCTAGACTTTCTTCTGGCAGGGGTAGCCCGATGTATCTTCTCATCTTTAGCCTTGGTTCGTTCATGTGGGGATGTTGTAAAAAACATGTTTGGGAACATTTGTGACAAGATCTACCCCGGTTTCCACCGAAACGGGGAGTTTCCCCCTAATACTCAGATTGCAGAAATTTGTTTTTAGGGTACAGCGCATATGTCTGTGAAGGGGGTCACACTTAGGAACCAGGTTTAGGAGTTTGAGCATGCCACCACACTTCATTACACATGGTAGGGTCACATGCATGGTTTGGAGGTGTTCCGATGCCCCGAAGCGCTTCTTCCTACGGAACCCTGATCCGCGGGCCTCGATCGTCTACCCCCCTAGACGTTCTTCTGACAGGGGAAGCCCGGTATAGCCCTCTCATGTTTTAGGCTTGGTTATGTCATGTGATGATGTAAAAACCATGTTTTGGAAAATGTTGTGACAAGATCTACCCCGGTTTCACCGAAACGGGGAGTTTCCCCCTAATACTCACATTGCAGACACTTTGTTTTTAGGGGAAAGCGCATATGTCTACGAAGGGGGGGTCACACTTGGGAACCAGGTTTAGGAGTTTTGAGCATGCCACCACACTTCTTTACATATTCTAGGGTCACATGCATGGTTTGGAGGTGTTCCGATGCCCCGAAGCGCTTCTTCCTGCGGAACCCTTATGCGCGGGCCTCGAATCGTCTACCCCTCTAGACTTTCTTCTGACAGGGGGCCCCGGTGTATCCCTCTCATGTTTTAGGCTTGGTTCGTTCATGTGGGGATGTAAAACCATGTTCGGGAACATGTTGTGACAAGATCTACCCCGGTTTCACCGAAACGGGGAGTTTCCCCCTAATACTCAGATTGCAGAAATCTTGTTTTTAGGGCACAGCGCATATGTCTATGAAGGGGGTCACACTTAGGAACCAGGTTTAGGAGTTTTGAGCATGCCACCACACTTCATTACACATGCTAGGGTCACATGCATGGTTTGGAGGTGTTTCGATGCCCCGAAGCGCTTCTTCCTACGGAACCCTGATCCGCGGGCCTCGGATCGTCTACCCCCCTAGACTTTCTTCTGACAGGGGTAGCCCGGTATAGCCCTCTCATGTTTTAGGCTTGGTTAGGTCATGTGATGATGTTAAAACCATGTTTGGGAACATGTTGTGACAAGATCTACCCCGGTTCTCACCGAAACAGAGAGTTTCCCCCTAATACTTCAGATTGTCAGACACTTTGTTTTTAGGGGAAGCGCATGTCTGCGAAGGGGGTCACACTTGGGAACCAGGTTAGGAGTTTGAGCATGCCACAACACTTCATTACACAGTTCTAGGGTCACATGCATGGTTTGAGGGTGTTCCGATTGCCCTACGAAGCGCTTCTTCCTGCGGAACCCCTGATCCGCGGGCCTCGGATCGTCTACCCCCTAGACTTTCTTCTGACAGGGGTTAGCCGGTGTAGCCCTCTCATGTTTTAGGCTTGGTTAGGTCATGTGATGATGTAAAATCCATGTTTGGGAACATGTTGTGACAAGATCTACCCCGGTTTCACCGAAACGGGGAGTTTCCCCTACTACTCAGATTGCAGACACTTTGTTTTTAGGGGACAGCGCATATGTCTGCGAAGGGGGGTCACACTTGGGAACCAGGTTTAGGAGTTTTGACCATGCCACCACACTTCATTACACATGCTAGGGTCACATGCATGGTTTGGAGGTGTTCCGATGCCCCGAACCGCTTCTCCTGCGGAACCCATATCCGCAGGGCCTCGGATCGTCTACCCCCTAGACTTTCTTGTGACAGGGGTAGCCCGGTGTAGCCCTCTCATCTTTTTAGCCTTGGTTAGGTCATGTGATGATTGTAAAACCATGTTTGGGAACATGTGTGACAAGATCTACCCCGGTTTCACCGAAACGGGGAGTTTCCCCCTAATACTCAGATTGCAGAAATTTGTTTTTAGGGGACAGCGCATATGTCTGTGAAGGGGGTCACACTTAGGAACCAGGTTTAGGAGTTTTGAGCATGCCACCACACTTCATTACACATTCTAGGGTCACATGCATGGTTTGGAGGTGTTCCGATGCCCCGAAGCGCTTCTTCCTGCGGAACCCTGATCCGCGGGCCTCGGATCGTCTACCCCCCCTAGACTTTCTTCTGACAGGGGTTAGCCCGGTGTAGCCCTCTCATGTTTTAGGCTTGGTTAGTTCATGTGATGATGTAAAACCATGTTTGGGAACATGTTGTGACAAGATCTACCCCGGTTTTCACCGAAACGGGAGTTTCCCCCTAATACTCAGATTGCAGACACTTTGTTTTTAGGGGACAACGCATATGTCTGCGACGGGGGTCACACTGGGAACCAGGTTTAGGAGTTTTGAGCCATGCCACCACACTTCATTACCACATGCTAGGGTCACATGCATGGTTTGGAGGTGTTCCGATGCCCCGAGCGCTTCTTCCTGCGGAACCCATGATCCGCAGGGCCTCGGATCGTCTACCCCCTAGACTTTTCTTCTGACAGGGTAGCCCGGTGTAGCCCTCTCAGTTTTAGGCTTGGTTAGGTCATGTGATGATGTAAAACCATGTTTGGGAACATGTTGTGACAAGATCTACCCGGTTTCACCGAAACGGGGAAGTTTCGCCTAATACTCAGATTGCAGAAACTTTGTTTTAGGGGACCGCGCATATGTCTGTGAAGGGGGTCACACTTAGGAACCAGGTTTAAGGAGGTTTTTAGCATGCACCACACTTCATTACACATGCTAGGGTCACATGCATGGTTTTGGAGGTGTTTCGATGCCCCGAAGCGCTTCTTCCTGCGGAACCCTGATCCGCGGGCCTCGGATCGTCTACCCCCCTAGACTTTCTTCTGACAGGAGTAGCCCGGTGTATGCCCTCTCATGTTTTAGGCTTGGTTAGGTCATGTGATGATGTAAAACCATGTTTGGGAACATGTGTGACAAGATCTACCCCGGTTTCACCGAAACGGGGAGTTTCCCCCTAATACTCAAGATTGCGACACTTTGTTTTTAGTGGGACAGCGCATATGTATGTGAAGGGGGTCACACTTGGGAACCAGGTTTAGGAGTTTTGAGCATGCCACCACACTTCATTACACATGCTAGGGTCACATGCATGGTTTGGAGGTGTTCCGATGCCCCGAAGCGCTTCTTCCTGCGGAACCCTGATTCGCGGCCTCGGATCGTCTAACCCCCTAGACTTTCTTCTGACAGGGGTAGCCCGGTGTATCCCTCTCATCTTTTAGCCTTGGTTAGGTCATGTGATGATGTAAAACCATGTTTGGGAACATGTTGTGACAAGATCTAGCCCGGTTTCACCGAAACGGGAGTTTCCCCTAATACTCAGATTGCAGAAATTTGTTTTTAGGGGACAGCGCATATGTCTGTGAAGGGGGTCACACTTGGGAACCAGGTTTAGGAGTTTTGAGCATGCCACCACACTTCATTACACATCTAGGGTCACATGCATGGTTTGGAGGTGTTCCGATGCCCCGAAGCGCTTCTTCCTGTGGAACCCTGATCCGCGGGCCTCGGATCGTCTACCCCCCTAGACTTTCTTCTGACAGGGGTATAGCCGGATAGCCCTCTCATGTTTTAGGCTTGGTTAGGTCATGTGATGATGTAAAACCATGTTTTGGGAACATGTTGTGACAGATCTACCCCGGTTCACCGAAAGGGGAGTTTCCCCCTAATACTCAGAATTCCAGACCACTTTGTTTTTAGGGGACAGCGCATAGTCTTGCGAAGGGGGTCACACTTGGGCAACCAGGTTTAGGAGTTTTGAGCATGCCACCACACTTCATTAACAATTCTAGGTTATAATGCATGTGTTTGGAGGTGTTCCAATTGCCCAAAGCGCTCATTTCCTGCGACCCTGTTATCGCGGCGTCCCTCGGATCGTCCTACCCCCATAGACTTTCTTCTGACAGGGGTTATGTAGCCCGGTGTATCCCTTCATGTTTTAGCTTGGTTAGGTCATGTTGATGATGTTAAAAACATGTTGGGGAACATGTTGTGACAAGATCTACCCCGGTTTCACCGAAACGGGGAGTTTCCCCTAATACGCAGATTGCAGAAATTGTATTTTTGGGACAGCGCATATGTCTGTGAAGGGGGTCACAGTTAGGAACCAGGTTTAGGAGTTTTGAGCATGCCACCACACTTCCTTACACATGCTAGGGTCACATGCATGGTTTGGAGGTGTTCCGATGCCCCGAAGCGCTTCTTCCTACGGAACCCTGATCCGCGGGCCTCGGATCGTCTACCCCCTAGACTTTCTTCTGACAGGGGAAGCCCGGTATAGCCCTCTCATGTTTAGGCTTAGTTATGTCATGTGATGATGTAAAACCATGTTTGGAACATGTTGTGACAAGATCTACCCGGTTTCACCGAAACGGGGAGTTTCCCCAAATACTCAGATTGCAGACACTTTGTTTTTAGGGGAAACCGCATATGTCTGCGAAGGGG